>JAROYE020000011.1:19152500-19505000 GCA_029619315.2 Dynastes maya | reverse complement strand
ACATTCCTCGTAATGGCGGAAGAACATCTTGCGTTAATCGCACCATATTAATCACGCCATAATGTACTGCCACGACCATTTCTTATTGCGAAACGGATTGCCGTTTTCTCTCTTCGCGCGGCAATTGGACCAGATAATGAACGAAAATCGCAAATTGCCACAATTTCCCTCGCGAATAATTTCAATCTGCAGATGGCGCCGCACGATACCGCTATGGCCGCCTTCGGAGATGCTCTGCCGTTGTCTTCGAGCGGGAGACGGGAAACGTTATTAAGTCTAACGTCGCCTAATTTTAACGTCTCGCAATGGCAAACACGGGAGTTGAAGGCGGCTGTGCGGATGTCGGGATACGCGAATCCCGAGAGGATATATGGACTTGATGCTATCCCAGGCGATAATTTAGAACACGCGAGTTCATTGAGAATAATGGCGACGTAAGAGACAATAGCTTGAGACGCGTGGAAAGAGGCGGTTGATGTATAATCTTCACAACTATAGCTGGCGAGTTGTGCGAAGTACATTTGGAGAATTAAATACCAAAGATCAAGTGGAGTAACCCACACAATCGCGTCTGGGTGAGAGTACAGATAAGTTTTAAACATTTATTGTTTATAACCTAAAACTTAAATAGACAGTAGGTTTATTTTAAAAAACACCATAGTAGAAATATGTTTAAAGTTTCGAGAGATGCGGTTCTGGACAACATATTGTAGTGGGATGTTTCAACATGAACAGCGTATGTTAAATTCATTATAATTAATATTATACCAAATACACCACGATATGATTTAAATGCTATTGAAATTATGGCTGAGGTAGAACCTGAACCACAACAGTTTCTAAGTTTATAATATCTGACAACAATTACGAACACCCAAAAGCGATATTTAAATTTAACGAGGACGAAATTATTACAAAAAACAATACTATACCATTTTTGAAAGTTAAACTCGAGAATTTAGAATTAATGGTTCTATTTGATTCTGGATCAGAAGTATGTCTTATATCCAACAAATTTATATCTGAAAACATTGCACATTTCAAAAGGAAAACTTTTGATATCAATAATGTAGAAATTAGAGCATCTACCGGAAAACTTTTATCCAAAATCAATCAATGCGTATGTGATTCATTAACTATAAACGAAATATCATATAATTGTAAATTTTTAATTATTAATTGCTTAAAATATGATGCAATAATTGGTGCAGATTTTTAAAACAGTCATGATGTATTAATTGATTATCAGAATTGTTTTTCGTTGTTGACTTCTGTTTTTTCTCGTTGTCCCTAGCATTGCCAATCTAATGACTTGATATTTAAATTTTGATGTTTTGAACTTCCAACTCGGTGTCGTAGGTAACGTAAGGGATTTTAACGGTCATTTCCAAATACAATGTGATTTTTGTGTGTGTATGTGTCATTTTTACAATTAATGTCTTTAATATATAAATAACTTAAAATAAGTTGAGATTTTCACTCTCCTCTGTAACATGTCATTAACTGAGTCTTTTTTTTTGTTTTTAAGAAAAGATTGATAATATAAATAATCAATAATGTCGGAACTCGAATATTAATCTAAAATAATTCAAGCTTCGCATTAAACTCTGTTAAAATCTAATCTCGGCGAATTTTGATATAATATTAATTATAATGAATTTAACATACGCTCAATATGATAGAAAGACTTGGTATTGCAAACACAGAGAGTATCGCACATCTCACAACAAAATATTATTATAATTAGTTAAAAATCAACCGAGTACGAATTTATTCGGTAACCGGTTGAAAATGGGGCCCATACTTTGAAAAGCTGTTCCGAATAATTAAATATTGTTGTGAGGAGTGTGCCGTACTCTCTGTGTTTAACATATGTTCACATTGAACATCCCAATCTGTTACAATAGTTAATAGAAACAATCACGGTTAAAACTTAATAGTCTAACAATAAAAAAAAAACCAAGACTGGCGGAAAAATATTCAAAACAATAGTAGGTTTGCTAACAGAGAACTGTATATTTAGGAACCATATGAATAACTTGGGCTTTATAGAAGCAACAACTTGTAGATTCTGTCAAGCGGAAGAGGAGTGCATTGTTGCACAGGGCTAGTAAGGATGTAACTCTCAAAAATGAGATTGAAACATCCAAAGGCCGAAAGCTACGCAAAGAGATCGGTCACAAGGATGTTAGGTTTGGCAAACAATACACGCGGAGAAACGTATACTTGTATCAAGGCTGTCCGCCTCAATTCAAGATAATTACTGTTTTAATTATCCATAATACAATAACTGTTTTAAATCAAAAGAAAAATTTTCTTAGCGTTTTTTTCTCCGCTTAAGAGAAATATATAGTTGTAATGAAATAACTATATTTCATTGTTTAAAACATTTGTTAACTTGATTCAAGAAAATCTTCAGAAAATTTGAAGAAAGCAACTCTTAGTATAAGTAGATGGCCGTTATAACATAAAACAATATTTCCTTAAGGGTAGTAAATAGTTTTCTTAATTCAAGAAAGCGTTTAGGTATTGTTCATAAATCAATAATTTCATTTTTTTAAAATAAAGCATTTATTTACTTAGAATTTTTGAAACGCATATTACTTATATCCACATTATTAATTGTACGTTGTTTAAAACAGCACGACATATCCGTACATAATACAGTAAATTATTCTCATTGCTTGTGATTTTTAAAAGGCTAAAGTAGAGGTTATCTGCAGAGCAATGTTCAAACAAAAGTGAACTTAATGTAGAAGCACACATAAAAAAGTGCCTAGAATTGTCTACTACTAAATATTTTACTGGATCCATTCAGCTGGCCTGATGATTAGAGAAGTTTCTCGAAACCGGTAGAATGTTTATTAAAACAGAGTAAGAGGTAAACTTTTATTTTACCTTGCCTAGTTAACTTTTTATTAACTTAATCGGAATTCTTTGAGATTTAGGTTCCGAAAAGGAATATCTCCCAAAAACTCCCTTTCAGGCAAAGCTAAAAATGTTACCTTTCGCGGTCTACCATCGCGATCTCAATTTTTTGCCAAAATTCACTTCTATCAAAGATGTACAAAAAAAAAGGTAATGAGGTTATTAACTCTCAATTTACTGTACTTGCTTCTAGCAATAATCTAAAAACAAGTATTGTAACACAAGCATCCGTGCTAACGCCATCAATTACAAGAGCAGTTTCCATCTTCAAATTTCCATTTAACAACCGATGGACTCGACTAATGGCCATGATAGTAGCAACGAATATCCAAACACTCTCTCTTAAATCTGTTTTTAATTGATCCGCTCTAGTTAGGGAGTCTCGTGTACCGAATGTAATGGAGAGCTAAATATTAAATTATGACGTACATACACCGCTGCCTATGAAGTTTCCTGACAAGGATAAATGGCCGATTAATGGAGCATGTAGATGTTTTTATCTTTGTGATTAATTTGTTGGATGCGTGACCTAACTCTGCTACAAAAAATACAGTAGAATAACAGATATACATATAATAGCTTTAAAAACTTTTCAAAGCGGTTTTGTTAATTGATTTAGAATGATTACTGCTTCTAGTAACACTGAATACAGTAAAATTAATACTCAAAGAACCTTCCTGAGAACCAGCAATGTAGAAGTTTCGGAAGAGGCAGATCACAAGGGTAGTCTGAAAGGTTTGAAGTCTCAATATGAAGATGGTGTTACTCATTAAAAATATTCTGGTAATATAATTGCGCCTGAGTTGAAAGATACTTTCAAAAATTTCAGCCATGTTGGACGTTCAGTTGTTGTTTAACAGTCGTTTAAAAATGGGAAATATCGAATGTAGAGCCGTTATTCAATTCTTGCATTTCAAAAGCTTGCTTACGGGGACTTTGTACCATTATTTTCCACTATTAAATATTAGGCAACTGAGTTTAAACATGGTCCTACCAGTTTGGTTAACGATGAACGTTCGGGACGACCAAAACCTGCAACCATTACCGATAACATTGGAAAAGTTCACCAAGTGGTAGTAGATGACCGTCGAATTAAGGTTATAAAGACAATAGAGGCTGTGAGCATCTCGAAAGAACATGTTTGTCATATACTGACTGAAGATTTGTTGAAGCAGTTTAAGTAAAACAAGTCGGAGCTTTAGCAGCGATTAGTGACTATAGACGAAATTTTGATACACCAGTACACTCCTGAAGCCAAGGCAAAGTCGAAACAGTGGACTGCGAAAGATGAATCGGCTCCGAAAAAGGCGAAGAATGTTCCATCGGCCGGGAAAGTGATGCCTGTTTTTTGGGATAGTCATGCAGTTGTGTTAATCGACTATCTTGAAACAGGAAAAACATACTGCCACGGAAAGTTCCACTGTTAAAAGATGTGGTATTATCTAGATTCTAGATCATCGGCTGATGCGCCGGAAGTCAAATAGACGTTGAGACAGCATGCGATATGTCCTCTGGCGGACAGATCAATAAGCTAGTTAGTTGTAAGTAAGATGTAAGTGAGTTAAGATGTACAAGGCAGTTATGTGTCACTAAGATAAAATTAAATAAGCAGTGTCTGGGACTATCTTTGTAAAAGTTACACCCCAAAACTCTCTCGCGAGGTAAGTTCTAAGATATTTATACAGTCTAGATACCTATAGCAAAGTTTTACGTGACAAGTGGTGGAACCTGAGTTGTGTTTTTCAAGTCAAAATTTATAGGGTCTCACTATGAAGACGATTTACACATGCGCTTAGTGAGCAACCGGCAACAACCAAACGAGTCCCTATTAGAATATTATTATGGGGGAAATTGTTAAAAACACTTAATATTTTATTTATTTTCTGTAAATTCATAATTTTATTTGTTTTATTTTATAAACTCAACATTTTATTAATAAACAATGAAATTACAACTAATTCCCATCAACCAGCATACATGGACGCGTTTCCCTGTTATACAGCTCTTCAGCATGTCTTTGTGGAAGATGGCAGTTTAAGTTGATAAGTCGTATATATACGAAGATCAGGGTAACTTGTGTGGACAAAGCATGCTGAACAGCGAAACGCGTCCATATATGGTGGTTGACGGCAATTAGTTGTAATTTCATTGTTTGTTAATTAATTACCTTTGGTGAGATACCACTTAGTCGAGTTGCTACTTTCGCAGAAACACCGATGCAACGTTGGTTGCTCACTTCTGTAGAAGTCGACATAACGTTTACTTTCGACATTTGCAGTGATTAGGGTCTATTTAATTATATACTCTCATCCATACAAGTTATCAACATTTTATGTTTATATTCATTAGAACTTTAACGTGTACGCATTTTAATGTAAAAATATAGCCACCAACACGCGTCATTACTTAACAAGCTGAAGGCAGAAATTGCAGAAAGCGGCCGCACTTGAAGAAAAAGAAAGTTTTGTTCCACCAAGACAACGTCCCGTCCCACACTTCAACGGGGACCATGGTAAAAATTCACGAATTGGGGTTCGAATTGATCGACCACTCAAAGTTTCGCTATGAAGGCAGAGATTTTCATCGAATGAGAAAGCCATCACATTCGGAGACGCCTGCTTTGCTGAACAAGATACCGAGTACTATTTGGACGGATTAAGGAGATGAGAGCATCGCTGGGAAAGGTGTATAAACTTACAAGGTGACTATGTTGAGAAATAAAACTGACTTTGACAAAAAGACACTTGTTTTTGTGCTAGGCTGGAAACTTTTCATACTACCCTCGTAAAATCAAAACAGATATAATAGGTCCTTCTTTGGAATCTTGGATCTCACGCCAGAATATCATTCTTTTGCATAACAAATCAAGATATTATCAACTGTAAAGATTAGTATCTTGTTTCTCTTTTGGTTGATAAAGAGCTAACCAAGGTAAAATTAACTAAGCAGACATTCTAAAAAAAAAGGAGGGAATTGGACCCCTTAATGGGGTAAGACTTTACAGATTATTATTAAGAAATGTCTTTAAAAAACAAATTTTATAGTATTTTGTTGCGGTAAAGAACAACACATTTTAGATATAGGGAAATTTTTATAAAAAAATATCGTTAAAAATTATCTGGAGAAGGTATGTCTTTACACAGAAAAAAAAATCGATTCCTGCAAAAAAACGACATCCCCAGTCTAAATTTCCAAACTCAATTGGCTTTAAAGCTGATTTAATACGTCGTGTAATACCTAATCCTATTTTACTCAATACGCAAAGACCAAAATTAATTGTTGTAAACCAGCAGCGCCATATTTCCGGCTTGAGATGTATACGAGTAATTATTATGCATGCGACACAGTACATGTACATACATATATGAATATAGGTAGATACATATACACTTGCATCGGCGAGCAATAAGTGTATTTCAGTGTTTATCGGCGCCCAGTTGTACACAACACCTCGTACCGTACGGACTCAAATTACGAACCAGTTCAATGCATTAATCGTGGCATGTCAGGCAATCCATCCATGAAACTGTGAGGTAATCTGGACTCATTAATTTAGGACATAATTCGAGGATGATGGCGGTTTTGTTTGTGCTATTCAATCCAATAATTTAAATGCAGTGTAGATGAAAAGGAAATGGTGCAAGTCGAAATTGTTTTAAAACAAGAAAAGATTATGTTAAAAATGTTCAGATAAGAGAATGACGTTCCTTATTCCTTTTATTTTTGATAGAATTGATTAGGATTGTAAAGTTATTGACGATTCGAATCTTATCTTAATCCATGACTCCTTCTAGGTTACCCAGTTAAAATTATTATCAAAATATTTTTAAATGTTAGGAGCGCTACCTCTTCTTAATTTTTATTACGCTTATGGTATTTGGGTTTTGCGACCAACTATGCATGCTACACCATAGGTTCCCTAGTTTCACCTCTGATTTTTGCAGTGACATAGTGTTACATCAAAACTCTTCAATATAATGGTTCCAAGATGCTTTGAGTTTTTCAACCAGTAGTGTTTTTCATCCTATCTTTGAGTCTATCGTGCTGTACTCCAAATGATTCTGTACAATTCTAAACGATTCCAGATTTTTAAAGAAGAATAAGTAAATTTTGGTAGTTTCCTCGATTTTGCTGCACGCTAAAATAGAGTTCATTTCAATCGAAATACATTTAAACTGGCTTGCTTATCATGGCGTGAAACGATGTGACACGTAGATTATAAATAAAGCAAAGTTTTGAAGACAATAGCAAGGTTAGTATCACGAAATACACATACAACGCAGTATTGCAACATATTAGGAACATGAACTTGCTTTTCAATGCTCTGAAATGGATAGAACATAATTCCCCTGGGTTTTATTCAAATTCCAAATAGTTTTCTCTGACACACAGTAAGACCAGAAGGGGAATATGGGCTAAGTTCTATTTACAAATATTATATCAATAGTTTCTTATTAGTGAATTTAAACAATTTTCAATTCTTAAACAAAAGGAAGAGCATATTTTAATTTTCCAGAAGAAATATTTGACTATCATTACCAAGAAAATGTAGCAATGCAAGAAAAACGCATTTGAAGTGTCTTAAATTTAATGTAATCGTAACTATTAAATAATTTGCGCAAAAGACTTTGCTAATTGACTCATTAATAAACATCTTAATTTCTTTCTTTCAAGGCACACTTATTCAATGAACAAGACTATAATGGTTGGTTTTTAGTTACGGATAAAAATCGTAGTGTGCCTTCTTCTGAAAAAAGGAAGTAAAGCTGTAGGTCCCGTGTCAATACGATATTTGGCACGTTAAAAATCCTCTGGATTTGGCAAAATCCTAGTAAGGTGGGCTAATGATCACTAGAACGACGTAATCGTCTCTGCGATACATAGGCGTTTCGCCGAATTAGCGGGCTGTGTGGAAAAGTCGATTCTTGCTTTGTCAGCGTCCGCTTGTTTATTTTTCGTTCAGTTTAGGAAACGAGAGCGTGCCTTGTATTTTGTGTCACGTGTTATTCGTTATAAATATATAATTATTAATTTAAAATGTGTAATGTGCTGGCACAGTAAATACATTATTTATCTGTTACTTTCAGGATTTGTTCTACGACGGTGCTAAAATAGTTTCTAAAGTGTGCGAGAAACATTTGATGTGCTGTACAAGGCGGACGGTAACAAACATGTAAACACCGAAGATCACAGAAATAGAAAGAAGGGCGTGCCAATGAGAACTGCATTTATTTTCGATTTACTATGACGATAACTTGTAATTTGTCACTTCGCTTACTCGAAAAGGAACCGTTTCAGAACTTTTGGTAAAGTACAGCAATTGTGAGGGTGATATTTAGTACATTAGAAAACTATCAAGTCTCACCACGTCAAGTGTTGATGTTTATGAGCGATGGTTCCGGGACATTGCGTTTTGTAGGCCATTCTCTTCTTGAACACGGGTGCAAGCGTTTATGCGTAACGTGTAAAGTGCATGCTTTACATCTTTTGGCAAAAACTATTCGACAGTAATCACGCGATGCATTAATAGCAAGTACAAAAAGTGTTTCTCAAGCCTCCAAAACGTCTTCGATCATTTCGCGCACAGTATCCTGATATTCGTGAACCACCACAGCCGATTCTTACACGTTGGGGAACATGGTTGCAGGCAGCTCCTTATTATGCTGAATATTTCAAACCAGTAAAAGCTGTCATTCTACAATTCAATCGTGCCGAAGCTGCAGCTATTATGGAGAGTCAGACAAAATGTTAAGATATTTGCTTTGAAACAGAGTTACAAACTATTCGTAACAACTATAAAGGATTATATGACGCAATAGAACAATTACAAAATAAAGCGTTGTCGTTAGTGGAGTTACTGCAAATAGAGGACGAAGTGCATACACTGCTACACATTATACATGACGCAAAATATAATCACGGTTTGGAAAAGTTCGAGAACATGGTGCATCGACTAATCCATTAACTGAATTCAAAGAGTGTTTTAATCGTGCATGTATTATATCCGTAGCTGTCGAACGATCTTTTTCAAAATATAAACACATTTTTTCGCCACGGCGAACATCGTTCAACGAGACAACTGTGGAAACATATCTAACACTGTCAACTTTTTACGACTCCTATCCAGTGGGCGCTAATACTTATAACGGTGCTTCTACTTTTAATGCTCGGTAATTCCGATCCAGCCCGCCAACCTACTTGATAACGCTGCTTAAGAGGGTGAGTGTTTCACAACTTTTCAGATTTTATAATTCTTGATTGGTTCTGTTATTATTACTGGATTTATTACTGATTTTTTAGTATTGCAGTTACTGAAGGAAGCGCACGTCTATGCCGCGCAGAGACATTACCTCGCTTTAATGATCGCAGTAATCGCTGCCTAGAAGTGCGAGGTGTATTCCATAACCTAACACTTCTCCCAACAATGCAACTAAAATGGAACCCATTAATGAGTTAAACCTAGACCTCTGATTTTGAATATTTCTAAATATTAAGAGGCAGGTTTATTGTTATCAGTGATGGATATTGTTTTTATAACAATTTACTCACATGAAAATAAACAGTTCTGCTCCGACGGCTCTGCAGGGGATGACGAAGAAATGAGAATTAGATGAGGTAAAATAATTGCAACAGACTGGCGCTTGTTTGTACTTTGTGGACGAAATTATGGTACCTGTGTTTGTAGAAATAACTAGCCAAATGATGTTTCAGTGAATAGTACTTCTGTCTTTTGTACTTCAACATATTTTTACGGTCAATAGTAGGTACAACATACTAAAATTATTATTGAGACTATAAATTTTCTTATTATATCAATACAATAAACTCAAAGCTTGTAATACCACGTCTGGATTCAAACAAAAATAACTTCTAAGTATAAGAATGGAAAAACTGATAGTTCACAGCGTTAACGAAAAAATGCAATCCAAGTGCAGAATAAAAAGAACTGTTGACCGTTTCAAGCTTTCGGTTAATTCAAGCTTTCATTAAGACTACAAATTCACATTACACAATAAAAAATAAAGCATGATTAGTTCTGTGTTTAATTCGAAAACTTGAAGTAGTTAAAAGTGTTTTCTTTTTCAACTACATTCACAATACCCACGTGTTGAAACGATATACTATCTTTAATTATTATCGAAGAAATCAAACCACAAGTAAAATATACAACACACAAATAGCGCTTACTTTCGTAAAATATTAAAAACAGTATTAAAGCTAACCTTTAACGACGACTGCCAAACAACACCTGTACATAAATGACTAACTTGTAAGCCTTATAAGGTTATTTCTTGATTTATTGTTCAATGTTTTGCTTGCATACCAAATACACACTATAATCAATGTCCAAGCCACCATTAATATAAGTAGTAGGCAACCCATCCTACATACTCAACTAACAATAAAACAACTATGTAGGCTCATTGACGACGAAGACCTATTAAACGGCCCGTAGACTAATATTGTGCAATAGTTCGTATTGCGCAATAATATTAGCAGTCTGGTTGAACAATACATTATGCAAACCAAAGCACTTTGATACTTGTCGCACAATCCCAAAAGAATTCTACAGCCTGTTGTTAATATTACGCAATATATGTTCAGTTCCATTTCGAACGCCGCAGTAAACTAGATTAGCTTCGAGCTCGCGAAATGGCTACTAAACAGGAGGAGAGGAAGTTTATTTTGGAGTGTATTGAACTATATAAAACTTTACCAGCGTTATGGAATGTAAAATCGAAGGAATATAGCAACCGAATGAAAAAAAATGAGCAGTATGATCAATTGCTTCGCAAATACAGAGAAAAATACCCTGAAGCTGATAAGAATCAACTAGTAAAAAAAATTAACTCTTTACGTACCAATTTTAGGAAAGAGTTGAAGCGAATAAATGATTCTGTAAAAAGCGGTATTGGGGCCGGCGACGTCGAACCAACGTTATGGTATTTCGAAGAAATGCTGTTTCTTGAAGATCAAAAGATACCAAGTAAGTCTATGCAAACAGAATACGAGGGAAAGATCGAAACAGAGAATGCTCAAGGAAATGCTGTGATTGACATAGCTAACAAAAGGACTGTAAGTAATTTCATTTATTTCGCTTATTACATAAGCACATAATAAAATACCACTTGAAATGTATAATAAAACACTACGTAATTTATACAAATTTCATTTGTCCTGAAATCTGGTCCTTATTGTTAAAAAAATTACAATAACTATCTCAAATTTTGCACTCACAAGCGAATTCCTGCGTTGAGAAGATTACAATCTCATTACTTTCGGATTAATTTCCAAGATCCTTATATGGTGGCACCAGATTCCAAATCTTCAATATCTATGGAGTCTCAACAAATATATGGGTGTTACTGGTTTCTTCTGAGATAATTATGGAAATAGCAACATGCTAATACAATTGTTTGAACTTTGTCAGGATATAGAGCTACAGTTCACTGAAATACACACAAAATCTAGAAACCAATATTCCAAACACATTTTCTACGATACGACGTGCACGACTTGGTCGATAATTAAAAACACGCTGTTCCATAGTTAATCCCGTGTGGTCGTAAGATTTTATAAAATTATCTGTTAATGCAAGTGCGCGTCTTCCTCGAAAACAAATGGTAACATCTTTTTGCCATTTGGTAATGGACATATTCCTGAGATTTGCAGTAATTCATCCGAGAATGCTTTTCCAAATGCAGTGTAATTCAAAACACCTCTATCTGATATCTTTCCAGTAATAAAAACAGGGATGATCGTAAAATAAGGTTCCCATATTTTTTAAAAATAAACAGCATTCTTTATTTCCTTAACATTACACATGGTTTTAAAGGTAAAAATTTAAGCTACTTTTCGACATAATCGCCATTTCCATCCAAGCATTTTTGCAGACGATGCTCCAACTTCTGTATCCTCATGTCGTAAAATTCTGCTGCCAGTCCTTTCAAGAATCGAATAACCTCAATCGTGGTGTTGGAAATCTCAGGAATTCGAAGAGCGACTTGACGAATGGTGACCCTCCGATCTTCAAGCAGTATGCTCTCGACCTCTCCAACGATTTCCTCTGAAACTGATGGTCTTCCGCTCCGCTCTTCATCGTGAATTTCCGTCCGACCTCCAGTGAATTCCCTACACCATTTGCGGACGTGTTGAACAGCTATACATTTTTCTCCATAAACTTTGGTTAATTGACGATGAATGTCTATAGGTGAAACCCCTTTCGCGCTTAAAAAACGTATCACACCGCGAATTTCGCACCTGGCGGTAGCGGCGATCGGGAGTTCCATCTCAGACGGGTGTTTAGCCAACACTGAGCAACGTAGCGAGACGGGAGTGGTACGTATATAGAGTGGGAAAGCTGCTACATACGCCAATCTTGTCGGATTTCGCCTAACACGTCTTATTGCTGCTGTAAGGTTTTGGGAACCCTATTTTACGATCATCCCTCGTAGCTATAGTTGTAGGAACTTGTATGAGGCGGTCTTTGATTGGCACGTGCTTTTCGTCCACTGCTCCCAGATAATTGGAAAATTCTATTAATCGGCGAATCCTTTCGCAACATTTACCCATTCAGCTCCTACTTTGGGAATCTGCAATATATGATTTAAAGTTATAGACCAGAAGAAGCAACGATGATTAACAAATTATATATTATTTATTTACAGCGCAAAGATGACCCACCAAGAAAGATGTTGAAAAACAGGCACAACATTCAACAGTTCATATGCCTAAGATGCCAACGCCTTCAGCAGCCAGAAAGTGAATACAAAATGATTGCTCTTACATGGGCTGTAGAACTTGAGAAAATGCAACCGTTACAACAATTGTTTGCAAAGAAGGCAATCAACGATATTTTGTTTGAAGTCCAATTAGGCACCCTGCACAAGGATTCCGTGCAAATTAATTAGACTCCTTATCCAATTCCTCGTACGTGTACTCCATTCAAGCTCCGTAATATATCAAAGTATACAATACGGTGCGCAAATGAAAAATCGATCGCCGTATCCCAGTCAACCCACTAGACAGACCGGTGCAACTCAGTTTTGTTCACAATTTTCTAAAATAAATATACATTCATATATATAAGTCTTGTGCAATAAATGTAGTACATTTATTGCATTTATAATAGTGTATTATTTACCTTACCTTTACGTAATTCTTCAGGCTTTTTATACTTGCGCAAGTTTCCGTCACAATTACACGTATTGACTGTGGAGATATAGGACACATGAATTTCAAATCCTTAAAGAGATTTTCCTTCGCCAAATAGCGTAGTGTAATCAACAAACGCTGGCTTAGAGGAATACCGTTTTGCTTATGAGTGCTCCTTTTTCGGATAACCTTACTTTGAGAGTTGCGAGCCCGGGGTTCGAACCCGGTACTCCGAGACCGGTAACCCAACCTGGAGGTACCGGGTTCGAACCCCGGGCTCACAACACTCAGAGCAAGGTTTTCCCTAGTTTTCCTTACCCCAAATTTCGCAAATGCTGAGACTGAACGTCTTAAGGGGGCTCACGCGTGATAACTCATGACCGGCCGATGCCCCCTGTCATTGGCGAAAGCTGTTGGTGGATGTAAAGGCATGAATTATTATTATTAATAATAATCCAAATCTGGCGAATAACGTGATGAGACATCTACAGAAGTGCAAACATAAAATTAAGCAAAAAGAAGAGCAACTCACATTGGAGTCAAGGAAGCCAACGAAACCACATTCAGAAGATAATGAACATAAATCATTAATCTCTAATAAACATCACTGAAGAAGCTGTCAAATAAACAGCGAAAGCTCCGATGAAATAAAAAGGAGTTTCATTACAATACTACCCGTTGTCTCACTCCGTTATTCACCAGATTTGTATCCTAGCGTAGTAGAGCAGTACTCCTATCAAGATTAATAATAATTCATAACCATTTTCAACAGTTCATCAAACAATGAAGCGTCCATTCTCAGAAAGTTGCGAAAATCATTTGGTTCACTTAGCTGAGATCGCGTAATCAATTTTCATAAGTGTCTGTCCCTCTTTTTGCGCCAGTCTCTCATACACTTGCGCTTCTTCTGCGAATACAAAACCAATGCAATGGTAACACAGCTTGTCTCAATTTCTT
Source organism: Dynastes maya (assembly GCA_029619315.2). Lineage (NCBI taxonomy): Eukaryota > Metazoa > Arthropoda > Insecta > Coleoptera > Scarabaeidae > Dynastes > Dynastes maya. The sequence continues at coordinate 19,490,960 of JAROYE020000011.1, read as the reverse complement.
TTATCATGTTCGCTTTTCGAAAGTCAGCCACCCTGTGTTACATTTTTAATATTTATTTATGGTTATAGATGGCCATTCATATGTTTCATTGGATTCTCGGTTCGACTAGCTAATACCAAACAAGTGATGATGATGTTTAAATTTAGGTTTGAAACCGCCAAAATTGTTAGAGAGAATACTTTTCAACGTTAGGACATCCTAAGCCTACAGCACCTATTTGAGAGAGTTACGCAAAAGATCCATAATATACAGAGTGTTCTATTTGCAATAAGAAAGTTGATATCCATCTCCGATTTAATGAATAACATCACGAAATTTGAAGTATTTAGAAAATAAGTCTTTCCCCATAATATAGATCAGCAACATTTTAAAACAATGCTGTCATTACCATCGTGAATGGCCCAATACGACGAAATTATTAGACAAAATCCTCAAGCTATCAGAATAAGATAATCTATGTAGAAATTGACATTTGAAAAGGCGGCGAATTTCGTATGGTTGTATACGAAATTCGACCAAACCTTTTCAAATGTCCCCAAGCTACACAGTGCTAATAACTCCTCAGATTTCACTAAAACTTATCGCTCGACACCGACGGCAACAGTATTCCATTCGAAAAATAAACACGTTTGCCCGCTTCCAATTTAAAATTGGCAATAAAAACCGCCAACCAACCCCTTTCAGCTCTGGAGACCTAATAATAAAATGACCCGGTACGTTCCGCGTTGGGAAAGCGGTCGTTAGGAATTAGCATAAGCGACAGCCGGGCACGGTTTTAAGTAAATACGGGGCAATAATACGGGAGACCCGGTTGACTTTACACGATTCCACAGTCCGAAATCTCCACTTCAAAATCTCGAACTGTATCAGTCGATCGTATCCCTGTACTTTTTTTGGTGTTTTGTTTTGTTTGACGACTAACATCATCTCGTATAAGAAAATCGATATCGATGGGTGAAAAAAGGGGTGAGAAAGGAAGCTTTGGGAGAGGACGCGACAGCCACAGTATTGGGGACCAAATTAAAATGTAGTAGGAGGAAATTGGCGAACTGGGGGACACAATAAATATTTTAAAGGAATTCCGTTTTTTCTGTTATTTTAAACGATATAAGAATAAAATTGTATACTATTTGTTTTCCTGTTTGTTAAATTATGCATTTTAAACGTGAGAATATCAAACTTGTTAAGCAATAAACAAACAAGTCGCATAATCTTTCAATTTCAACATAGATTGCCTGCTGCTTTGTTTTACTTATATTTTTGCAACAACGGGACAAACCCAAAACATTGTAGCATTAGTAACTATGAAACTGAGAACATGGACCTACTATTACGCATAACAAAGTAGTAAACTGCTTCGAGAAGACCCGAAGGGGAAAAATTTATTATAGATTTATTGAAATTGGTCAAACAAGCTCCGGGTAATTAATATTTTAAACGTCCTCGAACTGCAATGAAATATATCATGTGAATTACGAACACTAAATTGCTCGTTATAAGTGCTCATGACTGTGATGAAAATGTTCTGGAGAGAACTGGAAAGGATGCTGTGACGTAAAGACAGGTGGAACAAAACATTGTTAGAAGTATGACGGGAGTGTGAACGTACGAAAATGAAAGAAACAAGGAAACAAGGTTTGGACAGTCAGGCTGACAGTAGTCTACGCTTACCACAAAGATAGAACATCTACTTTATCAACATAATTGTATTTCTTACTGTCAAGGGTTGTTTTATGTTTACAATAGATGCCGCTACGTTATTTTTTCTGATATGCTACAAAATTTATAATTTCTATTAATGACATATTTAATGTTTTGGTTAATCTCCTCTTGGTAATTTCAATTATTAAGGTTAGTTACTGAATAATTTTCATCACGTTTTTTCTATCTCTTTATTTTCTTCTTTTGGTTTTTTTTTGTAACTAAGTTTTATTTAAGTTAATTGCAATAGAATGCGCGATATTCGTGGATTCGTAATTAACCCCACTCTTTCTGGTGGCGACAGTCAATCGTGAAGAAACGTTTTGTCAAAAATCTGCTTGTGGCCATTTTCCTCTACTTAATGTAGGACTAGGAATGTCGTAGTATTACGGTATTAAGTATTAAAACAGAAATCGACCTATTTTTCCTAAAAGCGCTAGCTTTTGTCATTCAAAGGTTAACATGGTAGAGGGGCACTTTAGGACCTCACTGTACGAGGATCGTTCGGAAACTACGTGAACTAATAAAGAAAACGCAATTTTTTTTTCGACAAAAAACATTTTATTTTTCAATATAGTCTCCTGCTCGCTCAACACACTTATTCCAACGATATTCCAAATTAGCAATATCTTCCTTGTAGGTCGATGAATCCAAGTCCTCGAAATAACAATTTGTCCTCGAAATAGCAATTTACAGTAGTGATTACCTCGGAATTAGACGAAAATCTCTTACCGCCGAGCCATTTTTTCAGGTTTGGGAACAGATGATAATCGCTAGGAGCCAAATATAGGGAATAGGCCGAATAAGGCATTAATTCAGGTCCCAATTCATGAATTTTGGCCATTGCAATCGCAGACTTATGGGCAGGTGCATTATCCTGATGGGAAAGCACTTTCTTCTTTACCAAATGAGGCCGTTTCTCTTTGATTTTGTCGCTAAGTTGTTGCAACAAAGTGGCATAATACTCGCCATTTATTGTTTTCCCTTTTCTAAGTAATCGACCAAGATAATTCCATGAGAATCCCAAAAAACAGCTATCATAACCTTCCCTGCTGACAAAACCGTTTTTGCCTCCTTTGGTGGCGGAGAAACTTTGTATGTCCATTGTTTGGACTGTTTTTTGGTTTCGGGAGTATAATGGTGGGCCCAGGTTATGAACGGTTACGAAACGGCGTAAAAGGTCCTTCGGATTGTGGCGAAAACGTCCCAAAAGATCACGAGAAACAGTCAAACGATTCAGTTTTTGCTCCGGTGTGAGCGTCATCCAACGCGCCGAGTATCTTTTCATTACCATCATTTGTGCTCGTACGACCACGCTTAAATTCGGCAACCCAGTTTTTAACCATTGAAAACGAAGGAGCGGATTCCAATAGTGTTGAATCCAGCTCTGCTTTAATTTCGGTTGGTGTTAAGCCTTTCAAATTAAAGTACTTTATCACTGCTCTCAACTCAGTTTTTTCCATTGCTTACAAAATCACACAAGACGTTCACTTTGGCGTACTGTCAAAAATATACTAATTGACAGATCGCTCTGTGCTATCATATTTAATCTATTAAAAGATGATTCTACAGAATTGTAATGAAAATTCCTCCGAATTTGCGCTATCTCTGTTAGGCCACGTAGTTTCCGAAGAATCCTCGTATATTGTTATTTTAAGCATGTATTTTTCACGGTGATTGTTGGTAATATCCTACATAACTCATGGGTATTTCTTCTAAAGTATATCACATTTTAAAGGTCCGCTATTTGGCTAGACTTCAAATTTTATGAAAATCTATAAGGTAACTGAAAAGCCGAGATATAATCGTAAACCACTTTGGCAGAAACTTTTACAGCGCTTGAAATTTGGATATCTATCAGTTGCCTAAGTCAAAAATCCAAGATTTGAATATCCTTTTTAATAAACATGAAATGCTGTTTTTTGATAACATAAATAACAAGTTTGAAGGAAATGTATGTGGTCACCAATATTGCTTTCTAGATTTAGATATCAACTTTTACTCGGTGTTTCAGGGGTTAATTTTTGTTAATGTTGATGAAATGGTCTCCTAGACAAGCTAGCATTCCTTTTTTCCAAAACTAAATCACTTTCTAGTCTAAATTAATAATACAACTTAAAGTTTGAAATAAAATTGTAATAGAAAGCGTCACCGCATATTTAAACAATTAAAAGACCTCTGAGTGGCCTAACCAACAGGTACTTTAACATATTTCAAGATTCGTTACGTATACCAATAAATTTAAGTGGCTATGTTCTTGTATAAATTAAAAATTACATCTAATATAGAGGAAAATTATACTAACATTCTTTTTTGTCTGAATAAAATTGCACAAAATGCTTCGAATTCTTAACCTCTTTTCCACCCGCATCAAGTTATCAAATAATGCAAGTGAGACGATAAGTTCCTTTCTATAAGATTTACTCAGTGCTTCACCGCAAAAGAAATCAGTGCAAGCAACCGTGCAGAGGCCAACCCGTCGGCAGCGCGCAAGTGTCCCACCCTCAACCAATGGAAAGCGATGTCCGGAATATGAACCGGATTTTGAATTAAAAGGCATTGACAATCGGAGAAATTGGACAGAAGATCGGAAGGTTGCCAACACAATAGTGGTGGTAGTAGTAGTATATCGGTCACATTTCCTGAAATTGCGCGGCTACGATACGTAACAAAAACGGATAAACAAAAAAAGTAAATTATAATAGTGATAATCGATTAAATCCGTTCGGGAGTAATGTGACTATAAACAACGCGTTGTTAATATAGATATTCAACTTCCAATTAAGATTAGAAAAAAAATCGGATGTATTTTTACGTTGTTAGAGAAAGTGAATGTATTTATAAGCCAGACGTTACTAATTGTGTGTAGTTTAAATTAATTAACGATAGAAATAACGATTTTCTAACCTATAAATAAGTTACCTTACAAAGTTTATCGTAAATACAACATAAATATAGCGGAATCGAATTTTTTTTATTTCCGACGCGAAAAAGCATAAATTTAGCATACAGATGATATATTTTTAACCCTCTATTTTCCGCGTATCGACTGGACAACATGGTGGGGTTAAGTTTACTTCGTTCTCGTTCGAAGAAAAACCACAAAAATGCCTTTTATTGGAGGCGCGAAATTCGAATAGAATCTCCCACCACTTCGACCGCGAAGCGATCGGCGAAATCCGAACAAAACGATGATAAGCTAGCGTGCAAAAGAGATAAAAACTTACCGCCGCTACCTAACTCAAGCCGCCGTCCACGGATGAAGGCCTTCCTCTCAGGCGGCGACGTTGGAATTAAATCTGGTGTATGGGAAGAGAGATTTTTACGTATATACGGCCGGAAAAACCACCCTCGAAGCAGCACGATAGCCAACTTAATGCGATAAAATCGGATGCCCGAAAACGCGAAATATCCAAAGTGGCAGTGCGCATATTCGGGCGGTGAGGAACAAGGCTTTGGCATTTCGGATCGTTTTATTTCGGCGGTCCTCATTTGTACCGTTTAGGTACGCTCTTAACATGTTGTTGCGGTGTTTCCTTTGTACGGTGGCGACCTCCGTCGGCCGTCTCAGTAACTACCAGCTCGTCGGCTCGCCGTCATATCGATTTTCCCGCCCATTATCGCGTCCTTGTCGCACCGTTATGCCGTTAGCGACTATCTGTCTCTTACTACGTCGATCATATGGCGTTTCATATACCGGGTGTCAAAGATTTTCAGTTTTAATTCTCGCAAATAGATCCTGTCTTGCACCCAATAACAATTCAAAAATATAAGAAGTAATTTACAGTTAATTGAAGGAAATTAAAGATTCTTGGAACCTACAATATTTATTAGAAAATAAATTGGCTTGGTTTAAGTAAGTGAAGTATAGAAACCTTGAGTTAGAGTAGAAAAGGCATAAAATATATTGAAGCAATTTTATCTTTGGAGCATTGATTTTCAGTTCTTTGTGATAAGTGCATCTTCTTTCAAACGTGTTGACTTGATTTATTCGTACCCAGAAGAAAAAAATTGGAATTACACAGAACAAAAATGGCGCAAAACTTGCAATGTTTACTACAAAAAACTTGCATATTTTACAGCAATTGTGTAAGTGTATCTATCATACTTATTAAAATGCTAATGCAAGGAATTTTGACAGTCTAATAACTTCTTCGCTATAAACCATAAGATGATTGGAAAGAAAATTGCAAAAATTATTTGAATAATTAAAACATTCTATATTAACAACTACCACTTTGTGCAGCGTTCTTATGGTTATATATAATAATAGCCGAAAGAACCAGTAAACGAAATTGCAATTAGTAATACACGTTATCGCTTCGCAAAGAACTTTCGCCATTTACAGGGAGCATTGTGAGTGGGCTCGTAGAGCGTTTTAAGGTATTCTCACCCCTCAAGTGTTGGTCAAAATTTGGAGGAGTAAGGTAAACTACGGAAGACCTTACTAAATACTCTGAAGAGAGTTGCGAGCCCTGGGCTCGAACTCAGAACAATGAGACCGATAGCTGGGTGCACCAAGCATTGCGCTACCAGTACCATTAGTAGTTCATGCATTTAGGTGCGCTTCGATAATAAAATAGTCTGTACCAGTGGCGCCTGGCAGCGACGTAAATGGGAGGTCAAGGACAACGCTTCGATTTCCTCATGTGCTTTCTTGTCCAGTAGAATGTGCACGATGTGCAACGGAAATACACGAGGGAATCAAAATCTTGGCCTTGACCTCACAATTACGTCGCCACTGGTTTGTACAGATAAATGATGATTTACTTACAAACTGACACATTCTCTACTAGTTACCTTAAGTAGTTACCAAATGAATCCACAATTCTCCAACCTCCACGATACGGCGTAATGTGATGCAATACTATAACAACCTTAAATTTTGGAAGGAATGAGTTGCCCAGTAAATATGCCGTTGTACAGGCACGTGATTCAATAACACCACGGACGAGGCATCGGAACTTCGGCGGAGAAAGAGATACGAATCCTCGACTTTTCGTCGGGAGATGTAGATATGGCTGCGTACGGACGACGGATCGGAACTTCGTCGGAGAACGAAATACGAATCCAATCTTTTCCCCAATTTTTCTTTCTATTTCACACATTTTCACAAAATGTAATGTAGAAATACAGGGAAGTTATAATAATTCAATTAATTTATTTGGCTCTCCTAGAATTTTTTGAATTGGTATTATTACGGAGCAGTAAAATTCTTAATTTTTGTTAGATAAACTTGTTTAAATTTTATTAAATATCGAGACAGTGCATTCAACCATATCCTTTTACTCAAGTATTAGAGATTAGACTACCTTGTGTGAATCTTCGCTATCTTTGAAGCACATTTCTTACAATAAAAGGGGTCAAATTGCTCCTCCAATTACGTAAATTTGTTACACAAAGTCATCGCTTTATTACAATTGGCACATGGGGAAAAGGATGTCCAAAAGTAGCAGTTTTAGGAAATAGCAGATAAAAATAACAGCATCCGTTTGTTGTTGAAGTTCATTCCTTTTGCACAGTAAAATATCTGGCATTTATAAGGCGCCTTGATTTATATCTCTTTTCTCAATGGTGATAAGTGTCGTGGAAGACCTAACTCAATTATGTTTTTCAACTTATACTTTTCCCTACTTTTTTCGCCCCAAGTGCCAATTATCTTTAAAAGATTTTTTCCGCGTATGAAATTTATGTCATTGTGAACATAGATTTGTTAGAAAAATTGCACCCAAACATCTAATTTTCTAATTTTGCCAACTAGCAAAGTAATGACATCCTATTAGTTCAATATTGTTAGACGCACTTTTATATTTGCTAAAATTCATGAATTTTAACATAAGCGTAAAAGAAATAAAATAGTTCCTTGAACTAATAACTTGTATTCATTCATGAACACGCAATTATATCTATAACATGTTACCAAAGCATTAATTGTCCAGCTGACATCAGTACATTTCATAATAGTCCCAAATTACAAAAGAGATTCTTCTTCCTAAATCCCCAAATCATCGGATTTTGGTATTTCCATATACAGTGTATTCACTTTTATATTAAAACAATTCAATATCACCCTTACTATAACACTTCAATAGCCCTGGACGCATGCTTTGGAAGTTAAACCATCATCTTTAGTAATAGAAAGTGAACTAAAACTGTGCTGCGAGGTAAGTGCCATAAATTCTCGGCCTGACAGGCTTATACAAGTTCGAGCGTGTTCACACTCCGTTGCGTCATAGTTGCACATGTGCGAGGTCTACACCGTATATATTACGGCTCGAAGAGTAGTAGTTTTTAGTAGCCAGCCAGACAACGTGATTAGTGCATGAAAATGTCTCAGGTAACAAAAATTGAGTACCGCGCGGTCATTAAAATAAGCTAATCATATTAAACATTTAGACGGCGTTATGGTGATTTATCTCCTTCGTACCAATTGAACTGATAACGCCTCAAATCATTTCAATTATTGAAGAAACGGTATTAGTAGATCGCCGTTTGAAAGCGAAGGAATTAGCAATAATGTCTAACATTTCTAAAACAAGTACTCGCCGAATTCTCCATAACCATTTGGGTATGAATAAGATTAGTGCAAGATGGGTACCCCATCTTCTTTCTGCACTCCAATATCGGGTCGAATGTGCGCTCTCGTTTTTAAACATGTGCGGGTACGACCCGAAACCGATTTTGGAGTATTTTGTCTATTGTCACAGGAGAAGAAACAATGGTTCTGTATTATGATCTTCTATCCAAAAAGGAATCGATGGAATGGCGGCGACTCGATGAGCCTCGTCCCAGAAAGGCGAAAGTAGTTCAATCAACGAAAAAGTGATGGCCACAGTATTCTGGTATTGTGAGGACATTTTACTCATTGACTTTAAAGAGCGCAGTACAACTGTTAACATTATGCGTCTTTGTGGCATAAATTGAGGGACAATATTCGTGCAAAACGTTGAGGAAAATTGACGAAAGGTGTTCGGTTATTGCATCACAATGCACACGTCCAGGATGCCGCCATTTCGCAAGCTGCCATCCGCGAATGCGGCCTTCAAGAATTGGAACATCCATCGTATAGTCCGGACATGGTTCCAAGTGATTATTATTTATTTTCTCATTTAAAGAAAGACCTTAGAGGACGTCGTTTGATGGACGATAGTGAGTTGCATACAGCTGCAATACAACATTTGAGAGGAACATCTTTAGATTATTTTTACAAGGGTATAGAATTATTAATTGATTGTTGTAATAAATGTATTGAAGTTAAGGGAGATTATATTGAAAAATAAAAATTGTTATATTTTACCAGGTTCATTTTTTCTATCTCAGGCCGAGAATTTATGACTACTTCGTGATTTATATACTTTGTGCGTCAGGATGAGGTGACCGCAGTCATGCCTTATTGCACAAGCAGAATTTGAAATTTAATGATCTAAATCTGAATTCATTAAAATATATTTGTTTCTGCAAATTTCTGCACCTTCATACCAATTTAATTTCACTTTAATTGATGTGTTATACTACCCTCCTCATAGTTATTTTCAAGCATATGTAGGACGACACGAGATTAATCAATCCTTACAAATTAAAGTCAAGCTAAATTCTAAATGTTTTTTATATCGAACTTTGATTGATGTTTTTTATTTCATAAACTTCTAATTTATTACTTGACAATTAGATACTGGTCTTCAGAATATCCGTTAAAGGTTGGAATTATGATTTTGTAAACTCATTTTGATACCTTTCTTTAGTCAAAAAGAAATTAAGCAAATTAGTTGCGGAAATTATATGTTCCCTGTTAGGAACAAACAAATGAGTTTACAAAATCATGATTCTAGTGTTGTTACACTAGAATTTGTAAGATTAATCTATTATTACTGGTAATTTCTTTATAAGTCTATTTCCAACAATCTAATCACTAACCTTCTTTCCTGTATTTCCTGAGTGTCCATTTTCATTTTATGGTCATACCAATCCAGTTTTTGATGTTCTATCGTTTGCATAAATATTTCCGATCTTGTTTTCCCAGGTAGTGTTCTAAGAAACTTAATTTACGTATATATATTTAGGTTTTGTGTGTTTTCAAAATTACTCAACATTTCCTAGCATTTCCCAGCATCTGTCTATTTCCATTTTGCTCAATTTACTAATTTCATAATAATCCTGGGTGGTTCATTGCTTTTTCATGTGTTGTTGGATGAATTAAGAAGTTCTTTTCATACTTTGAAAGATTTTCAGCGTAAAAGGAAATATAGGTCTGTATTGCATGAAAAAATCAATAACCAGAACATATTTTATAAATTCTATGTAGTTGTTCGCACTGTACGGTTCAACATGCCAAGCCTTCTTCAGAAAAACGTTCGAGACGATCTTGATAAACTACTGCAGAAGCTTCTCCTCTTGGGAAAACTTAGACTTACTGATAGATCATGTACAAAGGCCCACTTATCACTGTTAACAACTTTCACAAACACATTACCATCAGTTCGAAATTTACTGTTTGTACGTGCTTCGTCTTGTTCTAAAATCAAATCTCTGCAGTTTTTTTACCTTATACTGTTTCCTTCTGCTGAACTGAAGCCTCTCCAAGAATTGCCCAAAAGTACTCAGATTCTTACCGATTTCCAAAAAAATGTAATTAGAATCTGGTACCGTCAACCGAGGTAAAGTCGATCAAACCTGGTTTTACACATTTTTTAATGCGTATGGCAACAACGCATCAATAGTTAGCTGTTTTCTATTTACAACAGTTTAGTCGACTGACGAACAACCGTGGTCCCGTAGGCGCGAAAACTATAAGTTTTCCCTATATTATTAACATTTTAAATCCAAAATTCTTTAATTTGTACAATATGTGAAATCAAAAATTTGCACAGCTGAATTTGAGGAAACTAGGTTGGTCCACTCTAGGTGATAAGGAATATATTTAGTAAGGAGAGTCTATAAAGAAAACTGGAAATTGACTTTTTGTGTGGTTTCAATTGCAATTTTTGTAAAAAAAAGTCAAATAACGTGGTAAAGTCGACCACATGGTTGTCGCCAAATTTTGTACGGTTTTGAGATTGGGTTTAAAGCAAGATTTTATGATTTCTTAAAGTAAATTATGTTTGCTATGGTGTGAGGTGTGCTCCTATTTTCCCAAGCAACGCCTTAGATAAACGTCAAAACTGCTAAATATTTTAATTTTAAAGCATTTTGTAAACAAACACCTCAGGATCGTACAACAAATTTTTTGTGTATAACGGCCAATCTCATCGAGATAACTTAATTTTTAACTTAATTAAACTTGATTTTCTAACCAAGTGCATGGTGTTTTAAGATTTTGCCTAATCTAAGGATGACATCATTAATGGTTGTATATAAGTGTGGCTTAAATACGCGCCATAGGAAAGATTTACCTGTTTAAGTGATACCTAGTGCTATAAGTATTACTTATAGTTTAAAACGTGTCGGTGAGACTGGCCATAGAAGTAGCAAATATCGTACCCATTCTAAACTGTTATACTTTTTTATAGATGCTACGAAAATACTTAAAGAAAGTTGATTCTCAGCAGGGTTTGACAGGGTGCAGCCCAGAAGAAGCTCCATACGATAGAGAGCGAAACGTTGGTATACTGACCCATACTTGACGTGGTTTCAATCTGGAAAGGAAGGAAGCTTTTTTGTTAATATACGTTTTATTGCAAAATTTTGCCGCTAATTTTGCTACAATTTTTGAATATATATTGTAGTGGTGTTTATTTACATTGTCAAACACAGCTGTCATTCGAACACATGTAGTGTATTCAGTATCGCCACTTGGTCAATGTGAAATTCCCTCTGGCGGATATTAGTTCTTTTACGAAAGCCTCTACTCCTTCCCGAGCTAACGATTTTTGGTGCGGGGTACTAAATAATTTAATTAAGTCCAGACAACGACAAATGTGGGGTAATGGGGACGAAACTTCTCTTCTGTACAATTTATCCATTTCGTAAATCTTGAAAATCAATGAAAAACGTTCCTACAACAAACAACAGGGTAAATTCAGAGGCATTTCGAGCATGATCTCATAAATTAAATATCTTTCGTAACGTTTTTGTCAAGTACGTCGGTAAAATTTATTATTGGATAGTTGCCATCGAAATTCTGGATCACAGAATATCATATTTGAGCCATCCAATCGCTACATTGCATTCATTACATTATCCCAGATTAATAAATAGGTTTATCGAAAATTTAGCATCAAATTATGTTTGGAAAGGGATTATCAGAATTTGCTGTGGACAGAACAATCGCCATCGCGATTAAAATAATGGAGTGAAGGGACGCCAATTAATTTGATTACATTTAGTCAAGCTTTCATCGAAGTACTCGTATTTTGACTGTGTTCCAAGTTTCAAAGTGTATAATATTCAAATCATAGTAAAATTCCAGGGTAGAAGTGAAGGTTGGAGTTTGAGAATTGGCAGTTCTCCATGAATCCCATATAAACATAAAGTTTATATGACATAATCTTAGAAATCCAGGTTAGTTTGCATTTTTCAGTCTTAATTTTCGTTAATTTCCATTTACCGATATAAAAATTCGTTTAAAATTGCCGAAAGAGTGTGTAAGAATACTTCCGAACCCTCAGTTCATCTAATTATTAAACTAATTTACAAAAATTCCATTTTTTTAACAATTTCTCTATTTTAAAGCATTTTAATACAATTTTCACTTCACCATAAATCGTTCTATAGTGAGAGTTATGTATCTTAATATGGGTGACCGACTTCACCCCTAGCTCGGGGTGAAGTCGATCGCCATTTTCTGAAAAATTAAAAAAGATTATATTAAGTTATATTTCTAATCGCATTAAAATACAATGATTTGTACCTCAATTCATACCTCAAATGTTAAAGAATGAAAGCTTTAATTACATTTCTTTTTTAAAACATCTGACAAGCTTTTTCTAAATCATCCCTTTTAGCTACGAAAATAACAAAGAAGATTCTATGTAACAGCAAATCCGCAACACTCGCTATATACACGTGCGAATGTATCTCATTCTTTGCATAGAACCTTGCGTGCCAGACATTTTGCATTCGCGTGCAGCACGTCGGAGTCAGCCGGCGAATGTTTTTGTTTTGTTTCCTCCATTCGTATTTTCCGTCTCGAGTTTTCCTCCAGCCGTCTCGCTCTATTTTCGTTTTTAACAAGGACTATTTTCGAGTTCGGGAGGACGAATTCCTTTTAGCGCAAGCTTTCGACGAAAACAAAAGCTTTTAATTATAACTTGTTTTTGTATGTGGTTTACGAGATTTATTTGACTTTCTTTCAAGTTCTCGTTTTTCTTTGGTTGCATGGAAATTGAAATGGATGACAAAGCTTTATCTAGAGCTAACCTGAAATAATGAGCATTGGAATATATGAAAGAATACGGCTCTAAGGATTGGTTGCCCACAGACTGCTGTAATTACACCAGTTGTAATTAACTTTAGGCTATACATGCTTCATTACGTTTTCGTAAACTCCTCATTTTTAATTTCATTCAACATGCCTGCTAAATAGGGCTTCGTGTTATAAAGGCTCAAAACAAAGCGAGTCAAGCAAATTACAGATCTATTTGACCATTTTCAATTAAGAAAGGCATGCTTTTTATATTAGTTCATGAAAATGCTGAATACTTACATAAAACACAAATCCTAGCAGTTTCGTATTTTCTTTTGAACTGTAACAGAAGAAAGCACACCAAAATATAAGGTGTCATATTAAAAATATATGCTAAATGTAACAGAAAACATAATGAAAATGCTACAAAAATTAATTTTGTTCGTTACTTTTGGCATTCTTTTAGTGCATCCAGAGAAATGGTTCCTTGCATCAAGAATATAGATTTTCTTGCATAAATCAGTCTCTATCCAAGAAAGTATTTTTATTTCAAGGCTATAAAAATGTAATACAAGAAATTAATTTTCTTAAAATTTCACATGTATTAAATAAATATTTTCCTAGGGTTAGAAAATCTAGAAAATCCAAGATAGAAAAATGTTTCTTCCAAGTAAATCATTTAGTTTTAAGTTAATAAAATTTTCATATTAATGGTAGAAATGAAAAAATGGTTTCATAAAGTTCTATTAAGAAATTAGGCGACCGGTTTCGTGTTCAAAAAACACATCATCAAAGATATCCAATAAAAGAAAAATTGCAATAATGGAAAAAAAAACCTATAAGTTAATAATTAAAATGAGCAGCAAGTGAATGAACTAATGAAAAAGTTTTGTTTTTCATATGCTACGGTATAATTAAATTGTTTCTTTAATATCGTAATTAAATAGGGGTTAAGGGATTAAATAGGGACCTTATGTAGTTTAATAACTTATGAGTAAGGTAAGATAATCGTGTCGTCCCAGCATAGCCGTAACAGCTGGAGCAGCCAACGGAACTCGGCACGCGCCTATCTGATGCGATGCGTAAACATCTGCCGGGTGGCAAAGCAGTTCAAATTTGTACACGTTCATCATCACTAGCGCGGCGTGTGCGTATGAATTAAATCAGGCGAGCGGAATACTAGTTATTCAAGAAAATTTTTAATTAAAAATGTTCAGTGTGCGCAAGGCTAAACAACGACCCTTTGCTGATAGGGTAAAAAACTTTATCTGTGAGTTTCCAGATTTGTTGTACGACGGTGCTAAAATAGTTTGTAAAGTGTGCGAGAGAACTTTGATATGCTGGCAAAAGAACGACTGTAGGAAGCATGTAAATAGTGCAAAACGCAGAAATAGAAAAAAACGGCGCGTCAAATGGAAATGACTTTATTTTCGATTTACTTGTCATGATGATAACATGTAATTTGTCACTTAACATACTGGATAAAAAATCGTTTAAGAACTTTTAGAACAAGTACAACCCAGAGTTGAAGTTGCCAACTACGGCAACAGCACGTAAGCATGTTTTATTTGTACGCAAAGAGGTGGAAAATAAAATCACATCTACATTAAAAAATCAGTTGCTTTGGTTATGTGTTGGCGGGTTGACGAGACAACAGATTGTAAAAAAAATTCTATTATACATGTTGTAGTTCGTATACTCGATCAACATAAACCGACATTTCCACTGTTACTAGCTAGCAAAATATTACAAGGGTGTACTAGTGCAGCAATTACGACTGTTACTTACTACGTGAAAAAACTTTCAAGTCTCAACACGTCAATCTTCATTCTGTTTTTTGCTTATGTCAATAAATATATTGAAGTGTTGTAAAATTTATATCGTCGAACGCAGCTGTCATTCCAGCACGTATAGTGTATTCAATATGGCAGTCGGTCAATGTGAAATTCCTTCTGGCGGCTACTAGTTCTGTTTCGGTAGCTCCCACTCATCCTCGAGCTTCTGATCTTTGGAGCGGGGGTACTAGGATGTTTATTTAACTCCAACCAACAACAAACGTGGGGTAACGGGAAAAACACTCCCTTTTAGTTCATTTTCCTAACTTCGTAAATCCTCAAAATGAATTAAAAACCTTCCTGCAACAAATAACAACGTAAATTCAGAGGTTTTTCAAGCATAATTTCGCAAATTAAATATCTATCGTACTGTTTCTGTTTAGAATGTCAGTAAATTTCATTACTGTTGGGTTGTCGGTGATTTTCTGTATCACAGAATAGTATAATTTGAGTCATCTAGTCGCGTCACTACATTCAGTTCACTATCCTACTTTAGTAAATACGAGTAGGTTAATTCATAAAAAAAATCATTGTCAATTCGTATTTGGAAAGGAATTATCAAAATTTGCTGTGGATAAAGCAATCGCTATCGCGATTGAAGTAAGAGAGAAGGGGGACGCCAATTGATTGTCTCACTTTGAGTCAAATTTGCATCGAGGTAACTCGTATTTTGACTGCGCTCCCAGTTTCAAGTGTTAATATTTCAAATTGTAATGTAAATTCAAGATAGAAGTGAAGGTTGGTGATTAAAAAGAGGAAGTTTCCTGTAATGTAAATATAATATAAACATAGAGTTTATATTGACATCGTCGACAGGTTAATTTCAATTTTTAGTTTTAAATTTTGTTAAAATCTCATTTGTTGATCTTAAAGTTTGTCTAAATTGCCGAAAAAGTGTTTTAAAACACTTCCAAACCCGCAGTTCAAATAATTAATCAATTAATTTTCGAAGATTTATTATTTTTTTTAACAATTTACCACATTTCAATATATTATTATTATTATTATTATTATTTATAATATTTATATATTATATTATTATTATACCAGTCTTTGTATGCAGCCAAAAACTTTGCTCAAATCATAAGCCATTATTTCTGCGATTTGTTTACTAGCACGAGTTCCCAGAATACTTTGAACCACCTCGATTAAAGTTGTGAGTATAGACCTTTTTGAACTGTATTCAATGTTGTACTTCTATGTAATAGGTCATCTCTTTCGGGATAGGCGACTATTCTGTTTTTAATTAAGGTTTCAAATATTATTGATCCAGCAGGAAGCGGTGGAATTGATGGATAATTTTTAATGACATTCTTATTTCTTTTATAAACAAGGGCATTTTTGCCCACCTTTAATTCATTTGGGAATAAGCCACCCTCAATGCATAAACTTTGTTCTTTCTTAAAGATTG
Source organism: Dynastes maya (assembly GCA_029619315.2). Classification (NCBI taxonomy): domain Eukaryota; kingdom Metazoa; phylum Arthropoda; class Insecta; order Coleoptera; family Scarabaeidae; genus Dynastes; species Dynastes maya. The sequence continues at coordinate 19,474,672 of JAROYE020000011.1, read as the reverse complement.
AAAAATGTTAAAATGCGTTTTGTTTATAGAGTATATCCATCAGGAAAATTTTGTAATTAAATTATTGTTCGTATTAGCCCTTTTTTCTTCGACTCGGTATACTGAAGTCTCTTCCCTTGTTTTGTGATTTTCTACCACTATTTGTATTCATGGATGTACAATATGAAGATAAAACAACAAGTTCATACCTCGAACAAGACGCCGAACCCATAAGCTTTACAACGGGAATCTTATTGTCGTTGTAAACTTTATGATCGTTTTTTATCATCGGAGTGTTTTCATGTTTTCGTCTCCTTGAGGTAATTCCCCCTAATATAACCTAATCTAAAATTTATGCGGCTCCTTTCGACGCCTCTATTTTTCTTCCAGGCCTCAGGTTTCTCCCCTTTATCCTTGTAACCTTCATTGAATTCAAAATCACCAATATTAGATTAATAAGTTATACGGATTCTTTCTTGAGGAAAATAGGGAATGTGGAGATGCTTTCTGTTTTTTGGGTGTGAATTATTCTTCGTCATTCTGGTTTATTATCTTAACGTTTGAAAGCAGAGTTTGTAGAGCTTTTCCTATAAAAAATATCCAAAGAAGTAAGCTATTCGTGCAGTTGAAATCAAGATATTTCTGTAAATAATAAAACTTATAACGTAATTCTAACATAAACCCTTTTATAGGAAAGGCTTCAGTTTTACAGGAGTATGTACTATCTCGGGAATTTTGTTAAAAAAATTGGAATTTTGCAAGCTAATTACATTTTTAACTCGTTTGTGGGATTCGGGAGTATTCTTTGATACTCTTTCGGCAATTATTGATGAATGTTGATGTCAATAAATTGAAATTAACGAATATTAACATTGAAAAAGAACCTTGATTTTAAGATGTCATCTAAACACTATGTTCCTTATGACATTTACTGGAAATCTGCCTGTTCTAACCTCCAACCTTTTCTTCTACCTTGAATTTATTCTCTATTTTCTATATCGTACACTTTAAATTGGGACTGCAGCTAAAATACTAGTTAATTTGAAAAAGTTTAACCAAGTTTAATGAATTTATTGGCGTCCCTTTTCTCCTTTATTTTAATCGCGATGGCGATTGTTTCTGACCACAGCAAATTTTGATGATTTCTACCCAAATATAATCTAACGAGGAATTTTTGATAAATAAAGTTATTTTTAGAAGTAGAGAATCAATGTAGTGACGCTATTAGATGACTCAACTAGACGACTCTATGCTCTAAATTACAACTGACAACGTTTAAATACGAAGTTTTACTGCCAAAAAATGAAGATACCTTAGCGAAACATATTTAATATATGAAATAATGTTAGAAATACCTCCGAATTTATGCTGTTATTTGTTATAGGGGAGTTTTTCATTAATTTTGAAGGGTTAAGAAAATAGAAAGGCGAACTAAAGAGGAATAACTTCACCGTTTCTCTACGTTTGTCGTTATCTGACTTATATATTTTATTTAAGTTCCACACTCCAAGGCCTGTCGGCCTGAGGGAAAATTGTGGCTTCCGCCAAATAGGTTTTATCCGCCAGAGGGAAATGCGTTACTATCGGGTGGCTATCCTGAATACCCTATACGTTTGAGACCGACAACCGATATTTTCGAAGTAAATATTGAACATAACATACACCAATAAGACGCTATATGTTAAGTTTATATACTGTAATGAAATATTCTTTAAATAAAAGAATCAAATAGGGTTAACGTTTTTGGAAATGACGTTATATGGGATCTACTAGACGACTAGAAAATTAAACACTTTTTAAGGATCGAGAGAGACAGCATTTTTATTTGAATTTAAATAATTATATTTCTTTTGACAGAATTTGACTATTTAGACAAAGGACCCAACGCCATCCCTAACCGACAAGATTAATTAAATTTAATTTTCTCCTTTTATTTGATCACTAAATATTACATTTCGGTACCTGCAGTACTGAGTTGCAGTACTTCGGTGTCCGTTCTTAATGTTTTGGGCTCGTAGCAGCATCCAATTTACAGCCAAATATTTCTTTCTTCAAATCTTCTTCCGTGGATAACAATGTTGATGCTAAAATGTCAAAATTGATTTATTTATTGAAGGTCTTAAGTTTTTCGTAGAAATAGTTTTATCTTAACTTGAAACATGAATAAATTAATAGGGGAATTTTGAAAATAATTCTTGTCGAAATTTGTTTATCCCATCTCCATTCGTTTTTTATTCAGAACCCCAATTTACTATTCTGGATTATATAAAACACCATACTTGATGACATTCAAATCGATTGAAAATTACTTTCGCTTCCTTGCTGACGATTTGCAGGTACAGCAATGTCAGGTACATTAAATTGAAGTGGTTACCATGAAAACGATGCTAATTTCATAACTGCATATGAATAGCAGTATGCTTGTCCAAATACAATACAGTAACATAATTTTGCTATAAAGAAATATAATTGGAGTTTCCGCTAGTACATTTCGTTTCTAACATTAAAAGTTATTTTCTGGACTCTTTTTTTAACAAAAATACTTCTTGGCTACATGTGTAAAACAAAGAAGAAAAATTAAACTGGCGGAAGTGCTTATTTATTACAATGACAATTGCAATAAAACGTCAGCCTTAATGAGTAAGGGTAATATATATAAACCCATGTATGAATAAAAGCTATATGGCATGGACATTGTATACTACATGATGAACAAAGAAACATTTAGACTAGTCAAATAAGGTGCAGTTAAGAAATTCGTCGATTACATACATAAACTTGGAAGAAAGCATTCTTACAAGTTTCGACTTTTTTCAAATTACATAACCCCCTTATTGCATGCTTCTGAAGAATGAAGATACGACCGGTCTCCGTAGACATACCCCAGAACTGTATCCCATCAACCGCAATACTGCCGAAATTCGCGAAATATGCCATTCCAGCAGCTTGGTGAGTAGATACTCTTCATATCTTTCGCACACTACACACTGCAAGACTTTGTTTTTTGGCCAACTTCTCTGTGTGGGTGGACTAGGTTAGCTCACTATCAAGATGAAGACCGAGAATTTTGACATTGCTTGACACTTTCGTTTTATTTAGAGAGAAGCTAAGGTGTTGCGTTTTTGTCAAATTGAGGTTTAATTTATTTGAACTAAATCATCCTTCTGCTTCTTCTACGACTTTTTGTGTTCTGTCTGTTAGATTTTCACTATTTTTATCTCGAATTATCAATGATCGTATCGTCTGCGTATAAACAAACCGCATCTGCAGATACGTTTATTCCTAGATGTGAGCAAAGTGTAGAGTATGTGACAAATAGCAGGGGTTCCAATATGGATCCCTGAGGAACACCACATTCTGTAATCACTATTTTAGATGACGCAAGTAAACAACCGTGTGTACTTCAAATAAAAACTGGATTCTAAAAAAAAAAATTAACTGCATCGTTCATCTAATAAAAGCAATAGCCGGAATATCATTCTAAAGAATAATCAATAAATAATAAAGAAAAATTTGCCTCATACACAAAACTAGAATTTATAAGGAATGATTTATATCCACAAATGAAATTAATGCTCAAAAATTACCCCCTTTGTTTTTGCTAACAGTATCCTAATGCATACTACAATTCCCGTCGTACATTTGAAAACACGTCAGTGGTATTATACCGTTTACAACGATGATAATTTTTTGGATGCAGTTCGCCTAAGTTACGAGCTCGTTGAAATCGAACCGCAAATCAACGTAGTCCGAAGACGACTGAACTGAATCATTATAAGCATGTGTGCTAATAGATCTCCATCTGCCGCCTCCAGTGAAGTCGCACTTAACTCACATATATACAGGCAATAGCGCTTGCAAAAATACATGAAATTACATAACCCCCGAAACCTTGGATCTTCCTTTGCGGTATACCGTGCTGCTCAAGCCGCTACGTAAATATACGAAACTGAGAATACGGGTGGGAGCATTAGTGACGCACACCGCGCTTATGTTCTTCCTTTTCTAATTAGAATTGTTTGATAGATATCATTAATCACATACAATAACCATGCTCATACTCTCTGCATCTCCTTTTTATACCACTCATCACTAGAGTTGGTCACTAGCGCCAACGGGCAGTGGCGGAGGTTCGATACAACCCTCAGTATAACTACGAGTCTCAACTAGATCTGTTGTGTATACATGTACGCTGCCGTAAATACTATTTCGTAGTTCTACGTTTGTTTTAAAAATGCTGCTAACGTCGCGAAAACGAGCAATGTTAGACAAAGTTACAGAATTTATAGCAGAAATGCCGAACCTAAATTATAATGGCGTTAAAATTCAATGTGTAGTTTGTAATATCCCTTTAATGTGTTGGTCCAAAAGGGAAACAACTGTGGAAACATATCTAATGTTGCAGATATTTAACAGACATTATTCACTTTGTGACTCTTAAGACGGTAAGTGTTTGAGCACGTATGATATTTTATTTCTGACCATTCATTTTGTGTAAACTTTTATGCGTCCGCCACTGGCTGTTGACGTAAATTGAGCAACTCTACTCATCGCTAAAGCACTTTACCACCAAACATGTTAAAATCCATTCCAAAAAGACAAAGATCCACAAGATGATTGTTAAATTCAACGAGAGCGGCCGATTTTTCGGCAGACTAATATTATTTCTAAACCGACAGATTTGTAAGTCTCTAGTATTATTCTATTTTTCTACATTTGAATTAATAGCACCTATTACAAAATTTATAAGAGGTAGGAGAATGTTGGTGGTCAAAGGTCTCTATTAAAAAGCAAAATTTCAACAACTAGGATACTGCTATTTTCTCGAAGTAAGTCGATTAAAATAACAAATAAGCAAAACATTTTTTACTTTACTACTACAATAGAATTTTCCGTTAATTAATATACTACATAATTTTTGATATTATACTTATTCCTGGTGTCCTTTTATAGTGTTGCCTGAGGATGAGCTTGTCTCCAAACCGGTAGCTCTGATTAATATTATTAAAGAAACTTTGCGAGTAATATACCACCTTTATTGACCCCAATTATTTTTTACTTTGTACAAAACTTATACATACTCGTACATAAAACAGTTAATTTATTATTTGCATCAATATAACATACGCAGAATACAAGTTAAGTTATAAATTTCTTTACTACTATTTTCTCCTTCAATCTAGAGATTAATTGTCGAAATTATAGTCACGAAGTACATGCGAACCAAAAGCTACAAATGTCAAGAACAAGCGATAAGACCCAGCTCTGCCGCCTTAATGTTCTCCGTGTATCATTTATGATCGCAAAAACGTCCATAAGGAACGCTATCAGAAGCAATAATATAGGACTATACCCTACTTTATGCTCTATCTCTAATGAATGGTTTGTTTTCTGTTAGACCTTAATGTATGTAACTTTAGACACATGGCATACATATTTTTCTCTATAACTTAATTTTCTCGTTATGTGGCTTAAAAAATCTCTACCTCTCTATGCCCCTAATTGAAAATGACCATGGCAATTGTCCATATAATTTATTAAAGATTCAAGAATTGAAATTAAAATGACTAAAACATTTTACAATACGGGGGTAGTCCGAAAAGTTTCAAGCCTCAACATGAAGATGGCATTACTTGTCAAAAATATTCTGGTAATATAATTGCGCGTACGTTGAAATATACTTTTGAAAATTTCTGTTCTACTTCGATGTTAATGTTTCTGTACAAACGAAAAAAAAAACGAATATCGAGCTGTCATTCTAGCATTCGAAAAGCAATACGCCTACGCAAATTAAAACTAAGATGGACGTTGTTTACGGAGACTCTACACCACCAGTTTGGGTGAAATTTTGGGCAGCTGAATTTAAACGTGGTCGTACCAGCTTGGTTGGCGATGGACGTTCGGGACGCCCAAAAACTACGACCACTACAGATAACATCGGAAAGGTTCACTAAATGATGCTAGACGGTATAAAATCCTTGTCGTAGAGCTGTGTAAGTCAGCCCGCTAAATATCGTTCTATCTAATATATCCCAGTAGATGCCGCCACTTATTGGGCGAATATTTACATCTATTATTTCAAAACCCTAAATTACAATTTGTTTACATTTATTGAGCCTTCTTAGTTTTTAAAAATCTCTAAGTAAAATACCGAAATAATCTTTCACATCCCCACTTCCACCTGTTGTCGATCATGTGATATTAGCGATTAGTGATATTAGTTTTGAGGGGTCTTTGATGGGTTGTGTGTTTGGGAGGACGTATGCAGCTTCGATGGTACGTGTAGAACTTATTTTGTCGCCACTTCGTTGGAAAACCGTTTCTGGGATCTAAGGCTACTGACCTAATCAAATATTATAACGTTTTCTGCCGTAATGAATTTTACAGCAGAAAACCCGTTGGGAACTTCTTAAGTATTGAGATGAATGCTGCATCACACTGCCATCACATAAGTTTCGTTTCAGTTTTTCCGTTCGAATCCCGTTTTACTAATTTTTTTGCAGAGGCTGCGGGCATCTCGAAATAATGTGTGTGCCAAATATCGACTGAAGGTTTGGCCATGAAAATGCTACTCGCGCGTTGTGTGCCGCGCTTGCTCACTCAGGACCAAAAACGCATGGAGTGTTTCGCATCAATTAATAACTGTAGATGAAACTTGGATATACTACTACACTCCTGAATACAAGGCACAGTCGAAACGGTGGTCTGCGTGGGGTGAATCGGCCCCGAAAAAGGCGAAGACTGTTCCATCGGCCGAAAAAGCGATGTAAATAACAGATATTGTTCATAATTTATAACTCATTGGAATGGTAATAAAGAAGAAACGTTTTTAGTTATTGGAAGCTTCACTTTACGCATGTGCTTTTTGGTCAATGTATATTTTCTTCAGGGAGTATTAGTGGTATAATGCTTCAAAAAGAAAGTCAAAAATTGAAATATTTCACAAAAGATTAGCTTTGGTATAATGAACATTATATTGTTAAATTACTTGCAAATGACTTATACAAACACTTTCTCAAACGAATACAACTTCCCAGTCACCCATATATGATTCTGTCGTTTACTTTATAAAAAAAAAAACAGATAAAAAAAATGCAATAAAATGGTATGAGTCCTCGAGGCATGTTTAAGTTTTTAAAAACGAGATTAGTTATAGAAGCACAGAAACAGGGAAACGACCAAGATAACTTTGCTTAGGCCTTTATTTTCCATCGAAGTAATCAGTATGCCTTAATTGGTGAGCAGGACTATTCCAAAAGTCATATGTCCATACCTATGTTGTTTGTGTGCAAAAAAAAAGGTCAACTGCTACTCAGCGGTGAAATACAAATTCCCTGAAGTACTATTTTTCTATATTCTGGTGGTATCATATAAAATAGAATTGAAACGCTGCTTTGATTGAGTTCAAACTCATAAAACGTTTTTTTTTCTGCATCGTGAAACCACTGTATATATGCGTCTGCATTATTCTCAAATACATAAAATATGAAAACGTTATCTATCCGATTCAATGGCAGAATTTCGTTCAATTTAGGACGCCGCATACAAAGTTTATTTGCATGTTCCAATTTTTGTGTTCGATGCTGTTTGGAAGTGCGCCAATAACGACTACATATATGTACACTATACGTGTGTATATATCGAAGAGGTCGAAATATCTCCGGCTATGTATTAGGACACGATGCATCCATATTACGTTTTGTTCTTGTTCTAGTACACACCCAGTAACTGTGTGCCTACGTAGATGGTTATGTAACGTAATTTAAAATGCAATTGCTTCTGGCAATCTCGTTTAAACATCGTAAAATATGGAAAACTATTAAGAACTGCAAGTTAAAAGAATGTTTTGTAAAAGATGTAGTATTGTTCACTTATTTCTATTTCTATAATGTTCTACAGTGATTTTACTAAAATGTGTAGACATTTTCAATAACTTTGGCAAAATATCCTCAAAGGTTTCCTTTATTATTGAATTTTTACATCACCAACAACTTACTATTTTAAAAATTGTTTTAAATTTACAAGTTGGGGTTGGTCTTGCACAGTGTTATTATGAAACAACAAGTTATTTAGCGTATGGAATGCGGAAATATAGGCACAAGAAATAATTTAAGAGCAACAAGACCTCTACCTTCCCATCCATATGGAAAATTGCCAAATAGTACCTATTTTTAAAAGCAGCGAGAAATGCCACGTTTCCAATTATCTACTAAATAATTTTGCGAAAGTTTTTGGTATACTAGGGTAAGTAAGAATTCATTTATAAGCGCTGGTCCCATACATATAGCGAATAATGCTTCCGCTTGTGCTTGGAACGCCCTCTTCACTCCTCTGTCCCTAGACAATCCCCCACAGTCGCAAGTCAGTTGCCTAGCGTACGTCTTTGAGGTATCTGCTCGACACAGATTTATGGAAACACGTAATCTTATTTGATTTTTATCCTATTGATGGACTTTGACCGTTAATTATTTCCAGATAAATACTTAAATGTAATATTGTCAAATATGAAACAAAAAAAAACGTTCTTAATTTAAAAGAAAAATTACGAATTCCAAAACTAAATAGAACCTCTCATTATAAAATAACTAGATTACATTTTTGCATTTCTAAATATCCAATGTATTAAATGTTTAAATGATAGTAAGTGCGTAACAAATACATCAACTTTTAAAGGCAAATTCCAGAACGAAAACATGTTTCCTAAATCTAATTAATGGAATTAAAATGAATCGTATTTGTATGTGTTTCAGTTGAACCTATTATTATAATAGATGTTCAAATGAGCAGTCATTTCCAGTGCTATCTCTAATGTGGTACTATTTCATGATTTCTTAGTTTATAAGAACGTAATTAAATAGAAAACTATTGCATAGTTTAGAGACACAAACAAAGCAAATTAAAAACATCCAAGGAGAAAATATGAAAAGCAAGGATGATTAATTAAAGAAATAAACTACGGGTATAATACATGGCTAGAGTCTAGCGCGATCATCTCCTGATGGCGATAAGATTCTTACTGAGAGAGATAGATTGCTTCGCCTGACTCCCCACCTTATACTTTCATAGCGGGCAAACGTTGCAACACTGTCCATATATTTTAACGGTTTTCTACGCAACTTACTAACGCGGTGTATGTATCTGTAATCTTCATTATGCTCAGTTTAGACCCTTGATTTCAAGTAGCCAGAATAGTTTCTTTGCTCAGCGTTCTACAGTGACTAATCTCCTCACAGCTGCCCATCAATTGACTAATAATCCTAATGCTCGCAAACCAGTCTATGTTATATACACCGATTGTTAAGGACACTTAACATTCTATTTATTTTCTGTAAACTTATAATTTTATTTGTTTTGTTTTATAAACTCAACATTTTATGTGCCTTATTTGCGAATCGTTTGTTTGATTTTCTTGTAAGTTCAATATTTCACTTGCTTTGTTTTATATAAATTCATATATTACATACATATGTATATATATTTTAAACTTTAACGTGTACGCATTTAATGTAAAAATATATTTAATTTCTTATAATATACGTAAATAAGAAGTGGAGGGACCAAGAAGAAAGATTTGTAAGGAAGGAGAACACTGCGCAGGAATAGCAGGCCTGCCAGTGCAATGGAGCATCTGCTATAGAAGCACCTTTGGTGCCCTATGCTCGGCAAGGGCCACAGGTGGAAGAAGAAGAATATGCGTAAATATTATCAAAATCGTCAACGCACAGATTAAAAATCGCTTAATAGTCATATTATATACGACGGAGCTACCGCTAGTGTACGTATTGAGAGCGAGCGCTAGATGTGCATTTGCCGCCGAGGAGGCAATCATAATACCACTATTGTCATTCGTCGCTCCTTCGTTCACGCATTACATAGCGTCTATTCATCACACAATTTTTAGTTTCCATCTTTCTCACTTCTGTAGGGGGCGGCAGCAGGAGCAGGTATCAAATAAATACATGAAATAACGAGAGCGTCTGGGTAGCCGTGAACTGTGTAGCATATTTTTGCGGTAGTTATCGGCTTTTTTGTTGCCGTCGCCCCACCAGAGGCTCAAGCTTCGGTGAGGTTTGGTGGTTTCCCTTACATTTACAAACGTTGCGATACATGTAAATGCATACACGAAATGAAACCGAACTATGCAATTAATATTAATACCATATTTATGTATTTGTACATTTTTATGAGAAATAGTATATGTTCTTATCTGTTCATGTTACAAAGGGAATGGTTTATTTAATAAATTTAGTTTTTACATCTACGTACTGTGTAATTTAAAGGACCACCGAGTAAGCGAACAATTACCTAAGCATTATTTGCATCTAAACATAAGCAATTGGTCCTCACTCTTCACAAGGAAGATACACCGAAGCAGACGAGTAGCGGCATTGTTCTTCAAACCAGGAGAACGTACCACCGATATTACCAAGGTTTTTATTAAATCGATGATACAGAATTCACAAATTTGATAATATTGGATTTTTGTCATCGCTTTTGTGACATAAATGAGCTTTGATTCCGACTGTTTTACAGCACTGTCTGGAGTTTCTGAACTGAATGATTTCGATTTACTTTTGTGCTTAATATTTGTTAATGATTTTTGTCACCAATTGTGTTGTCCAAAATTGTTGTTCGCCGATTATTTTATGTGACATATCAGTATTAACACTTCCCAGAACTGCAATTATTTTCGAAGTCAACTAGATGTACTCTATCTGCCGTGTATTAATAATAACTTAACAATAGATGTCAACAAGTACAATAGTTACTCCTTAGCTGGGAGAGACTATTCTATTAGAGATTTAAGTTTTATCTTCGACTCAAAAAATTTATTGAACGTATATCGAAAGTTTAGGTATAGGTTTGGGATGTGTTGGGATTCATTATACGCGTTACACGTCAATTTTCTTCTACTGTCTGCCGTTTCTCTTTATTTCGCCTTTATTCGGTCTAAATTAGAGCATGTGTGCTTGATTAGATCCCCATCTACAATTGTGAGATGGTTTTACTGGAACAAATGCAAAGAAGGCGCTTAAAGTTACAACGTTTCGAAGAAATCAGCGCAAGCCTTTGGTCACCAAATTTTACGTGAAATATTTAACATTGAATTCTTGTATCTTCACCAAAAATATTTACTCAACTATGCCTTTGATGTACATACCTGAGCGGTCAACTTCCTCGTTTCTCGCCTTACGACTGAACAGATAAATTTATCTTACTGTTCGACATCCAGAACTAACATTGCCATCAGGGCTTTATATATATATATTAGAGCCCTGTTTGCAGTAATCTCAATTCCATAAACTTGGATGAATTAGTATACACGTCGATCCAGATACGAACGGGATACTGCTTTCGTGAATGGCAACAGAGCATTCGAGTCTCACTGATAGATCACACCCAATCGCAGTATATCATAAAGCGAACAGCGGTACGCACGCTTGTGTGCTCAATCACGTAATATTATAATTCAACGCTTTCTGACAAAATGTGTTAATACAGAATTACCGCGTAATTTTTCTGTATTCTCAGATTATATTAGAAATTACAGTTTCTTATGTTCATTTTGTTGCTGCTATACGATGTAGGAGAACGAAAAAGTAACTCTAAATAGGAAAATAAACAACGATTTTTATAAAATTAAACTAAAGAAAAATAAATTCGGTAATTACACAAAATAAATTGAAATTCTAACAATGTCACTTTAGTAAGAGGAAAAATCTCCTGGCAATTTAGAACTTTGTAACTTTTGTATTTGTTGCGTTTCAAAATACGTTTCACAGTACTTCTACTAACACCGGTTTCGTCTGAAATTTACCGGCTAGAGCAAGGTTCGCTCATTTCAACTAACGAACAAACCTTCACTTCTCTCTCCTCCCGCTCGGGATGCATTAGAGGAGTTTGAGGCTGTTCGTCTATTTGTTGGCATTTACGGCAATTCCCAAAATGCCATTTAATGATCTGTACCATCGCGGCGAGCCTGGCCGGCGGGGATAAATGCAAGGATGCTAGATCGCGCTACGTACAATATATCTCGCAACCGGAGTAAGATAAAATAATAACGAGCACAAAGGGAAAGTATGTAAAATGTAGGTTATAATAACAATAAACAAGAATAATTTATGCTTTTGGAATTGGGATTTGACAGTTTGGCAATTGTTATGATTACTTTGATAGCAACGAGCTCTTTAGATCAGTCAATTTGGCGCTCTTTTCTAGCCAACTTTGCGTAACAACAGAAACAGATTATCAAAACCTATATTGCTGCATATCGTCATATTTCTTAAGTTAAAGTATAACATATGGCGTTATCGTTGGATTCGTTTTTCGATTACTTTTCCAAAAGCGTAAGACTGTATAGGATGTTCTATTTACAATAAGAAAGTTGGCGTCACTTCCGGTGAAACCGGAAATACAACTAAAACGCTGATAGCGGCAAAAGTTAGTTTACAAAAAATAGAAATCGACGTATTTTTTCTAAAAACGCTAGCTTCTGTCGTTCAATACTTTAGGCTCGCACTGTATATGTATTAGAGCCCTGTTGCAAGTAATCTCAATTCCATAAACGTGGATGAATTAGTACATACCGGGTGTCCCAGATTCAATTTTACCAGCGATATCTTTCTTATTTTTAGAGATATAAGATCGAGCAAGGTGTCGTCGAAAATGGTTTGCAGAATCTAGAAGATATACTTTTCAAATCTACCCCCAATAAACCAACCTCTAGGAAACCTCCCCAAACCGTTTTTTTTTTTTTTTGATTGCACTCTTCATCTATAGTAAAGTGTTTTATTACAATTTTCACCATGTTAAACTATCACTTAGTAGATGCTTCATCAATTCAAGTTTTAAAGAATTAACAATAAAACATCGTAAAATGCTTTCACAGAAGATCTCTTCGGGTTTTGCGGTGTCATTCGTTAAAATCAACGCAACATTTTACTATTCGTGCTGGCAGCTTCTCCAAGATTTTGCTGTAAACTACAAAATTCGCGTCATTCATTGATTCTAATTAAAATTGTATGACCGAGCCAACACGTAATTTTTAGAGGAACAGTATTCATATCTCGAAACTGTAAACAATTTAAAATACTAGCACTCAACTCTACACTGACCATTAACGAACTGCCATTAAATTCATTATGGCATTAATTTCATAACGGGACAAAGACCGACTTTTCATACACTAACAATTAACAACTACATGCCTGTATCCTTATCTGCGAGAATAGAATTAAACGCATTTGAAATATTAGCAAGAAAACTAGTTATAATAAAAATCAAGTGCATATACCCATAAATGCTTTAGTAGATGCTTATTATAGTACGTTTAAATGCGATTTTATAACAGATGCAGGTGTTTCAAAGGTCGTTTTAGTAATTTTGCTTATCCTCTGATTCACTTCCAGTAACAATATTATACATATGTAGGTAGGTATTTTATGAATATAGTAATCCACGCAAAGGAGCTAATAGAGATAATGGTGACGTTAAGAAGAGATCCACTCATAAGGCAGATGTTACAATGATACGGATCTGTAATGAAACCTCATTTCCATATATTATATGCGACCTTACAGTTTGTACTTGACTTCTATGACTGTCTCTAATGTATTATTACGTTCCTATGAAAGATTATTCTACATATGGAATATGTTATGATTATGAATGAATGAACTAGTAGATTTTGTTATATTGCGAAGTTGATGGATCTCAACATGTTACTAACCTGGAATGCTTGCCCTTGCGTCTCATATTATTTCTAATGTATTTGTAATACGAGGTAGGCGCCGCCTGATATGGAAAAAATAAACTTGGTAAAATATAACAACTTTTATTTTTCATTATAATCTCCCATAATTTCAATACATTTATTACAACGCTCAATTAATAATTATATACCCTTGTAAAAATCATCTAAAGTTTTTATCCTAAAATGTTGTATTACAGCCGCTTGCAATTTACTATCGTCCCTTAAGGTCTCTTAAATGAGAAAGTAAATAAAAACTATTATTTCATCTCCTGTGACAATGGACTCCAAAATCGGTTTCGAGTCGTCTCCACACATGTTTAAAAACGAGCGCGCACATTCGTTCACGTTCACGTTGAAGAGCAGAAAGAAGATGTGGTACCCACCTTGCACTAATCTTATTCATGCCCAAACGGTTATGGAGAATTCATACTTGTTTCAGAAATGTTATACATCACTGTTAATTCCTTCACTTTCAAATAGTGATCTGCTAATACCATTTCTTCAATAATTGAAACGTTTTAAGGCGTTATGAGCAGAGTTGCTCACTGGCGCCAACGGGCAGTGGCGGAGGTTCGATACAACCCTCAGTATAACTGCGAGTCTCAACCAGATCTGTTGTGTATACATGTACGCTGCCGTAAATACTATTTCGTAGTTTTACGTTTGTTTTAAAAATGTTGCCTACGTCGCGAAAACGACCAAAGTTGGACAAAGTTACAGAATTTATAGCAGAAATACCGCACCTAAATTATAATGGCGTTAAAATTCAATGTGTAGTTTGTAATATTCCTTTAATGTGTTGGTGCAAAAGGGATTGTCTACGTCACGTAAATAGTAAACAGCATTCTTCAAAAAAAAGTTGCACACGACACTATGACAAATTTAAATTTAATTTATGTGTTACCTTTATTGCATGTAATCTACCGTTTAAATTACTAGACAAGGAAGCATATGTTTTCTTTTGCAATAAATATTCGGCTGCAAATTACGGGCATCGTTACAAAAAAAAATGCCATCTGCTCGTGAACATGTTGAAAAAATAATTAAAATGGAGCTGAAAGATAAAAAACTGTGGTTAGGTATGGACGAAACAACAGATCATAAAAAATATTCTGTGGTTAATGTAATGGTACGTACAATGGAACCACATCAATCGTCACCTTCAATTCTATTAGCTTCCAGACGAGTACAACAATGTACTGCCGAAGTAATTTCAAAGTTAGTGTTAAATACATTGGAAAAGTTTGAACTTTCAACAAACCAACTGTTGATGTTTATGAGTAATGGTGCCGCAAACATGTTTTCTGTAGGCTGGTCTCTTAAAAAATATTGTGCTAACTTGTTACATACTACGTGTAAAATTCATGCTTTCAGTCATGTGGCAGATAGTATTAGAAAATGTTATCCTGAGGTAGACGCTTTAATAGGGCACACAAAAGCAGTGTTTGTCAAATCCCCAAAACGTATTCGCAAATTTCACAGACTGTGCCCCCGTATGCCTGAGCCACCAGAACCTATTCTTACACGTTGGAGAACATGGTTACCAACCGCGTTTTATTATCATAAACATTTTGAGAATATTAAGAACATGGTTTTACAATTCGATCCAAAGAAAGCTGCGGCTACCAAGGAGAGCCATTCGCAATTTCAAGATAGTCGGGTTAAAACGGATTTAAAAACTATTCAGAACAATTACTTTGGACTAGTGGAGACAGAAAAATTACAAAATCCTTCGGTGTCGTCAGTGGAATCTCTGCAAATAGTGCAACATGTTCACGCACAGCTATGCGCGGTAGCAGACGCAAAAAATGTTTGTGTTCTAGAAAGGTTTGAAGGTGTTTTAGAGAAAGATTCTGATTTTGGCACATTAAGACAAATTTGTGAAGGTGCGTCAACAGAACCGTTGTTCCAAAGATTATTTTAATTACGCAAATATAACGTCACTAGATGTAGAACGTTCGTTTTCTGCATATAAACAAACTTTTTCCTCACGCCGCACTCGGTTTGCCGAAACAACTGTGGAAACATATTTAATGTTGCAGATATTTAACAGACATTATCCACTTTGTGATTTCACCGAAGACTCTTAAGATGGTAAGAGTTTGAGCACGTATTATATTTTATTTCTGACCATTTATTTTTTGTAAACCTTTATGCGCCCGCCATTGGCCACTTGGCGCAAATTGAGCAACTCTAGTTATGAGTTCAACTGACCGACCGGGGCGCTCATCATCTTCAAGGGATTTTTGCCGCAAACGGAAACATTTTGCAAACATTGTTACAGTGGCATGTGAAGGAGATAAATCATCATAAACGCCGTCTAAACGTTGTTTAATGTGATTAGGCGAATGCACTTCGTTTCTTAAAAATGTAATGACCGCGGGGTACTCAATTTCCGTTACCTGAGACATTTTGGTGCACTAGTCACGTTGTCTGGATGGCCACTAAAAACTACTACTCTTCGAGCAGTAATATATATAGTGTAGGCCTCGCACATGGGCGCTCGAACCTGTACAAGCCTGTCAAGCCGAGAATTTATGGCGCTTACCTCCTACAAAAGAAAGAATTTGGAAATATTGAAAAAGAGTACCTAGGTCTTCTACATTATGCATAACACAATTAACGGATTTTTTACAGAAGCCGTATAGTTTTTGTATAAATTTTGACTGCATAGTTGAAAGTTTTCTCGTGTAAAGCTGAAAAAGCAAATTTGCATGTTAAAACTAACACCAAATCTGATCAAAGTTTCATATTGTTACAAAAATCAATTTGGTAAGAGGTGTCGGAGATA
This sequence comes from Dynastes maya, assembly GCA_029619315.2. Classification (NCBI taxonomy): domain Eukaryota; kingdom Metazoa; phylum Arthropoda; class Insecta; order Coleoptera; family Scarabaeidae; genus Dynastes; species Dynastes maya. The sequence continues at coordinate 19,458,149 of JAROYE020000011.1, read as the reverse complement.
TTTTGGGGTCTAAACAATCTTCTTCGAGAAAAAGTTTTCGAACAAAAATTATTCGGAGGCAAATGCTGCATAACATAAAATTATCTTCAAGCATACAGAATGTTCAGTTTCCGCTGCGCACGATGCAAGTTTGGCTTTTTAAATGGAGCGCTCTGTGTAATAAAACGATTTTAGATACCTCCCTTCAATTCACGCCAACTTTCATCAATATTCCCTGTTTCTATCTGCCTTAGTTTTTGAAATAATTGTCGTGAAATGTCGCTGTTTCTTTAACAGCCGATATTCTAAACGTCCTACAGGCTATGATTCAAATTTTATTCAATTGAGTATTTCTTGGATTTTTTGGCTAGATATCGAAGATTTTTTCTTATCAACCAGATTCTATAAGATCTAAAGTTGAAATTGAAGAGCGATATCTAGAATCATAATAATATCAAGGATGTTTGATTTAAAAACCTTTTCTCTAAATTGCTCAGGAAGGAAATTATCGTCCATCCACGCACTAGATGAATACGCTGTATATGATGCCCGTAAGGCCTTAGGAGTCCATGTCTTCAGTTTTGCGCACTCCACATTTGTCTGTCTTCAACATCCTCCTTCCATCTTCCCAGTTCGAATTTTCTCAGATCCTCATTGACTAGTGCTAGCCGTTTCTTCTTCGGCCTCCCTCTCCTCCTTCGTCCACTGCTCCCACCAAAAAGTATATTTTTTACCATCCTATCAACTACATCATTGTAACATGCCCAACCAGCTGACCCTGCGAGTCTTCGGTACTTCAAGAATATTTGGATCCTGGTATAGATCCCTAAGTTCTTGACTGATTCTTCTTCCCCATTCAGCTATTTCATTTACAGCAACGCCGTAGGTTTTATATTTTGATTGGTGTATTAAAATTATTGCATTTTTCAAATTTCCCCCTTAAAAACAGTGTATAAAAAATTTATTCCCATTTTTTAGGGATTGAAATCTTCCCTTCAAAAGGTTTTTGTTACACTATTAGCATTGTAATATAAACTCTTCTTCTAGAAAAGTTTTCAATAATTTGTAGGGTACCATTGTGCAGGCGGCATCAGTCGTCACTACGGTGTAACACAGTAGCTGTAGTGGGTTTTACGTTTGTAAGAATCCAGGTTTCACACCCATAAAGTACAGTTGGGCGAATCATCCTGTACAGCCTCGCCTTCGTATTTGTGGAGATATGCTTCGCTTTTAAAGTGCACTAGAATTTCTGCTTCATTTCGCTAATCTCCGTTATATTTACGGTCATTCAACTGCTTTGGTTGGGCAACCAAATTACATGCGACCAATCTGTAATTGCTTTGCTTTACGAAGAAGTAAGTATAATAAATCCAGTATATGCGCATACCCATTACATTATTTTCATATAATCTATCATTTATTATCATCTCATTTTACATGATAGTAAAGTGAGATGTGCAAAGGTATCGATTTCTAAACGATATACAGGTGAGGACTATCGCTGTACAGGGTACAAATCAGTATAAATGAAATCAAGCGATAAATAGAATTCTATTGCGCGCAGAGTTCGATCCCAAGTTACTCAACAATCAGGTAGTTCAAAGATACAGCAGTTTCAATTTCAACTTAGTTTACTCAATGGCAGGTATATAGGGTGTAGAGCAATAATTGTTCTAATGATGTATGTAGTTGATTCTGTCATGACAAACTAATAAAATAAGTACTGAAAACAATTTCAGTTTCAAAAATCACTATAACTAAAAAACGGTTGATTTTAAACTACTTACATGCTAGTAACTTTTTATTCAGAATCTTACGAAAAATTAAAAAATGAAACAGTATACAAGATGTCCCATTTAAAAAAAATCGCTTTTTTACAAGATGCCATATTTATTTAACGCAATGTTACACGTACCTCGTTTGTAATTTGGAAGAACACAAATACAAGTGTGTTAAGTACTTTTCTCTGTTATTCTTACTAAAAATACCTATCAATACTCATAACTGTGTAATATTTACTCCCAATGTTAACTTTTTCAAAGGAACTTTAATAACTTTAAAACTTCATCAGTTTATGCATCAAGAATTAAACAAGATTCAAAAAATGCAGTAATATATACCCCGCCCCACTGAGAAATTGCAACTTTTGATAGTCATGAACTCACGAACTTCTATGATGCTCCCTTATGTGATGGTAAAATATAATTCTTCACAAAAAATCGTTTCGGAAAATCTACATTTATAAAATCATAATATTCCGAGCCTGTGGAGATGGTTCACCCTGTATATTAAAGAAGCATTTTTACACACCTTTCAGAAGCTGTTTACTTACAAATGTCTATTACATTTTTAGCAGAATCTGCATTTAAGAGGAAATGTTTTGAAAAGTTTAAATAGAACACTTCCTTATTTCAATTCAATTCAGTTTAACTTTTGAACTATTTAAAATGAGCACTTTATTATCGCCGACGATAGCATTTGTTTCAAAATGTATATTATCGTTCGGATGATAAGAAGTATACCAATGAGCAAACATATCGCAATGGTACAATATGATAACAAATTCCAAAATCCTGACGTAATGCAGAAGAAAACTATACTAAATGAATATATTTAATTCAAAAATTTTGTTTATTAATCAAAAAGTACACCAGCGAATAAAAATATGCAAACACATTATCAGAAGACAATCAAAATTTTAAAGTTGATTCAATAATGGACTGTGTTTGACAAATTTCACATTCATCCCTAAGTGTCAACTGTCATAATGATTGTTTATTGAAGAACTTCTAAGACATGTCTTTGAAATAACCGAAGAAAGGAAATTACCACTATAATTAGCTAACAGTGACGGCACCTATACTCCTGTAATTAACAAAAAAATATTCCCAACTAAAAGATCAATACAGTTAGGAGGTTAAACAAGTTCTTCTAGGACTTCGGAAACTTTTGCTCTTCACGTTACATCAATACACGTCTCTTCATACTTCCCTCAGCGTTTACTACATTCCTTCAACTTTTTTTAACGTCGACAACCTACACGGGGGCAATTAACAAGTGAACATCGGCTTATGTCTGCGTGATGTGGTGATGCTAGCACCTAGATGATAGACCTAATCAACTCCTCTGGATGAATACAAGGCAATCTTGACAAATTACGACAATTAAAAGAAAAGTTGAAGCGCGCGATTGCAAAAGATCGTCGCAGTTGACTGGGTAGGTTTCGACGGCTTGACGTTAGTCATCTGTTCTAAAAGTGGTTCACCTAGTTCGGTAGTACGCGAGTAGGTTGCGTTATAGTGGAATGAGTTCGCAGTGAGAGTCTACGTCGTATACATATACATATGTATCAGTAAGAGGTGTGGTTTGTAAAGTTAAATTACAATAGGAATAACCTTGTAGAAAAAGAAGTATAAAAAACGTATATTAAATGATAAAGAATTTAGAAATAGATCCAATCCCGTCTACTTTTCACAATAATATACATAGCTCGAACTTAGTTCCCTTCAAATTGGTATTCTTCCAAAAATTTAGTAAACAACGCCAATATTTGCTGTGAATTTAGACTAATTAATATGATGCCAATAGCGAAGAAAATTATTGAAAAGATTCCCGAAGAACAGTTACAGTATCCGTGAATCGTCTTTGAATTTAATACTTGCAAATTGGAAAAACGAAATAGAAAGTTGAATTCTGTCAATTTCCCTTGACTTTAAAAGAGCTTTTGAAACAAGTGACCGTTTTAAGAATAAACCCGATGATTATTGAATAAAGTACATTCTGCTCTCAAATGGACAAAAGATTACGCTTAGCAAAATTAATCGTGAATTACCATACGTCTCCAATGCCCGGTGTTATCAACTTCTTTTAAAAGGAGATTCAGTTGAAAGAACTTTTTGTTAAAAGTGCATTAAAGTAAGGGAATCATATTACCAACCAAATAAGAACATTTACATAAATCTTCATTTAGTGAAATTTGTGGAATTTAGACAGTTTTCAAAATCTTCGTGCAATTCATGAAGGATCGTGGTTGTAAAAAGAAGCTAGGAAGTATCTTTACCGACAGGTTAACTTTCACACAAGTGCCCAACCTTCTGGAATTGCAAAACTGCGCGTATTATATAAATAGTTGGCGGCTAAAATTTTCTTCTGACATAATAGACCTTATAGAGCATCTTTCAAAAATATTTTTGTATGTACAGAGTGATCGATAAGTAGTGAACCAGACACTTATTTTATTATTTTAAATGGAACGCCATATATATTACTACGTTCTTTGTTTCTTCATCTAAAAAGAATCCAATATAATATGGGTCTCATATGCAATTTAGTTTCATAAAAATTTACGCTAGAATGTGTTTACATTTAGAATTTTTTTAAGGAAATATGTATATCTAAGGCGAATCAGTTGGAAATTGGTTTATTTCTAGATGGAGAAATCAAATACATAATAATATACAGGATGTTCTATTTACGGCAATTGGCGAGAAAATTACTAATAGGTGCACCGGATTATGTTGAGAAACCGATATCATGTAAAATATTAATCAAAACACTATGTCGAGCAGTGTCAAATGCTTTGGTAAAATCTAATAGGGTCAATACCGTGATAAAACCCTTGTTGGTTGCTGAAATTATATGAGGAAACTCCGGGTGGATGAGGTAACAATTTATGATGTGCATTATGAAAGGCAGAATATCTGGGCAACACATCTTAACCATTACAATGCTAATAACGTCCTGGCCAACCGAGGCAGACTTGAGGTTGTTTATTATATCAGCAACTAGTGAAATGGCAATCATGGTGAAAGAGTATAGTGAAGGGCAGTTTACAAAACTATCAGTGGCTGTTGACACTGTACCAGCCGCAGGAACCGAGTAAATAAAATACCCATTAGCTTTGTTCACATCATGTAAATGTGCGGGAACGGATGTCAACCCTCTGCGCAGCAAATTCAATTGCTTAAAGAGTGTCCTACCAGATTTATCTCTCGAAACAAACTGGAAATAGGCTTTGTCCTCAAGCTTGATAGTTATATTTGTTAGATTTTGCAAAGCCTTGTAATATATTAATTTGGAACCCGATTTATTTTGTTTATAAAACACAGCTTGAAAATATCCAAAGAAGATTTTTAAAATATATCTATTTTCGTACACAGAAAGCTTATCCTGAATGTGGTTACCCGCAGGAGCTGTTATTTGGTTTAAAGTTCCTATTTAGTGTTATTCACGGGAATATTCACTGTCCTCAAATTCTAGAGAGTTTGTTATTTTTGGTGCCTAGGCAATCTAGTCGATATCCCTTAACTTTTTATATCTCTACTCCGCGATCAAATTTACTAACTCCCCACTAAGATTTATTTGTGAAACGTATAATTGTATCAGCTCAGCTTGTAATATATTTTGTTGCAGGCTGAATAATTTGATTCAAACCTTTCTCCAGCGCAGTACTGAGTAGTTAATTTTTTCGCATTTTTGATTATCCTCAAATAGCACGCATTATTTATATCTTATGCTGGTTGTGTGTTTATTACTTATTACTTTTTGTTTATTTGTATGATCTATGTGTAGCATTGTCCTTACTTTGGTTAATGCTGTTGGACAATAAACCATTATTACTATTATTATTATTATTATTATATTCTTAATGTACTGACCTTTGAGACGTGCGATATTTTGCTTTGGTCTTATCGCACAAGTTCATCAATAATTTGACATTATCTGTTGGCCAAAGCGCCAGGAAGGTGACCAGACTCAGCGCTAAATGATCTAAATAGGCTAGTTTCTAAGTCAGTAGAAGGTAAAGAGATGGCAATGGCTGCCCTTTTGGATATTGAGAGGACATTGAGGGGGTCCCTTCACGAATCTATTAATGGATAAGGGCCGCCTTGGAGGAACGCATAGCAGTAGCGTTTCTGGGGGAGGTTAATCTTAAAGTAAGGACAAGGGAGATGCCCTCATGGAGGTGTATTATCACCCCTTCTGTGGGTGTCTTTCGTCAACAACCTAATAAGAAAACTGTCCAAAGAAGGCCTCCATTGCCTACACTGAGAGAAAAAAAATTGGTTGAGTCAACCAAAAATTGGTTGACTCAACCAACTTTCTTTGTTAAAAGTTCTCAACACTCCATATAGTTAAAAACAACAGCATACAAATGGTGGAACCTTTTGAATTGGATCAACGTTAAAATGAATGTTCAACCAACCTACACTAGAATGTTGGTAGAAACCAAAAAAAATATAGTGTCAAGCTATACAGTCCCCAGTCCTCGAACAAAGCACTAATTGTGCAAATCTGAATGTGTGTTGTATTAAATAAAGAAAAAAGTAATATATTTTGGAGCACAACCAACACAAATACTGATTCGATTTAACAAAAATAATTGAACCAAACTTAATATTTTTAGTAGAATGAACACATAAATGTGCAACACTTCGTGGTTTGTTGGATGAACCAACTCCTTTCTCTCAGTGTAGGATATACTGATGACCTAGCAATAGTAGTACGAGGAAAATTTGCCGGGGTAATATCAGAAAGAATGCAAAATGCCCTAAATACAGTAGATAACTAGTGTAAACGAGAAAGGCTCACAACCAATGACCAAAAAACACAAATTATCATATATGTATTTATAAAGAAATGCATAATTCGAAGCTTAAGGCCAATTATGCTAGGAGAAGCGGAGATTCCATTTGTCAAAGAAACGAAATACCTCGGTGTATGGTTTGATCAAAGACTTACATGGAACCCTCACGTCAATAAAACCATCACCAAATCTACTATTGCCTTATACAAATGTAGAAGGTTGTGTGGAAAAACGTGGGGATTACGCCCAAAAATGATGCTGTTTTTATACATGGGTGGTATGGAGGGCGAAGACATTACAGATGGGGGCAACAAGACGGCTAAGTGGCACACAAAGACTAGTATGTTTGTGTGCAACGGGATCCATGAAAACCACACCAACAACTGCTCTGGAGGTCATCCTTAACCTAGAACCACAACATGTATATATTCAAGGAGAGGCTAAGCTAACAAGTTACAGATGGCCCATCTCCCATAACTGGATTGCATGATGCAGATCACCAAAAACTGTTAAAGGAACTCAATGCAGGGCAGATAACAAGCCGGCCTAGCGACCCCATTAGTCCTGAATGCAGCTTCAACAAGAACTATAAAACGGTAATACCAGGTAGAGAAGAATGGAAAAAATGACCGCCTATTAAAGCCGAATCTATCTGGTACACATACGGTTCAAAGCCAGAATTTGCGGGATTAGACCAAAAATAACTAAGTCACTAAGCCTAATTCAAAGCACCACAGTATTTCAAGCCGAAATAACAGCAGTGTTGAGGTGTATTGAAGAATTAGATAAGCAAGAAGTCAATTATGGATCTCTTTATATTTACATCGCGATTTATTCAGACAGTCAAGCAGTGATAAAAGCACTGGGCTCCATACAGGCGAAGTCAAAACTGGTGTGGGATTGCATGAATGTGTTGAACAGGCTGGGTAGTCGAACTAAGGTGATCCTGGTCTGGGTACCAGGACATGAAGATCATCGGGAGAATGTCAAGGCAGACGAATTTGCCCGAATAAGTTCGTCAGCTACGGACAAAAATCCAAAACTTTGTAAGCATAGCTTATACGGTAGTTAAAGCAACTACTCAACAATGGAAAGATAAGAAATCTCAAGACTGGTAGAAGACTATTCCAGATCAGGGACAGGCCAAGCAGTTTCTGATTGGGCACATAGCTAAACTTACACCAGACTAACTAAGCAGGGACACAAAGTCCGTTAGAACTGCTGTCCTGCTAACAGGACATTGTGATATTCAAGAAACATATGAGTAACTAGGCCTGACAGGGGAAACAGCATGTAGATTCTGCCAGGCGGAAGAAGAGACTGCCGTCTATGTGCTGTGCGATTGTACACCACCGACAGGAATATGGCTCTTAGAAATGGTTGCGGAATATCCAAAAGACGATACCTACGCAGAGGGATCATTCACAAGACTGCTTGGTCTGGTGAAAAAGCAAAGCTAACGTAATTAATCTAATGATGGAGGAACCATAGTAGACCTGAAGGGGTCGTAGTGGGATAGCTCAAGCACTACCTCAAATACTGATCTCACCTAAACTAGCCAAGGCACAGGTTTTGTGCTAAATTTTTGAGTGAAAATGGGAGCATGTCTTTCAAATAATCAAAGCAACGCGTCAGTCAAAAAATCAACCTTCGCATGGATATCCTGAAATCTAAAAATTTTGTGCAATGGCAGCTTAGTCTTTTCTATTAACTAAGATATTTTTAATTGATCAAAAGAGATAAGTGAAACACATTCTAAATAAGTCAGATTAAAAAAATATTGCATACTAAATCAAAATACATCCTGCATAAAAAGTAATATCCCAAATTCTTTTAAGTAGAAATTATCAATACATCATTCTTCCAACTTATATTCCTTTTTATAATAAAACTATAAAAACAACGTCGAAGTAAAATATAACTATGGTCTCGTGATTACTAACTTTTCTTTTTTACTCGATAAATCATTGTAAAACAGGTTGTGCATTAGCGAAATTAAACCCCTTCATTCCTATCCTCTGACTCGATTTCAATTTTCTGATGAGTGGCAAGATAGTACGTATTATATAAACCACCATCCCCGAACCTATTACCTTTAGGTAACATTATTAGGGCGGAAAGTAATTTCAATTACTTACTAAAAAAAATTACAACGAACTGTTATTTGTAAGTGTACGTGTCTGTGATTCTTTTTTTCTTAGCGGCGAAAATAGAATCGACGATGGAGAAATAAAATTTTCACCAAGTTTATTACATCCATCAGCTTTTCGAATATAAAGTGTAAATTTTTAAATGTACCTTGCTTATGACAGACGTAAAATTTTCGATGCCGTAGTGCTATTTCGTCCGGGTAATATTTCAGAATATCTCTTGGTTTATTTACATACTTCTTTCACTTTAATAAAAGTTTATATTCCGTCAATTTATTTTTATAAGAACAATATATAGTCCTGAATGTGTAATAGTTTTTTTTCACCTGGAAGATAGATATGTAAAACAGCTAGATATGCAAATTGATTTGCTTTTTTGATTGGATTTTTGTACCTGCAGAAACGCGACTTTCATTTAGAAAACAAACATTTTATGAAAGAAAAAAATTCTTTAATATTCCTAAGATTTATATATCTTACAATTGACGTAAAATCTAATATACCGTGTGGTATATAAAGTTAATACTTTGCTTTTCAATGCAAAGGTTATTTGAATAATGTTGTGTGGTGACATTATTCTACAAATAACATGCAGCCAGTGTAAATGATGATTTACCAGCAAAAGTACCTTTTATTAATAGCACAGCTAATTTACGTTGTATACAGTATAAGTATTGGGTGTCCCAACCTTCTGGAATTATAAAATTGCGCCTAGTGTGTCAATAGTAGGAAGCTAAAATTTATTGATGACAATAGATCTCATAAACTGTTTGATTTTAATATGATCACAATGTAAACTCTTGTTTCTCTTGTACGGGTGATGCAAAAGTAGTTGGACATCTTTCAACATCTTTTATGCTTTAATCAAAAACTATTAGAAAATATGTGATGGTTTAATCTTAAAACTAGAATTTTTGTTTAGAATTATCATTAGGTTAAAACGGCAAATGGTTCACTTTCTTCAATTTTTCTCAGTTTAGATGGAACCTTTTGAATCATGGCTTGGATGTAATCTGGACTAACTTGCTTGAGCTTATTGCTAATTCTACGTGCTAACTGATTCTCGTTTTCTGCGGTCCAACCCTTCTCATAAACGAGTCGACTCAGTTCTGCCCAAAAATCTTCGATAGGACGTGCCTTTGGAATATTTGGAGGATTCATTTCTTTAGGGACGAAAGCGATGTTATTTTCTGTTAACCATGTGGTAACAACATAATGCGAACTCGCTAAGTCTGGCCAAAAGAGAGATTGGTGAAATCTTTCAATAAATCGCTTCAGTTTTGGTAGACATTTTGTCCTATACACTTCAGCATTTATTGCTGAATCACGCACATTTCTTATGAGAGGACTTGAAACACTGGTTTTTGAAATAGCAATCCAAACTGAAATTTTTGGCTCAAATTTTACTTTACCTGCGAATCTCACTTCGTCAGGAGCCGAGTTTTTATTTTTTGTGTAAAATCCAGCATTTCCAGCGATGTTAGTGTTACCAATGGTAAAATATTTCTCATCATCTAAGATCAATGCTTTTTGTGCAACTTTTAGATTGGTCCTCATCTTCCTACATCGAACCGGAATAATTTCCATTTGTTTATCCGTATATTTTGGTGCTTTTTGTCTTTTATAATATTTTAAATCTTCTTTTTTCAAATTTCTTGATATACAAGACTGAGACACTTTAAACTTTGCCGCCATTCGTCGTTGCGATATTCCAATCTTGTTTTCCATCAATTCCACCAATTTTGTAACTTTACCCTTACTTAGCTTTTTTGCTCTGCCTTCTTTTTTCAAGTTAGTAGTAGGTTTGCCATCGTAAAAACGTTTTATGATGCTATATATGGTACTCCGGCTCTCACCACTTCTGCCGGGGTCCATTTTCCAAGGGCAGAATAAATACGTTCTCGCAAATTTTCAATAGCAGCAGTTTTCATTCTTACAACTAATAAATAAACGTACAATTGTACGTTTACGTTCCATTTTTCGATTTGTACAATTGTACGTATAGTTCGTACAAGACATTGACGTTTGATTCATTTGTCAAAAAAAATCTACAGCCTACTACGCTAATTTTTCAAATGTCCAGCTACTTTTGCATCAGACGTTAGGCTATTGTAGAATAATTTTAATGATTTTCGGGAAAAAATAATTCTGAAAACCTTTTCTCGGTCATTATTAAATGGCAGTTAAATTTCATTTTGGAAAAAAAATAGAGTTATATGCTTTTCTTACTAAGGCAAGGATATGACACATGAAAGTAAAATAGATATTTACAGTTAAGCGCGAGACCTGCATTTGGATATTGCATCCAAGTTGCGTTCGGAGATTACGTTCAAATGACTTCTGGTGCTAGCATTTTTACTATGTCGACAAGTAAATAAAGTATAAGACATTTGTCAAATTTAGCTAAGGATTATAATACTAACGCATGTTTTTAGTGAAAAAGGACGGAAAACAGTATTTTAATAAAGTTTATAAAGATTAGCATTAATTAATGTAAATATATTCTGGTGGGATATCCACCTGAAGTGGGTGGGTTTACACTTCAATACATTCATTTCAATTAATTTAACGTCAATATTCGTAAAATCTTAGAATTTAATGCAGCATTTGCAGAATTCGAAATATTTTGGGTTATTATTCAAATTCTGGCATTTTCAAGATTTACCAGGTGTATATTTTTTAAGGAAAAACACATGATAATTTGAAGCGAATGGTTAAAGCTATTTATTTGAAGTATGCGCCATTTGATGCTACAACTTTTTCCCATCTTCCTGGCAAAAGATGGATTCCGCGAGCATAGAAACTTTCATCTTTCGAAGCAAACCATTAATCGATCCATTTCTTCACTTCTTCGAAATCAGCGAAGTGCTGCTCAGCCAATCCGTGCGTCATCGACCGAAACAAGTGACACTCCGAAGAGGCAATGTCCGGCAAATACGGCGGGTGAGGTAGCATATCCCAATTCAATGCTTTTAAAGTTTCCCTTACACCTTTTGTGGTGTGAGCCGGCCCATTGTCATGTAGCAAAATCACTTTTTCATGTTTTTGGACCCATTCCGGACGTTTTATGATCAATGCATAGTTCAAATTGATCATTTGTTGTCGGTATCGAGCAGTATTAACCGTTTCACCAGATTTGAGAAGTTGATAATAAACAACACCCTGTTGATCCCACCAAACACAGAGGATTGTCTTCTTTCCGAAGCGGTTAGGTCTTGCAGTCGATGTTGATGGTTGGCCTAGATCAACCCATGACTTTTTCGTTTGGGATTCTCGAAACGTATCCATTTTTCGTCTCCTGTGACGATTCGATACAGAAAATTCTTCCGTTGATGTCTTTTCAAAATGAAGTAATGAATTAAAATCTCCCGCAAATGGTCTTTTCTTGGTACGAAGTTCGACATTTTCAAAGCAGAAAAAGGCTATGATGTTTACACTCTCACAATTTTCCACATGTATGATTTTGTAGGTTAGGAATAGTCAAACCAACTACTATATATGTCAAATCGCCACGCATCAGAACGGATGTGTGGCACCATCTGTTAGGAAAACCCGCTTTTCATAGGTATACACCTGGTATATTATTAATCTTTTATTCCTTAAAAAAAGACTCCCTTAATGGTATTTTATGGGGAAATATCAAAGTGCCGGATTATTTTCAGTAATTAACATTTTAAAGATATTATTTATAAAAACGACATAAAACTCATATACAATACGTATGTACCATTTGGAATCTGTCGTCAAAATCTACAACGTCATCTGGAGTATTGAAAACGAACATCGTAACGCCAAATTTAAAACTATCAAGTCGTTGGATCGGCAATGCCGGGACAACGCATAAACAAGAAAGAAACAAAAAATAATGTTAAGACAGAAGACAATTTTTTCGACCTATCGTTTAGAAATTTAAATTAAAAACTCAATTGTATTAAAACACTATCAATACAAAACAGAAACAATTTAAAGAAAATAGTCAAGCAAATCTAACCAAAGAAGAGGATGAGGGGGGGGTCTACCACAAAAAAGTATTTCAAGTTTCAACTGGAAAAGAAGAAATACGGATTCCGAAGAGGATTTAAAAACAACACACACACTACACACACATTAATGTAAATGAATCAATCAAAGTAACCTGTAATATAGATAGTTGGAAGTAATAAACGGAATTTGATTGTCATTCAATTTAATATTTCATAAATTTATAAAAAAAAACATTTCAATATACATGTCAGCATAAATTTAAAACAAAACAAAAAAAATCTTAGAAAAAACAACATATAACTCAATTGAAATACACTCTGAACAAACTTAATAGCTTTTATTCCAACTTTTTATTACAATAATTAATAAAAATGTAGTTATGTATCTATCTTCAGCGAACGCCCGAAATTCCTTACTTCCACCTCGATACATTTGCTTCATCGTTTGTAAAGGCACCTTTCTTAGCATACTGTTGCAGTCTGGAATGCTAGCGTTGTCCTTAAGTTCATACATAAACCATATGTACCATACATCATATTTATATGTATCAACAGTTAAGAACAGCAATGTCACTATGTTTTGTTTACTGATGTCATGGTAACCAAACAATATTAACACCGGTGGCAATACCCAAATGCAGGACATGCGTTTAACTGTAAATATTTGCTTTATCTTCAATGCAATATATATGCATAGTTATACAAAAGTGTTAGAAATATAAATTCCTATACGGTAGATATAGAAGAAATATATGGCGCTATTTGAAAAGAAAATAGTTTCTGGGTGGCGAATTTCACGAGTTGCATCAAACTTCGTGAAATCACCAATCTTTTTTTTCAAATGCTCATATATTCTGACGCGAACATCTGTTATCTGAAGGGTCTAATGAATATTTAAACATGCCAATTCGTAGCTTAATCTTTTAAAATGGCTAGAATGATTTGCATTCCGTATTTTAAAGAATTGGTGAGTAATTTAGGCATGAGAAAATAGAGCCTCTCGAAATCTGTTGGAAATAGACATATGAAATCTATTTTGTGTCGGCTTATTTCTAGATGGAGAAACCAAATATGAAATAATATACAGGCTATTCTGTTTAAAATAATGCAGCAAGCGCCCGCTTCCCTACTTATCGGTCAGTCTGTATATACGATATACTTCAATTTGTATTATCTACAAAATCCACTACAAATATTCATGCAGTCGAAGTAAGATTCAGGTTATAAAACTTATTTTCAGTTTAACGTAGTGTCACGTTTGCTGGACCAATATGATACCCAGCAATTTAACGTAATTTCTAGGTGACAATTGTGGAATAACAGGATAATTGATAGTTTGCCGTAATTTGTACGAAATGTCCCTCAGAGGAATTTTAGAAAAGAGGCTTGATACTTATGAAAGGCTATGACCCGAGGGCTACAGTTTAATAACTAAATAAATATTGACTGTATGTTCACAACAAGGTAATAGCATAAAGTACCAGCGTTCATTACTGAGAAAGCAGAACGAGAGTCATAAAAAAGACATATTTACAATAAATTAAATACATAATTGATGTGTAGTGCTCAACGTATGCTTATCGTTATAAAGTATCCCCGTGAAAACTCAACGAAAACGTTGGTTGATAATTGTACGTTTAATATTTTCATGACCATTGACATGTTTCAAGTTGTTTGGCAATAGTAGTGCGGCGCTGAACAATTGTTTTTTAATGGAAACAACTTTAAGCCGTGAGATTATTGCGTAATTAAAATAATCGTTCAAAATACGTCATAACAGAATAGACTGTTAAAACTTACAAAACTTTTTAATTTGCCCAAAAACAGAGTCCATTGACTCAAGTTGGACGAGACTATTCAACCTACTCTTAACCAAACATTTCTTGGAACTGCGTCAAATCACAACTGTTGGCAAAGAGACCTTGTTGAAACAATTCGGTGCGCTAATCCGTAATTGCTTTGTAGTAATTCTAACTGTTAGCTGATATATCGTTCCACGTACGTTGGACACCAACCTTAACCTTTTGAGTGTGATGAACTCACTAGATCAGTTTATTATAATTTTCAAAATATGTACAGATATAAGCGTAAGCGCGAGGATTCAACCTATCGTTCCCACAGTAATCGAATAAGGTGTACGTTGACGTTCAGAAATAATACCAGATGGGACCAAAGTTGAAATTTCCTAAATACTACATCCCTGGATTGATTTTAAAAACACAGCGTATTCATTGTAGCGCGTCCTTTGAAACATGTTGTCACCGCTTCATGTGCTACCAGAAAGGATAGAAAAGCAAAACGTTGTAAGTAATAAAAATCGTTAGAGAATGTTTTTATAACGACTAAGTCACATGTTCTTTGCGGACCGCCTCAAACAAGCAAGAGTTGTGGATTGTTGAAATATGTTTCATCTCTTCTTCACATAAATGCTCATATGATTCACCCTAGCAGAAACCATTCGAAAGTAAGTATCCGATGTGGATAGTTAATAGATCTACCAAAAGTGTTGCATCAATTTCCCAAAACACATCGTGTATTCAACATTGTTGTCCGAAATTACACACCACCTCAGCTTATACCGATTGGAACTGGCTAAGGCAATCTCCTATCAAATATTTTTCCAGTGAAAATGCATTTGAACTGATTCAATGATCGGCAGCAGTTCAGATAGTCAGCACTTTTTCCATTTGGGTCAACTAAAGAGATTCCTGAACTATTCGAATTCGCAAGCATGCGCATGAAACGTCACTTATCTGCTACGTAGACCATTAAATTGCATAAAATTACAAGCGCTCTAGAAAACTTTGACGAAACTATAGACGATGTTGCTCAAAATTTGTAAATCGTTTTTAACGAAATGGATTTCAAGTTCGTCTATACTGAAAATCAAGATGCCATAGGAAGATCGCTTTGCAATTTACTTCATGGTGTCGAACGATCACTTTTCGGAGATACACAAAATCTACATACCGTTGACGTGATGAATCGATATGTAGCGCTTGCCATGTTGCAATCTACGCAGTTTCCAGGCGTTCATTGTCACGTGGCACAGCACGAAGTAACAATATCTTATTTTTCCACTATTGTTGTACATTGGTGCGCCACTGACGGTACTACGTTTTTAACAAACTCTAGTATAGTCACATCCCGTAAATTCAACTACGCACTAACAGTTGGTTGTAGGTGTATTATAAACTGTTAGAAGAATTTGAAGAAATGGGAAGGCTATGTATTGAAAGGTAACATACCTTTTATTAGCATAATCAATATTTCTTTTTTCATAATATATAGCACAACATTGCAATCATTAACAGGATGGGAAAAACATTACGATTTATGCGACTATGCATAGAAAATTCTGCTCTAAAATTACAAAAAAGCCATTTTACGTAGTATTAAGAAATTTTTTCAAACGTGTGGTGTAAACTTTGAAAAAGATTTCATACGGAACATTTTTTTTTATAAATCCATAACAAAAAAGTTTTTCCTCTTGTAATTAAATTGTAATTTTAACGCCAACTAACCGTCTTTATAAATTCCAAACCTAAAAGTTTAATGCCATGCATCTCGTTAATCAAGAGCACTAGTCGAAATTTTCTAATGCAACAGTAGTGTATTATACCACCGTCAACGTCTGTTCTCCGAGTAGGTACATTTAATTTCAGGTTTCAAGCTACTGGCCCGCACAATGCAACAACAATGTATACGTAAATATGGGTTAAACGGATTCCTTTTCGTAAGAGCGGCATTGCGTGACAACACACCGTGAAAGAGAGGAATTTCGTCGTCGGTTAAATGTAAGAGACGCTTAAAATTCTAGCGCAGGAACTTAATGAAAAGCGGTGAAGAAGCGGTGAATTGTTTTCTTTCTTATTTGGTATACATCTGAAATGTGGAATATATGCACAAAGTGTCAAAGGTCTAAGCAATACTTTTTTGTTGTCACATGTCGATAAAAAGCAATTATCGTATTACCATAAAGAAGATTATCTTGGTCAAAACAATTAAATTAAGCAACTCAGTGCACAGAATGCGGAGACGCGAGTATATCAACTAATTACAAATTTTATTGAATTTGGTATTGCAAAATAACAACTTTTATATTTTTATATGAAAAGAACGATTGCTTTCAGAATATTTTTATGTGTAGTGACGGTCCAATGGGGTATACAACCTTTAGAGCTTTTCATAACCTCAGGAGCCTTTAATGTGTAACTGGTATGTGTAAAGTATTTCATGGGTTTGTTACTACCACCCACTCGCCGTAAAGTGTGAAGCGCGGCTAATTGTTCCCCAAAACGATTCAATATCTTCCCGTACCCACTTGAGCCTGGTAGGGCTTCAACACACGGTCTCTTGCTCTATCACAGTTGGAAGCAAACAATCTTGCCACTGGGCTACCGAGCCGTTCATAATGCTAGTGGAATCGTTTAGCCAATTTGCAACGAAATCTAAGAAGAAGCTAGTAACCAGTAAATTTTGACTTTCATGGATAGTATACTGATATATCTTTCTCGGGGGTCTTACTCAAATTTTTGTTAAATTTTCTAATTTAACTCTAATAAATGATTTTTGTAGGTTCGGGCGTATCCCTAGATACCCTTGCGGCAATTTTGAATGAATTTCCAACTTAGTAAAATCAAATTAACGAATTTTAAAATTTTAAAATTAACTAACCTTTAAACTTTCGAACGACGCCAATGTATATAAACCCTCTGTTTATATACCCACCACAGGAACTACCTCCTCTGGATATTCAACCCTATTTACTTCTCTAATAATGATTTTGAATACACAACGAACACTTATCTTTGGATTGGATTCAAGACAAACTTTGATTCAACCAAGGCCGAATAAAGATTGGTGAAAATGTAGGGCGTCGTTCCTCTTTCTTTTATTTTAAATCGCAAAAGACCGGCGATTGTTTTCTTTCACAACCAATTTTGATAATTTACCCAAATAGAAACTAACTTTTCGATGACTTTCTATCAAATGATATTAGCATACGAGAACGAATACAGTGACTTAACCAGGAGGTTGTTTGTTGATGATTCTGTGGTACGAACTGTCACCAACAAGCTTTAAAATAGAAAATCCACTGCTAATTTATAGAAACCTTTCAGATAAAGATTTAATTGATGAAATATTATCTCTTGTGCTTTGCAATTTATGTTGTTGCTTATTCCAGACGATTTTTACATTAATTTGGAAGAAATAATTGAATAGAAAACTTAATAAACGAGTAGATTTGTCCATACCCCACACTCGTCATTATCTGGATTTATAATTAAATTCTATCGTCCTCGCCCCAAGGGCGGTTGGCTGAGCGGGAATGGTACCGAAGAAATTTCCCATTATCCCCGCAAGAGGGATATTTGGTTGCCAACGAGTGGCCAGCCTGACATTTGGTCAGTACCGAGGTGACAACCGAGAGAAGTTGTTGTCGTCGTAAATACAACGTTGAACATAACATAACAATACCTAAACACTGCTGCTTTGAAAATAATCTTATCTAATGCGAGGGCTGTTATCTTTCCACTGAGCTTAGTAAAATAATATACAATTTATTAACAATGTACATTTATAATTTTTCAAGATTACCCACCACAGTCAATGCTTTTTTGCATCCATGAAAACCAATCTTCAAAACATTTTCCCCAATCTTCCCGCGTTAGGTTATTTATTTCATTTTTAAATGCCTCAACCACTTCTTCGGGCGATGCAAGACATAAACCCCGTACCTTATCATACCCTTGGCTTCCATATATATCCATATTTCCATATCTAAACCCAATTCTCTTCCTGAAAGACTGAATCTCATCACTGAAATTCTGATCCGCAATAATTATTCTAGGAAAGATATTCAAACTACCATTGGCCGCTACATCAACCCTCCTCCACAGCAACTCTCATCATCTAACCATAATTTCCATAAGCAAGCATGTCTATCCTACATTTAAGGTGTCACCAATCACATCAGGAACAACATAAAAACCATCTTCAAACCCAATTTCAAACTCCCAAGCTACCTTCCCATCAAAGACCGCAATCACCTGGGAGCCCTGGTGTCTACCAGATTCCATGTTCGTGCGGTACTGTGTACATCGGTGAAACAAAGCGATCAGTCAGCACCTTTACTACAAAACACGAGCGTTGTACGCGGTTGTTGCGTGTAGCCGGGTCCGCGCTGACTGAGCATAGATTGGAAACGGGCCACCAAATCCAATTTAACTCCACCCGCATCTTGTCTGGCAATCCTCACTACTATATTAGAAAAATCCGTGAATGAATAGAAATCTTCAATCATCCCAACAATTTAAATTACGAAGATGGCTACCCCTTACATCACATCTGGAAATCCCAACTGATTAAACCTCCTAGCAACCACCACGCTTCATTGATTCATTACTAAGCCGGGCACAATCGGTCTTCGCAACACAATCGGATCAGCCGCATGGGTCGAGGATTATTAATAGTGTGTTATGTGTGACTCGCAGTGTTTTTATTGCCATTATTAGTTTTTTTTTTTTTTTGATTGAAAACGGCAATTTTATAATGCGGTTTCCTTACTTGTTTGTGTACATATTTTGTGGGCATATATCTATGTACATTTGTATAAATGTGTCTCAGTATATATTAAACCGCAACGTTTTTATGTCTTAAATTCGCAACGTATATCTGTGTGTATAATTTTAAATACACCTAGTATAAATGCGAAGCATTTTGTTACATTAAATGTGTCTTCAGTATCGCAACGTCTATTTGTATATTAATTCGCAACGTTTATATGCATTATGCATTATTAGGGCCACCACCAAACCCTTGACGGATAGTCGCGGAGGCAGTAGCAGAATATAGCCGAAGACGACTACCCAGCGTTCTAGTTATAGTAAGTGTTTGCTACGGTATCTCCCTTATATGTATGCTCCATCTCGCTACTACCTCCCTATAGTAGCTGAGATTCCAAAGACCAAACATCGTGCGGGCTCGAGCGCTTGCACTGCGCATAGACGAAGGAGCTCCATTAACCCGAAACAAGCCCTATATAAACCCCTCCCGAATGAATAATCCCCAGTAAGAGTGCAGTAACACCCCTGAAGATGTCCTATAAAAGTGCGGACGAAACTTCAGCAGAAGCTACGACAACGACGGTTCCAACCTGGAGAAGCTCGCGTCTGTATTTCATATTCAACCAGCCACAATCCATCAACTTATATGAACTTATACTAATATGTTGTAGTCACTGTTGGTCATGTCACGGTTTTATATGCTCTTATTTTCATATTTCTCGAAGTGTCTTTGGACTTAATGATTGATTTCAACCTACCGCATTTTCTAATATTACGATGTTAAAAAGCGAGATTAGAATGATATTCATTTGTGATCGATTTTTATAAATAGAAACGAGGTTTTGATCTTTCCCCTGATATTTATCATTCATCTACGAAAGATATATGTTTTTCTTATTCGTTCGGGAGCGATAAATATCCAGTACAAGAACTAGAATTCATGGATGATAAAAACTATTTTAATTCTTTTCACAAAATTCATTCGTAACTATTATAAAATGTTATTCTTTTCGGAATAAAATTGAAAAATTATGGTGTTGTTATTTTCGCCCACAAATGATATTACTTCGCTCACGAACGATAAGAAACTAAAGAATCATTAATTTGTGACTCGCGAGTGATATTTTCCGTATCCTGATATTTTGTATTGATTTCGTTTGATAGCTCCAATAGATAGATGAGGGGTCCCAAGCTTTTTGCTGCATCGGCCCATTTTACAAGAATAATTTTCTTCATCGACCCCCTCGCATTTTGTCTGTAATATGTAGCGTACATCATAATCATGATACAAATCATTGCACATAAATAACTTAGAGATAACAATTAGACGAAGAATATGAATAAAAATTTAAAAGGAAATGGATTTATTATCATTTTTAATTCCTCGTAACCGATCTTGTTGGGACCTCTGAGATAGATACTTTAAAATATTCATTTCTCCTATAAATTTAGCAATTTACTCAAAGTGATTCTGTCAGTATTGCCAATACAATCAAAACTAAGAATAACAGCAGCAGCAAATGAAGTTAATCATCATTCAAACGAAAATCTAAAATTACAAGTACTCCCTGAAGAAACCTTAAAAATTTTCCTTTGGAAAGTATTTTGGGAACATAAAAACTACTCCCACGTTCATTTTCTATTTTCACAACCTATAACTACTTGCTATTCGCTCTCACCCGATCTGTCCACTTCATAAATTTCCACCAGCATTTCTCGAACGACTTCCAATACTCTTCCGATACCCTTCTCACGCTCCACCGTGTAGGTAGTCAATAATGAATGAATGCATCTCTTCGGTCATTAATAAATATGACTTCCAGACGACTAATGAAGACCATAAATCTGGAACGACTATCGGCTGTCACCGGGGAAAAGAGAAAGACCGTAGCTCCCGTAACGCCGCGTGCTCAGGCATGGAGCACAAAGGGCACCTACCAATAACAAAAGGTCGCTGCGGTTATAAATCCGGTCCTTAATTTTGATTGAGGTTTTATTGGCGCGGCAAACAGAGCTCGACGAGTCCTTATTGTACGAGGTAGGAAGGTATGTTATAGGCATAACCGTGCCGTGAGTTTAATCGATTGCGAAGGACTAATTTAAAGGATCCCTCTGCATTACGGTTGAGATAAATTGGGAAAGATTTTTCTTCTGACTTGGAAAGCGTGCCGGATTTACATTATATCAACCTCGCAACAATTTCACTTCATGGTAAGATGACTTGGTAGAAACTCTATTCATATATAATATGGTATAATACATATTAAAATAAAACAAAACTAAAGCACATATGTTAAAATACAACACCAATCACAATTATGCACCTCAATATCCAAACACGCCAACAGTAAATGTTGATTGATAGAATTCCTGGATGCTGTAAAAGCGTTTTTATGAAAGCATCTACTTAAGTTCTTATCCAAACCCCCATCATGACAATAGTTTCAAATTGTTAGGCAAATGATTGTATGTCTTGCCACCGACAAGTTTTTATTCTCGTGAAAATAGTTTGCTGCAGCCCGTATGTACAAATTATAAATTGTAGAAATGCCCTGATTTATGAAGTGTTATCTGCGTGGGACGGTGATATGCAAGTTGTTGATAATACGTAAAGTCCGTTTTTGTGAAAGCAAAACTGATTTTAAGTTACTCCCATTCCCTAAAAGAGAAGCCCATAGTAGAGTTTGTTAAAAAGGTGGTACCGGATAGCAGTAGCGTAGCGGCAGCGGCGTGGGTAGGGGTAATTTTCAACTCGTAGTCGATCTCGACAGTACCGCGAGAGAGTTCAAAACAACAGTACGTTGCACGCTGCACGCCAAACAAGTACGCGGAGATGTGACGCCCAAAGGGTGTAACGTTCCCTTCGAATATGAATAAATATCTCAGGCATTTCCCTGAATTAGAATATAGAAGTCGCATATTTATTGCACAATATGCAATAGAGGATTGCTAAGTCGCGATAGGTTTGAATGTAAAAAACATTGTAAAAGTAAACGTCATGCATTGAAATTAAGAAACAGTATTCCATACTGGCAATTTTTATATGATTTTTATTTTTATGTTAGGTGTGTGCAACATCCCACAACATCTAGTATCTAATAAACACTTTCGTCTTTTTTGGGCTAAGTACGTTCCCTCATGGAAGCTGCCAACATCTATGCAATTACGATACAATTTGCCACATTTGCAAAGTACAGTAAAGGAATGTATAAAAGACGAGTTGAGAAACAAGAAAATCTGCCTATGTGTGGATGAAACAACTGATGCTCAGAAACACAGCGTCATTCATGTTGTAGCGCGTCCTTTAAAACGTGACGGTCCACCAGCTTCATTGTTGTGATCCAGTAAAGGGATTCAGAAAACTAATGCAGAAACCGTTGTGAAGATAATAAAAGATTCGTTGAGAGAATTTTGTATCACATTAACCCAATAATACTGAGAGTTGGTAGGATGTTGAAAATATGCTTTCCGACTCTTCTTCACATAACATGCCTCATACACGCATGTCACCTCGTAGTAGAAACCATTCGAAAGAAGTATCCGATGGTGGATAAGTTAATAGATAGCATCTACCAAAAAATCAAATCTCCCAAACACATCCGTGTATTCAAACAATTGTGTCCGAAATTACCACCACCACCTCAGCCTGTAATAACGCGATAGAGAACATGGCTACAGGCAGTATCTTCCTATCAGAAATATTTGTCACAAGTAAAAAATGTCATTTTGAAACTTGATTCAAATGATTCTGCAGCAGTTCGAGATGGTCCGCAACTTTTTTTCCAATTCGGACTTCAACAACTAATAGATGAAATTTCCATGAACTATTCTGAAGGTGCACAAACTATTAAGCAATTAGAAAACAGTCACTTATCTGCACAAGACGCATTAAATTGCATAAACAATTTACAAGCCGCTCTAGAAAACTTGACGCACACTATAGGAGTCGATGTTGCTCAAAAATTTGATGCAATTTTAACGAAAAATCCCGATTTACAAAGGGTTCAGTCTATAACTGAAAATCAAGGGTGCCCAGATGAGGAAGAGGAATATCTGACATTTGTAAATCTTCCTTCACTGGATGTCAAACGATCATTTTCGAAGTATACGACAACGTATTCACAACACCGTCGACGGCTGATTGAATCGGCAATGGAAACGTTGCTGATGTTGCAATTCTACGCAACTTACCAGGGCGGTTGGCAATTGCCACAGTGGACATCAAGACGACAGGAAAAGGTAATAATACTATTTTTCACTAATATTGTATATTACGTACCTACTTTTATGCGGTGCGCCCCTGCCGGTTCCACCTTTTTAACAAACTCAAACATATGAGAGCAATGTAAATACATCTTAAGGTTTCGATAGTACAATTTTTTTTTAATCTTAAGCTGTGTTCACACGAAGCGTGTCTCGCAAAGTGTGGACTTGACCCGCGATAATTTCTGCCTCACTAGCGAGCCAACGTTAGTCGGTTTTTGTTCGCGCATCAAAGGTTTCTCGGGGTGTTCGCCTCGCCACGTTGCCTCGCACTAAACTGACTCACCCTGCCTCGCTATTTATTCGACAAAGCCCGAGGCAAATTGTTCGCGGGGCACGCCTCGCTAGGTGTGAACACAGCTTTTGCTACTATAAAAAGGGCCCTCTTCAAATGAAACAATGGTTTCTAAATGTACTAAATATTGTCGAAAGTAATACAGAACCATTTTTTCATCTCCTGTGACAATGAACTCCAAAATTGGTTTCGATTCGTCTCCACACATGTTTAAAAACGAGCACACACATTTGACCCGACGTTCAAGTCAAACTTCTTAGAAATAAGCGTGAATTATGAAATTTTAGCACAATTTCTTAAAAGATGATACATGTAAAATCTTAATATCGTTGATATAATAAAATAAACAATATTTCACACGATAATAAAAAAAGAAACTTATTACATATTCAGTTATTGAAATACAAATACCTTGTATGCATTTCACTATTATAAAACAATTCTCATCTATCATTTTCTAACCTAATTCCTCTTAATTTGTAATGAATATTCCGCTTGAAAGAGAAATAAACACGAAGGAAACATGTTTGAGGTAGATTCTAGCATGCTAATAATATCTTGTTACACATACATCATACGTAGACCAGATATTGTAATTAACGTAATAGCTTTCTTTCACTTTTAGCACAAACCAGTGTACTCGAACGGGCACAACATATAATTTAGACTTTCATAAGAGAAAAATGAAATGTGGTACATACATATCATGCAGCAAATAACCAATACATTCAACAATTAGCTGAAACACTATACACTCCATAGAAAAGAAGTTCTTCTTTTAGTAAAATGGATTTCAATTTTGATCTATTTTAAATATAACTCTAGCAAGTTCAAAAGCAATCTAAACGGAAATAACGAAAGCTCTTTTCGCTGAATGCTAGATTACTTAGGAATGGTTAACAGTAAGAATATATAGATAGACGTAAAAACATTATCATGCTCTGATAAGTACTTTTGTTTAATATTGGAAAATATAGGTAAATTTGTTGTGTTTTTAAATTTTTAGAAAGGATTTCTTTGCCTTTGGTTTAGTTGTATGAATTTGTTCCTCTGCACAGTCCTCTTGTTCTGCAAAATCGAGGTCTACGAATTTTCTTTTATTTATAAAGTAAATTGTAATAATTGCTCCAAAAATGATATAAGCCAAACGGGTAGAAATTTTAAAATTCTTTTTGAGGAGCACTTTACACCTTACAGATTAAATAAAGAGGACTCTAATGTTGCTAACCAGCTTCTAGGAACGGGACATACGTGTTCATTAGATAACTTAAAAATATTACATCTAGGAACAAAAGGTTTTAAATTAAATATTTTAGAATCATATTACATAAAAACAGAAATTTTACATAATTCCCAATCCGTCCTAAATGACCAAGTAAACATTTTGCATTCTCCGACTATCAACCCACGAATAATAGCGCCCTCATTAATAAGACCGACGTAATTTCCCAAATATTCACGAGCATTTATTGTAATTAGGGTTATAGTATTGAGATATTTGTGTAAATAGCCTTTTATTGCTTTTTAGCTTAAAACTATCTATATATAAGTTTGTGATTGTTACATTGCTTTGGTATTTTCTGATGATGCTTAAAGGCGAAATGTACATTGAGTAATATATTATATTGTGAAACTATACCAAGTGTTTTTCTACTTTTTCTGTTCTTCCTAAAATATTTCACCAACAGCCGACAGTGCGTTCAATTAATATTGTTTACGAATGTGATGGCCTTCTCATTCGATGAAAGCCTCTATCCACCGAGCGAAATCTTGAACCAAGGAATCAGAACAAGGTCACTAGGGGCCCGATCTGGTGAATAGAGTGAGTTGTCAATTCGAACCCCTATTCGAGAATTTTTGCCATGGCGACCAGTGAAGTGTAGGGCGGTGCGTTATCTTGATGGAACAAAACTTTTTTGTTCTTCGAATGCGCCCGTTTTTCAGCAATTTCTACCTCCAGTTTTGCAACTAATGACACATAGTATGCCCCCAGTTTTGCTTTTTCTGTTTTAAGATAATCGAATAACACAATTCCGCGACTATACTAAAAAACAATTGCCATCACTTCCCCTGCAGATGGAACAGTTTTCGCCTCTATCGGAACCGATTCACCCTTCGTAGTCCACGGTTTCGACTGTGCTTTGGCCGATGCACTGGTGTATCCAAACTTCATCTGCGGCTATTATGAGGGTTGCCTTTTATATTTCGGGAATAGAAAACAAAAAAAAACAATCATTGCAAATGGCTTTATTCAGGCGTTGAAAAACGTTGACCTCTTAATTTATTTTTAATGTGCGGGAATAAGAAGAAGTCATTGGGTACCAAATCAGGGCTGTACGACGGATGACTCATCAATTCGACTTTTTTGGTCCTCAGGAACTCTTTTGTTTGAGCCGATGTGTGAGAACACGCGTTGCCCTGGTGGAGAACAATACGTCTTCGGCGGTTGGTTTCCCTCATTTTTCCGAAGATTTCTGGCAAACAAATGGTTGTGAGCCATTTAGAATTGGCCGTCCGACGTTGCACTAACGATACAGTTGTCACATGTCCGGTTTTTCCGAAAAAACAGGCGTCCATTTGTTTCGAAGTGCTTCGTGCACGAACAACTTTTGTTGGATTCAGCTCTTCAAACTATCCTTAGAAATTGTTATTCTAGGCAAGATACTTGTAGGATATAGAGCTTGAAAATACCAAGCTTTATGTACTTATTATCTCAGCAATGTCCATCGCTAACTTTAGATTGAAGTAAAGTCTATTAGGTTTGCGAAATTCAAAATCATCAGTAATGCAGTTTATTGATATGGGTAAGTAAACATAAAAAATAATAGCACAGATACCAACATAATGGAAGAACACAACTATACCGATATTAAAAAAGGGCCAAAAAACATTACCAGACAATTATCGAGGAATCACCCTTTTAAATGACACACTAAAGGCATGTATAAAAATGATACTTGAAGAAATAAGCAAAGATATAAATCTAAAAGATGAACACCAGGGCTTTAGAAAGAACAAACCAACAATCGGTGCCATATTCATCCTAAGACAGACGGCTAAAAAATCAAAAGAATACAATAAGTCCACCTATATGTGCATTGTAAATATGATTAAGGCCTTCGAGAGAGTCCGCTTAGCAGACATTCTAAAAATAATGGCTGAAAATGAAATAAATCCAACCTTGATTAAGGCCGTTCAGAAAGCAAATAAACACTACACAACAAACATCAAAGTAGAGCAATTGATAAGCGATGGAAAAGTGGTAAGATAGGGTGATTCCTTAAGCCCCTTTTTATTTAACCACATTATGGACAGAATTACTGGATCACTTGACAGAACGCTCGGATACAAAATAGGTAATACCTACTTCCACATAGTGTGCTATGCCGACGACGCTGTTCTGATATCGGGCAATGAAGATAACCTCCAGCGACTGTTATATAATTTTCACAAAAAGCAAACAAGTTCAACATGACAATAAACACAAAAAAACCAAATGTATGGTGATGGCAAAGGAGCCTATAAAATGTAAGCTGGAAATAAATGGAAGGATAATAAAACAAGTCAACAAGTTCATACACAAGCTCATATAGAGACAAACGATGAAAGCCTCACAAATAGCAGGACGACTAAAGAATCTGGTCTGGAAAAATTTATATAACTTTATAAAACTGCAGTAAGACCAGTACTAACTTATGCAGCAGAGACACGTCGAAGATAATCCAAATGATGGGAGCAACAGAAATGAAAGTAATACGTGACATACATGACAAACCACTATTAGTACGAAATGAGGAACTCCGTCAGATGAGTAACATACAAAACGTAACAAAGATGGCCAGACGAAGAAGAAAGGAATGGAACAAACATGTGGATAGGAGAGATGACAATAGCATTCTAAAAAGAGCAAAACTTTGGAACCCCGTAGGCAGAAGATCCCAAGGAAGGTCGCCGAAGAAATGGAAAGAGTGCTGGACATCCACATCAAGGGAGGCAGAATAGGATAAAACAGGTCTAAGCCTACTTATATATAAATATATATATGAGAAAGAAAAGAAGAATAAGAAGAGTAGCGTAGTATCAAAAAGACTATTTCGTCTTATGGCTGTAAAAATAATAACCACCTTATTGTTTTTCCCATAGCCTAGAAGACGAAAATAAAAAGAAAACAACAAAATAAAATAAGACAGTTATTTGTTTAGTTTAACTTTGAGTATACCAGTAGTGTTGGGAGTGAGCAGAAGTGGACTAAGAATAGCATCCTGTGGCATTCCACTAGTTACATTTAAAACATTAGAACGTTTTCCATTTTACATTATCTGCTGTGATGTGTGGGACATATAAAACAACCAGAGAAAGAGCAGAATTACTCAAGTCTATCGATGTTCAAATTGCATGAAGGATATCACAATTAATCATATCGAAATCCTTACTAGAATCTAATAAAATTAGAAGCGCCACCTTTTCATGGTTTTAAAATATCATCTATTATGCATGCTAAAGCAGCAGTACAATTATATAAATAAATAAATAAATAAATAAATAAATAAGTTCAGTCTTGCTGCTGATGATGATAGCTTGGCTATCGAAACGTGCGTCCAGTACGAATTAAGTGTTGTGGTAAGGGTTTTAGTGAACTGTTTCAGTGTTCCAGTGCCACAGTTTTAGAGTATCCGTTTAAATAAATAAATAAATAAGTAAATAAATAAATAAATAAATAAATAAGTAAATAAATAAATTGGTCTTTATTCTCTTTCAGAAGTATAAGTTAACAAAAAAGATAAAACAAAATACAAGTTTTGCCAATTAAAGGAAATCTCAAGGGGCAGTTCAGACGAACAGTATACATATTGCTATTCCCTGCTCGACCACTGAACCCTTGAACTCATAAAAATAAATAAGGAAAGCCTGCATGCCTAAATTAGCTTAAACCTAAGATCTGCAACATAAACTGACAAAAGAAAAATATAAAAATACAATCGCTCCCCATCAATTAGCAAAAAAAAAGTATGACAGGCTAGCTACTGTGAGTGTAAATATCTGTGTAGTGCACATCTCAATGCTCGAACATCTAACGACTGGAAAAACTCAGGCAGTCGATTATAATGGAAATAGATACAGAACGTGTAACATTTCTCAAAAAGTGAAGTCCTATGTACCGGACTATCAAGTGCTTATTTCGAATGTTAATATTGTGTATGTCCGAACGAAATGTCACTTTGTTTAAAAGATAAGAAGGACTTTTCTCGACCAAAACTCTATGGAATAGGTTCAGAGTGCGCAGAAGATAGCGATCATGCATATTCAGCCATTTTAGCTCACGCAATTTGTGCGAAACATGGTCATACTTGCGAATCTTGTAGATATATCTAATGCAGGAATTCTGCAACCTCTGGACCCTGGCTATGTCTATCGCATCCAAGCAGGGGCCGTAAACCTCCACACAGTAGTCTCACACAGCATTGCCGTTAATTTAATGCTGAAAATATTCCTGTAAGAATACAATATCTTTAAATTGCTATAGGCTCCGCCAATGGTCCTCGATATATATTCCCGATACCGAAATGTATTATCGAGAATAAACCCCAAATTCTTTACAGAGGAGGAGAATGAAATTCGCGTATTCTGCAAACTAATATTGAGAACACCCCTGCACACATCAACCTCCCTTTCCTTACCGAACAGAATAGCTTGAGTTTTTTGAGGGTTAATAGATAGGGAATGATTTCTTGAAAATATACTAATGTGTTCAAGATCATATTCAATTGCTGCCCTTGCAACATCAATATCACCAGGAGAAAATGATAAATAAATCTGGGTGTCATCAGCGTACATCTGAAGCTGGAAATATTTTACTACGGAAGACAACTGACTAACATAAATGGAGAACAAAAGGGGAGCCAATATAGAGCTCTGAGCCTGTCTAAGGGATAAAGGTAAGGAACACGCAGCAGCCAGACGCAGACTTTGACAACGACCGGACAAATATGATTCAAGCATACTCAGCAGACGCACAACCGATAAAGCTCAAAACGGACAACAAGATTCGATGATCAACAGTGTCCAATGCTTTGCTGTAGTCCAGCAGCAAGGCGGCAGTAAGTTTATTTTGATCTCTAGCTTGAATAATGTCATCCGTTATCCTTAATAGAGCCGAACCACAGCTATGCCCCCTCCTAAAGCCCGATTGAAAATCAGGAATGATACAGTTTCTATGTACATGTTCCGAAAGTTAATCACACATGGCCCTTTCTAATACCTTACTAAGTGCAGGAAAAACGCTAATTAACCTAAGATATTCATTGGAAATAGGGGAAGTCGTTTTTGGAAGAGGCAGAACAATCGCTGACTTCCACTGGCTTGAGTAGACAGTTTCCTCAATGCAGCAATTGATAATATGCGATATATAAGGTAACGTGTGCGACTATGTTAGTTTTAGCATATTAATACCTATCCCATCAATCCCAATCGCCCTGCTGCGAATACTCAAGATGTATCTCAATGTAGTATGTTGATAAAGCAAACATCGGTCCAATTTCATTATAAGTGGAATTAAAATAAAAATCAATTGTTTGCTGCCGGCCGGCAACCAAGCTCGGATCATCACCGGGAGTAGGGACGTTAGCAATGAACGCATTGTTAATTTGATTAACATCCCTCAAATGAGGAGGAATTTCACGTCTGTTCCGACGGATCGCCCGGACATGCTTTATTTCCTACCATAGCTGTTTACTATCACCGCGCAAGAGGATATGTTTATAGTACGCCTTCCTCTCATTACGTAGGGCGAGGATTGTAAAATTACGTAATTGTTTATAATAATTATAATGCGCCTCCGATCTAGTCTTTTTGTACATTCTTTTAGCTTGATCACGTAAATGCTGCATTAGCTTGATATTGTCTGTAATCCACGGTTGTATGCAATCGCTACCAAGTAGGTCCAACATATTAATATTTATATCACCGGCACAAAATAAATAATCAAATTGCATATTGTACTCAACGAGCTGTGCTTCAAATTCAGAAATGAAACTGGTATTGGAGACAATCGGCGGCTTATAAACACAACCGAAGACAGACCAACCGTACTCTCCACCCATATTATTTTAGTATATCGCTTTTTTGAAGACTGTCATCTTTAAAAAAAAAACTGAATAGTACTGTTTAAATAATTTCAGATGACATAATTATCACATCCTAAAACAAAATTGTTTGATGAAGCAAAAATGTTAATCGCAAACATTATTTGTTTATTAATCTTGTTGAATACTCAGGTTTTTTATCAGAGTGATCGACTTTCGTTCGGGGATGTAGCTCAGTGGTAGAGCGTTCGCTTTGCATGTGAAAGGCCCCGGGTTCGATCCCCGGCATCTCCAACTTTTTTTCTTTACACTTTTACATGCACGTCAACAATGAACTAAATAAATATCAAAATAAATTTAAAGCCAAACATTTCTTTTAAAACCACTAGTAAGAAAAAAAGCACTGTTTCTATGTATGTACATTTCTTGTATACTAAAGTTAATAATGGTACAAATTACAAATCACATACAATCTACAAAATGGTGTCAACTGAATACCTCACTGAAATAATGCACGGTTAGTGGTATAAATACTAACAAATCGACGAATAATTTGTCCAATCATTAGAAAGGTTGCAATCCTAGTCACGCTACTCTGTTGCAAATAAGTACTTGAAGGATGATTACCGCAAATGTAGACTAGGCTATATAGGTAGCGTGCAATTACAGATAAGTAGCGATTGTAAATATTTGCAATGCTATTTGGCTCCTGCATATTGCAATAGATAGAATTTTCCTATACAGATAAATCTCGTTCATCGAACTTAATCAGCAGAATATACCTAAATTGTAAAGATATACAAAATATCATAAAAAAAGGTATTGAATCTAGTAACTGAGTTTTCTGTGCTTTCAATTTAATTTGAATGAAAAATCAAATTAATTGGTAGCTAAGATAGGTGAATATAAATTCAATTCTAAACCAGGTAAAGTTTTATTTTAATAATTAGCTATCGATTTCAACATAATGCCATAATGAGGCCATAATCATGGAAGTCGTTGAGAAACGATAAGATCACATTATCGTCAATAATATAAGATAAAAATGTAAAGTTAAAAGATGTTTGTTAATGTAGTAAAATTGGGGCGTAATGATCAAGAAAACTATTATTTAATAAATTTCTATTTGGAAAAAGGAAAAAAGTTCTCAGACGTCCGTTGGTCGTGTGACGCCGTGTGACGACCGTGTCAGTTGCCGCTTCCTCTCCCACTTTCCTTTTTCCTTTTTTCCTTTTTTCCTTTTTTCCTTTTTTTCTTTTTCCTTTTTCCCTTTTCCTTTTACCCTTTCCCTTTTTCCTTTTCCCTTTTTCCTTTATTCTTTTTTCTTTTTTCTTCTTCCTTTTCCCTTTTTGCTTTTCCAAATAAAAGCTTTTGAAATAACAATTTTCTTGATCATTACGCCCCAATTTAACAAAACATCTTTTAGCTTTACATTTTTTTCTTATATTATTAACGATAACATGATCTTATTGTTTCTCAACGACTTCAATATCTATGGCCTTATGATGACATTATGCTGAAATCGATCGCTAATTATTAAAATAAAACTTTAGCTGGTATTGACTTTAACTTTAGATTCATCTATTCTAGTTACTGTGACTACCAACTTAAGTAATTTCATCGATGAAATGAGTTGGCTTTAAGGAAGAGAGTTTTCCGTTGGATCCCACATCCTTTTACCGAAGAACAAAAGGCTGCTCGCGTTAATTGGGTTCGAAAAACTTCGAGCCAGTTCAACAGCGGAAGCTCAAAAATGTTTATGGTATCGTGAGTGGTGACGAGTCATGGATTTATTGCTATAGGCCCGAAACCAATCGTCAATCTGCTGTGTGGGTGTTTCAAGATGAGGAGAAGCTAACTCCATGTTTACATCGTAAATGTTTTTAATGTAATATTTCCCTACAAAAATGTACAGAATAGATCCTGTTTTGTCTTTAGAATAATTTCATAAATTAGACACCAATTGGAAATAAGTCGTCAAATCCTGTAGGAAATTACTACTTTATAGTTATCGATCCTCGCTAAATCTTAATTCTGAATTACACTGCTGCATGGACGGTCGTATTAATCCACATTGTGCAAGCTTTCGCACTACACCATAACTCTTGCACTAGTTTCTCCCTACCCCATGTGAACACTACTTTAGAGAACCTGATATGAATGCTTTTGCCTAACTCTATCCTGGAATGTTTTACTTGTACAAGGTCTCTTGATTTTTTTCGCATTTTCTAATCTCCTGTTTTTGATGACAGTAAGGATCTAGAGCAATATGTTCTCCCCTAGTTGCACTGGCAACTCTAGTTAAGCTTTCTCTCTTCTCCCAAAGAATCACCTTACAATATTGAATAAAATACTACCTTCATTCAACTATTTTCTATTCGCCCAAACCTAAAGTATATTATTTACTGTAAGATTATGGTGTTATGCTGATTTTGCATTTCCACTGTTTTCTGCTTTGAGTCAAACTCCCATGGAGTTGCCCTGACCAACGCTACTTGTGTAATCGTTCTTGCCTGTTTTTTCTCCATCTCCTCCTTTTACCCTTTTGGTAAATATTTCTGTTTCCAACATTTTCATCGTTTTCGTCTGACATCCTGGAGACGTGTTTCTTCCTAACTGCTGTTCTCGAGGTTGATCCGTGTGTTGTATATTTTACTTTATTTCTTGGTTTAGTACTAATGTAAACTTTATAAAGAATTAATTTGATCCACTTGCGATATTGTTGTTTCTCCTGTTGTCAAAAGCTTTCTAATAAATTTGTTCCCAACTTCTCTCATTCGCTGTAGAGAAGCTGGCTCTCCGACTTTATCCAACCTTTGTGCTTCTTCTCCCGTTAGGTTTCCCAACTTCTAGTCTTAATTACAATACGTTCTTCTTTATATAAACGTGGTTAAATAATCTACATAACCCAAGCCAAGCAAGAAACGATAATACATTCAGCATTACTAAGTTACGAGATGAGTATGCAGCTTCTATTAAAAAGACATTTACTATTGGAATTTTAACATATCTAAGGTGGATATCTCAAACATAACCGTGGTGCAAAAGCAAAATCGTTAGGGACAAGCTAGATATAGAATTTTAGATCGTGAACTCGCACGTCATATTACACGTTTCCATAGATCACCGACGGGAGGCAAAATATATTAAAGGAAATTTTAGTTGACAAAAAATTTAATTGACAAACGCTATTGTTAACAAAGGAGCGATAGAACGCCACGTCATTCTGCGTGCTTAGTTTAAATCGCCGTTGTGTGAAGCCGTATTTTGCTAAATGATTAATTTTTCCAAGCAAATTCAAATGTTGTAATGTACAAATTATACTTCAAGTATAAGTTCAAGTCAGGTTTTACTATCCAAAAGAATGTGGGGCATTACCCGAGAGCACGCGATAAATGTTTTTTCTTATTTTTTTTTTTTATTCTTTCAATTTGATTTTCGTAAAGCGTTATTATGATATTTGCTATTTATTTTTATTTAAGCTGCCGAGAGAGTGTCTGCGCGACACTCCCAGTAACATCTTCTATTGGAGCTTACATTTTGTCTCAAGATACTCTAACTGCCTCAAGTTACCTCAGTTGACGATGCTTATCTCTTAGATACAATCCATTAAGTTAATTGTCAGAACAACTGAACTACGATATAAAAAAACAAATGAATTGCTTTACAATTGCTTACTTTATATAAGACAGCCGAACGTTAAAATAACAAAAGATTAATCCATTATCCTTTTAATGAAGTTCGTGCCAAATGCTGGGTGTACAAGGCCAGATAATTTAGAGGAAACTACATTCCGGTTCACCCACCTCCTAGTTCCAACCCCATAGTCTCTCTTTTCGATAGTTTTTAACCTATCTGTTTCTTTTTCTACCGTCATCCCCTTTTGTTCGTTGCTGCAGCTGAAACGAGTCGACGTTCTAAACGATTCTGGCAAGAGTATCGCGACCTATTTCTTGCAACTCAGAGAACAACAGATACTAGGGAGTTTTAAGACGCGATGGCGACGTGAAAAAAGCCGGTAAGAGGGTGGAAACGCGGGAGAGAACAGGGAGGTCGTTATTTTTTCCGTTTATTTTCGCTTCACCTAACTTTAAATGAGGAGATTCTCGTGGAAGGCCCCTCTTCTTGTCTTGTCGGAACTTGTTTTTAGTTTTCGAAAGTTTACGTTCTATAAACACATTTTCCTAGATGGTTATATTCTTCCAAAGTTCAATATTCGCAGA
This sequence comes from Dynastes maya, assembly GCA_029619315.2. Classification (NCBI taxonomy): domain Eukaryota; kingdom Metazoa; phylum Arthropoda; class Insecta; order Coleoptera; family Scarabaeidae; genus Dynastes; species Dynastes maya. Next base: position 19,423,019 of record JAROYE020000011.1, on the reverse strand, counting down.
TAGTCGTTTAAGAACGTTTTTAAGTTCTAATTCTGCTAATTATCATATGACAGTTTCGATTTGAAATAATAACTGATTTAGAGCGTATTGCTATTGCCTAAGTCCTAAATTGAAGTACCTATGCTTTATAAATTTTGGCGTCTGTATCAATAAAATTCAAAAATGGTGTTACTTGCCGTTGTAATGAGAAGCGCAAAATTTTGGTGACAATTTTACATTTTCTGGCGTTTATTTCCACATATACACTATCCCTCACCTGGTAAAATGCACTCTTAATTGGATAAGCTATAGGAGAGGATTTGTGGAAACAAAAATGCTTGTCAATGACAAACATTTTTAATTATGAAAACAGGACGTTATTACAATGAATTTGAAGCGACATCAACAAAGCAGTAATAATAATAATAGTAAAATTTATTAAGCAGAAAAAAAATACATAACATAAGAGTATACATGAAACCCTAAATACTACCATACCATGCATTAACTCTGCTTCAAGGAATAAGAATCATCTCAGTGGACAATAAAACTGAAAATTGTTTTTTATCGAACGAATGAAATTTTCCTTCGTCGCTTTTCTCACAATCCCTGATCAAGATCAGACGTGAGGTGCAGTTTGCTTGATCTTTTTTTTTGAAAAAGAAAGTGGCTCAATTACCTTAAATGGGTGAGTATGCTTCTCTTTACTTATCAAAATAACGATATTTGTGATAATATTTGATTGTAGCATCAAATTTTATTTAATATATTGCTTTTGCCGAAATCTGTCGCCACCTTATCACATGAAATTTTTCGTGCACGTGTTGCAATGGCTTCCCGTCTCATGAATTTCTAAATTAAAGAGGTAAAAATTTATGGGATGTATCAATATTACTTCATTTGTATTTTGACATCAGCGAACTGCTTCGGAACTTTTTTTATGTATTTTGGAAATTTATAGTCAATTTCTTTTTGTTTTTTTATGGTTTGTTCAGCACCTTCTCTTTAATTTATTTTTTCGATATTCAGTGAATACATGAAATAACTTTTTTTTTCTCACTCTCTTTTATTCAATTAAATTTTGTCTGCTTTAGCTTCCCTTTTTCCTACTTCTAGATGCAAAAAAGAAACCAAACCTTGATTGCAAAGTCTTAAGGGCTTACCAGGACAAGCAAACCGCTAACACGCGTTCCAGTGTGTGCTAGAATCCAACTAACCTGATAGGAATGACACCCCTCGTACCCAAGTCAGTCTAGGATACAGGTTTTGCCGAAAAAACAGAAAAAATCATAGTATCTTCATAACTTTACTTAAAAAAAAACAAGTAACGCAACTAAATTCAATACTTTAGCTTTTGAAATGTTATTTGTTTAATACATGAAAATTATTTATGTAATAAAATTGTTATTAATTTCTTTTTAAAGTACATGTTATACAGAGTGTAAAGTTGCATAACGATGTAAAGTTTTGAACAGCTGATAGGCGAGGTCTTTAGGAACCATATTAACTACATTTACCTTATTCTAAAGTCTAGTGGATTTTAAGATATTTGAACTTTTAGTAAATTTTGATTTTCCGGCAAAAAATCGCCATTAAACATTAATAACTCTTCTTATTTTTGTGAGATCACAAACAATTCGAATGTCAAAATCACTTTAACACGTTAACTGCCGGGTCATATTTGGCAATCGGGTCTGTAGCGCCGAATGACTTTCTGTATATTTTTCACTACCGAATGTTACGAGATAGGTTTTAGTATTGACGTAGACTCAAAAAAAACTTTTTTTTATTGTATTTGGAGGTGTGTATAATATATATGCACGCGGCGCACGGCTATATTTTGATGGTCTTACGCCGTGTGCATACATAATATGCATAGGTAATCGTGCAAATGCGCACGCGTTTCAATATGCGAAATATGCAAATGGCGTCCTGCACGTTGTGTTGAAATGCAGCGATCCTTGTGATATGGTAATATGGCGTGGAAACAAGAAGCAAAAGAGCGAAAGCGATTGCAGGCCTAACCTATACAAATAAAATAACGATCGAAAACATTTTTAGGAATTCAAAAGTTTTGTTATGTAATGTTATATTGGAAACGTTGTTATATTACGTTGTCACTAAAAGGTCACTAAAATGTGCTTTATAGGGATTACATAGGTTTATTTTTATATACAAATTAAAGATGCAGGGAAACACTTTCGTAGTTTTTTTCCCCGGAACCAAGTGGACCCTAAGTAGTCGTAGGCCGGTCGAACACATCAATGCTTTAAAAACCATAGGAAGCGTGAAAACGGGCTATGCACATGGCGTAAAAGCAAGGAATAACAGTGCATATTATATATGCGCACGGCGAGGGCGCCCTCACTGCTGTGCATAATATATATGCACATAGCAGTTAGCGTGTTAAAGACTTCCTTACTTTGTGCCCTTTCGAATAGTACCTCACTTGTAACACAAACTTTTAATAATACCAAGAAATTCAACATAAACTATAACAACGCAATAAATCAGTAGTGAGGGATAAGGGAACAGGGACCACTACCTTTCTATCTAGTTGTCATATCCTGTCTCCTAGACGATAAGTAACTTAGTAACTTAATTTTTTGACATTTGTCGAGTTTTGTCTGTTTGCTATTCAGTGTGATCGCGACGCTAAGAAGTTTTGTCTATTATTGTTGTTTTCATCATTACGTTACGTTATTATTTTTTTCCTTTTCGTTATTATTTATTACACCAGTTATGGCTACTTATAGCAACGAATAATACAGTGACACACTCGTATCGTATAGTTGTGCAAATTGCGTTGCGGTGGAAGCGCGATGACTGGATGCACAATTACATCCAGGGAGAAGATTACGTAATTACTAAGTTTTTAGCAATACGTATCGACGTATGCGTGAAACCGGAAGCGTTCGCCTCCAGGAACCCCGAATTAACATTCGACAACATAATGTGGATGTTGATGAACTAATTTTAGCCGCACTTGAAGAGGACCCTAAAACTAGCATTAGAGATGTAGCCGCTAACCTTGTCACCGTGGAAGGCCTGGTCTGTACTCCGCACGGAAAAGAAGCGTCCCTTTCACTATACACCACTGCAAGGTTTAGAAGTTGAGATCACGTCCGACGGATACAATTTTCGCGATTCCTATTACATGAAGACATTTAAAGTAATTTTTTTTGCGCAACATTCTGTGGACTGATGAGAGCAGATTTACCAGAGAAGGATCAATTAACTTACACAATTTGCATTATTGGGCGAACAAAGGAGAGAATCCTCACGTCAAGCATCAAACATCGTTTCAACACAAATTTAGTGTAAACGCGTGGGCCGGTGTAATAGGTAATTCCCGGGTCGGCCCATATTATTTGACCGACAACCTCAATGGAGAGACTTATCTACAATTTCTACAAAACGATCTGCCAGAATTGGTACAGGACTTGCCACCATTTGTAAATGAAAGGCGTCCTATATTTTTTCAAAATGATGGTTGTCCGGCTCGCTATCGTTTAACCGTGAGAGAATTTTGCGCTTGTCCGAATGCATGGATTGGAAGAAATGGTTCCATTCCGTAGCCGCCACACTCACCAGACTTGACTCCCCTCGATTTCTTTGTTTGGGGGCGTGCTAAGAGCCTTGTCTACAACGAGGAAATTCAAAATCAGGACCATCTAATTAGAAAAATCAATAGTGCATTCGATAGAATGAGGGAAGAAATTATTAAGATCTTGTGTAAGGCATGGAGGAGGACACTTCGAGCAAGATATTTAAATAAATTGACTATTAATTATTATTGTTTTATTAGGTTTACACCCAACACTAATAAATACGCTTTACGTTTTTTAGCGTTCTTTACTAACACAATATCTGATTACGCTTGTAGTATTAATGACCATCTAACGCATGCCCTATTATTCGAAAGGGCATAAAGTAAGGAAGTTTTTAAAGTAATTTTAACATTCGAATTGTTTTATTTAAAAAGATAAAGATCACCACAAACTTGAGAATTATCTCGTTAAGTGAGATATCTAGGCCTATATTTTCTTCTAAATAACTTTGGACTTTAATCAGTTGCCTCTTTTCAAAGAAAGATGCATTAAACTTCTATAAAAAAACAACTTTGAGCGTGATCCCACAAAAATAAGAAGAGTTAATAATATTTAATGGTGAATTTTTGCCGGAAAATCAAAATTTATTTTAAATTCAAATATCTTAAAATCAATCAGACTTTGTACCAAGATAAATGTGCTTAATATGGTTCCTAAAGACCTCGCCTATCGGCTGTTCAAATCATTATATCGTTGTGCCAAACACCCTGTATATATTTCCACATATCAAGGGGAGGTGCAACAAAGTTTTTGGTGCTTTTCTTAAAAAAGCTCCCGACGCCCTATTTTAAAAATTTCGCCGTAATTCAAACTTTCATTGACCTCGACATTCTCTTCGAACCTCTGCTATATTCCACCCTGATCCCTGCTCTAGCTGAAGGCACAATTTAATACTTTTTGGAAAGCTATAGTTTTATAAACTAGTATATACTATATTCAGCTAAATACCCTGATCAACACCAGACAAGGGTATTGATCAATGCAAATGAAACTAGTCACTGAAAACAGGTTGAAAATAAAGCCATGCAGATTTCTGAGGGCTATAATGCTCTTTCTAGCTTCAAGTGTTTTCAAACCGATAATATTTTTTTCTGCAGAGATTAATCATCCTAGTGCTCCATATTCTACAACCTTTCTTCTATTTTTTAAAGCCACACACAGTGTAGAAGCCTTTAGAATCTTACTAAATTATGTGGAAGACTTGTTGACACAAATATGCGCTTATTATCTCAATAATCAGCGTTGTTTTTACTGTTCTGTGGCCTAGACCATCATCATGAGCAATTTTCACGTATTCAATTTACCCTCGCTTACTCTAACAGTTGACGGGTTTTACTTTTATTACAAAGACACTTAATAATAAAAAAAGAAAGGAAAAGAAATGAAAGAAGAAAAGAAAAGAATCTGTTTTTTATTGTCCGTATCTGCCTCCGTCTTTCCGGCCCGGCCTACTTCGACGCCTTTGTCGTGGATTTTTATTACGGTGTCGACAAAAAAAGGGAGCCTAGCCGCGCAACGATCTTACTTACCCCTTTCCTGAACTCTACTTATTCCCTTATATTTGCATTTTCCCTTCAGTTCAGTTTACTTTTTTTTCATTATTAGGTCGAGTCAGCCGAAAAATTACAAAATTTAAAGTGGTCACGAGGATGTTCGCTGTAAGGAAAAAGTATCTTTTTTTATTATTCTAAATGCTAAAGATTGGATACAATTCATAGAAACTCTGGAAAACAATATAGTTTAATATTTTTTAATATGTAAGAATGATTCACTTTTGGTCTTTGAGAAGTAAATATAAATCAGGAAAACCATTTCTTTCCAAATAAAACTTACTGTGACCCTTAATGCGAACCACAATCAAAACTTGTTCTGATATTTCCTCCTTTAAATAATCCTTTGTAGTTTTTAGTATTTCTAAGTAGTTAACTCTAATATTTTTATTCACAAATGAGGTTGCTTTTAAAGATGTTACAATGTGCAATATTTGTCAATTACAATGATATGAAGATTTTGAAAAACAGGTATCTATCCAGTAACCTCTAATATGCGCAGCTGCATCAGAAAATCAACTGCAACCGATTAATAGTGCTCAACTACTACATAACCTACCTGATACATACATACTAGAAACAGCCCGAACACGTTTGCTGAAAGTAGCACAATATTGGTATGAAACTAAATTAAACGAATTAAAAACTTGGGAAGATTTTAAAAAAGAATTTGAAGCAACTTTTATCATAAAGAAAAATTTGACAATAAAATGCAAAAAGATGGTAGATCGATTGCAGCAGAAAGACGAACACATTAGTAGCTATTTTTTTGAAAAGGTAAAGCTGTGTAGTGATCTGAATTTAGGCATAGATGAAACCATAGAGCAAATTTTAGTAAGGTTACACAAACATGAAGTGTGTCATTCAATGAATGGTCAAAAGCATAAAAGTTTAAATGAAATTCTACACGATCTAGAAGAATATAATCGATTAGACGAAGCACGACAAGCAAAGCATGAATCAAAAAAGGTGACATACCGACAGAATCTAGAAAACAGACAAATGCATGAGAATGAAAGCAAGAATGTTGATGATAAAATTAACAAGGTAAGAACTGCATTTAAATGTTACAATTGTGATTTGGTCGAACATTTAGCGAGAAATTGTGACAAACCAAAATTGAGAAAGTGCTATATATGTAGACAAGATACACATTTGGCTAAAGAATGTCCAACGAAGAAGGTTATGTCTATCGCAGAAGATCGTAACAATGTGAATAAATATACGAAGATGATTATTGTAAATGGTACAATCAAAATAATAGGATTAGTGGATAACGGAGCAAGTGTGTGTGCAATTAAGGAAGAGATAGCGAAACGAAACAACTAGCCAATGCAAAAAACAGAAAATGTTGTAAATTTGACTGGATTTGGAGGGAAAACTATTCACTGCAGAAAGACTATTGTAAACATTAAAGTGGATAATGTGAAAGCTACAATATCGATAATTGTTGTTCCCGATGAAGTACAAGCAACTGTCTTGCTTGGGAGGACATTCACAGATTTGCCAAACTTGGCATACCTTAGAAAAGGAAATATATTTACCTTTGGATTTGTAAATGAAGATCCTTTTAAACAAATCGAGATAAATTGGTGATAATTGATAGCTTCACGAGATTTGTAAAACTACATGCAATGAATGGAACTAAAACCAAACCGGTGAAGCGAGCATTGGAAAGATTGAAGAATCGGTATGGTTGTCCAGACCGAGTAATAACAGATAGAAGTACATGTTTTACCTCAAAGGAATTCGAGGAATATCTCCAGAGTAACGGTATTCAGCACACGCTAAATTCCACACCACACGCAAGAGTCAATGGTATGGTAGAATGCGCTAACCGAACGTCAATACCAGTAATAATGGCTGAGGTGCAAGTAGAAAAAGAAGTAAAAGACTGGGATCAAAGACTGGAAAGAGTTGAACGACATATGAACAATACCTACAAAAAAACAATAGACAGAACACTATTCGAGCTGTTACATGGATACACGCCAGTATTCGAGGATGGAAAAATACACAAAATTGCGCAAGTACCTACCGAGTGGAGAGACCCAGCAACGATAAGAGATGAAACCAGAATCAGAATAATTCAAGAACAGGCTAAGACCAAATACAGATTCTATCAGAAGCATGGAAAAGCCGAGAAATTACAAATTGGACAAATAGTGGTAATGCGAAGAAACAAAATGGCAACCGGAGAAAGTACAAAAACTCAATGACGATATAGAGGACCCCTAACTGTGACAAAGATACTGCCTAATGACACCTATGTGGTAACACAATTGGAAGATAGAGGGAAAGGGAAATTTTACATAACGACTGCTCATATATCGTAGTTAAAGCAGCATAATAACGCCTTAGAAGACGAGAACGAAGACATTCAAGAAGCCGAAACTGAAGAGGACCAAGAAATTAACGACGTAAACGAACATCAAGAAGATACAGAAGAGACACCCGAAGAACGACAAGAGAAGAGAAGAGAAGACCACGATAACACACGAACCCGAAAGAGAAGAATGCTCACAAGGTTCCAAGATTAAGTATTATGATCCTCTATCCAAAAAGGAATCGATGGAATGGCGGCGACCCGATAAACCTCGTCACAGAAAGCTGTAATACAACATTTTGAGGGAAAAACTTTACAAGGGTATAGAATTATCAATTGATCGTTGTATTAAATGTATTGAAGTTAGGGGAGATTATATTGAAAAATAAAAATTGTTATATTTTACCAAGTTTATTTTTTCTATATCAGGCCGAGAATTTATGGCGCCTACTACGTACTTTCTTTTGACAATTCTCTCCTTGCATACCCACTAGACCCACTGTATATTCGAGAATACCAGAATGGAGAAGTTACGAACGAAAAGCTGTGAAAAATAGATTTTCTCGTCGAGGTTGGCGTCCTCCCCTGCGGATTATGACAGAGATATTAATGATGCGAGACGTCAGCCTTCCCCCTTTTCCTCCTTGTTCTACGCTTGCCGCTCTAACCTTGACATCGCATCCAGGATATCTTAACGCTCATGGACCTACTACATTATGCCTGACGATGCCGCTGCCACTTCGCCTACTTCTGAAAACAATGCTTGCTAAAGTAAGACGTGCTATGGGCTCCGTTCTGCCCGCAGAGCCACGAATAAAGTTTGATTTATATGTATATTTCGCGTTGGAAAATTAAGGACGAAGTGCACTCCGAGATAAAAGAGAGGTTATTAAAATATATTCGCGTATAATCTGAAAGAGTTATTCGGTAAGATGATTCCATCCGGAGTGGGCGAAAATGTTTGAAAAGGGATTTAAATTAGTTTCTAGCGTTCTATTAGAATGAAATGGAATTTAATAAATGCATACTTTGAACGATAGTTTTGTTTTTGTTCAGGAAATTGGAATTTCCAAGCGCATAAAATAGCTTCGCTCTTTATTAAAGTTGTATGTTAGAATAATATTTTACGAGTATTCAGTAATTTATTCGGGAAAGACATTCATTTAAATTAAATGCTTTTAGAAATAGTTCTTCAAATTCGAGTAAAGGGAAAATTTCTCATACAACGGAACTGTTTCCTAGCTGATAATTCCAAACTAATGTTGTGGTTTATTTTGGTATGATAACAATGTTTTATCTGTATATATCGTGGAAAATTATGTCGAAAACGATGTACACAAATTCAAAACACTTAAGAAAATTAAGGAAGTCCAAAGTTAACCATAGCCAAGCTTAATTTATTAATTAGGGTTACATTCAATGTTTTATAAGTCAACTTCTTATCTTTCCTTTAATAATAATAATATCTTTATTTCCAGAGAACATGTATAACATGAGGGAAACAAGTCAACAAACTATAACAAAATTAACAAACATTAGTACTTGTGAAATAAGTGGAGTAATCATTCAACGAATAAAATTGATATTTAACAATAACTTTTTCACATTTCCTTTAAAAGTCTTAAAATTGGAAGTATTCCTGTAGTTTATAGACAATGAATTAAGTAGTTTACATCCCATGAAACTTAAATATTTTTGGAAGACAGGCTGGTAACAAATAAAGTTCATTTCTTGTAAAATGAGAAAGTGAGACATTAGATTGAAGTGATATATCAATTTCTTATTAAGTCACGTCAACGCCACGGAATAACAATCAAAGATGCAGTATCATAATTATGTATAGAAATTAATTGAAAAGTAATGCCATCACCTATCCACCATCTATGGACGCGCGTTTCGATGTTATACATCTTGTCGGCATAGCTTGTAAACATCTACTTCGTATATATACGATTTTAAAAATATTGAAATGCCGTTACCTTCCACAAAGCTATGCCCGACGAGATTGTATAACATCGAAACGCGCGTCCATAGACGGGTGGATAGGTGATGGCATTACTTTTCAATTAACTAACCTATGGCGGTTTAAGCCAGTAGTTGAGACTACTGTCGCATCAGAATTAGTAGCAATACGATTTGTTCAGTTCTGTAGAAGCGTTTACAGTAATTTACTCGACAAAAACGTACAAATGAGGATATCTAATTAGATTTCCTGATGCGTACATGTAAACATGTATAGAAATGTTTTGGGCGTTGACGAACCCCTCGAGTTCACCGAAACAACCCTATGTGTTCCGCGTGAGCCGGGAACAACATTGGTGCATCTAGTGCATACAGGCGACAGCTACGTGCGTGTGCGCGCAGAAAACGTGTCTGCGTGTCACATGCAGTCGATCTGTGATGTTTAGGGCGTTAACGAACCCCTCGAGTTCACTGAAACAACCCTATGTGTTCCGCGTGAGCCGGGAATAACATTGGTGCATCTAGTGCATACAGGCGACAGCTACGTGCGTGTGCGCGCAGGAAACGTGTCTGTGTGTCACATGCAGTCGATCTGTGACGTTTAGGGCGTTAACGAATCCCTCGAGTTCACCGAAACAACCCTATGTGCTCCGCGTGAGACGGGAATAACATTGGTGCATCTAGTGCATACAGGCGACAGCTACGTGCGTGTGCGCGCAGAAAACGTGTCTGTGTGTCACATGCAGTCGATCTGTGATGTTTAGGGCGTTAACGAACACCTCGAGTTCACCGAAACAACCCTATGTGTTCCGCGTGAGCCGGGAATAACATTGGTGCATCTAGTGCATACAGGCGACAGCTACGTGCGTGTGCGCGCAGAAAACGTGTCTGTGTGTCACATGCAGTCGATCTGTGATGTTTAGGGCGTTAACGAACCCCTCGAGTTCACCGAAACAACCCTATGTGTTCCGCGTGAGCCGGGAATAACATTGGTGCATCTAGTGCATACAGGCGACAGCTACGTGCGTGTGCGCGCAGAAAACGTGTCTGTGTGTCACACGCAGTCGATCTGTGACGTTTAGGGCGTTAACGAACCTCTCGAGTTCACTGAAACAACCCTATGTGTTCCGCGTGAGCCGGGAATAACATTGGTGCATCTAGTGCATACAAGCGACAGCTACGTGCGTCTGGAGGAAGAATAATCATATTAACTAAAAGATTATTATATTGCAAATATATTAAATTGTCAGTTGATATTTGGGAAAGAAAAATTAAACTTATTATCTCGCAGCAAATTTTTCCAAAAAGCCTTGAGGAACGTAAATTAGATGTTCTTTCGTTAGTTATTATGACATTTCAGTTTGAGAATTTGCTTTGTTATTTAAAGTGTCTAAAGATTACAATATTCTTCTGAATTCTACGGTTATAAAATAATGTAGGTGTAAAAGCTTACGAACTTAATCACCTAGGTCAGGGATTCCCTATAATATAAAGCATACAACATAATCATAAAACAAATAATTGCTCATAAATAACTTAAGGATAACAATAAAATTAAATTAGGAATATGGACAAAATTTGGAAAAAGATTTCATTTGATCTATGTTTTATTATTTTTTGTACTATTATCATTTTCAATCTTACAAATGCAAACAAGTTTTCAGAAGCAAAAACACAGATTCTAGTTACACAAAAGTCCGTTTTTAGTTAATATGATGACTGGGCTTGATGTATTAATAGCATTTTTTTAAATATTCGGCCGCAAATTGCTTTACGTAATTTTTCACCTCGTTCAAAAATATTCAACGAGAAATTTATAAAGTCCCAAAGAAGAGTATTACTGAACCTAATTTTTACAAAAAGAAACAAGTTATTGTCTAGATCAACGGTTCTCAAACTGTGTTCCGCGAAGCTCTAAGTCCCCGTTGAAATCTGGCAAGGATTGCGCGAAAAATTTCAAAAGTCAAACTTAAAAGAGAACCCAAAACTTCCTGATTTTCATTTGACGTCCAACAGAAAAATACATTTCAGAAGAGGGAACAGAGATTTTCCGTTGGTTTATTGAAGAGAGAACTGAGGAGACACATTTGGAAGAAAAGAGTAATTACCTGGAAAGGCGATATTGCTCTTGGCCAACGTACCATCATATCCGAATGAATATAAACTTCGTGGCAGGAATGTAATGGGATGTAAGAGTAAAACATCCACTAATCTTGACATTAGAACTGTTATTCAAATCTGGATCACTGTGGATCCGGATAATTTACTATCCGAATATCCGGATCTTGGTGCAATCTGGATCCATTATCCGAACCCTCGGATCCGGATCCGTTATCCGAAATCTCGGATCCGGATCCATTATTTGAAACCTCGGATCCGGATCCGTTATACGAATCTTTGGATCAGGATCTATTATGCGAAACCTTGGATTTGGATACGTTACCCGAAATCTTGGATTCGGATTCTTCATCGTGGATCCAGCCTCGTTCTTCGATAACTTTTTCGAGCAAATAGTAATTAGCGTAAAGTTTCGCAGTAAACTCTGGAAACCTGCAAATAGGTCAAGTAATTATCAAACGTATAGCTGTAATAATCACCAGATTAACTGAACACTTATATAATGGAAAGTAACTTTGAATTGTACGCATGGAAACTCAATATTATTCTAAATGCACGGATTTTAAAAACTATTGCACTTTTTCTTCATACAACACAAATTCGATGTTTTCTTTATTAAACACTTTCTATATAGCGGATCTGAATCCGAGAATCGGATAGTGGAGCCGGATCCTAAGATCCGGATATCCGGATCTCACTCTTTTCGGATTCCTACAGCACTACTTAAGATCACCTTATAAGCTGACATCACCTTTGAAAGCTTTAAATAATGCAGTTGAACAGATACATAGCGAGAAATAAGAACCCGACACTTTGAAAAAGTCGTGAGACAAGATTTTTGGGTTTGAACAATCTAATTATGAAACTATTGTTAAAGAAAATAACTTTTCTGCCACTTGGACTGAAATATGCAGTGAATAAATTGCCCGTATTTGAAGAATTAACTGAAAAGAATAGATTAGAACTTTGGTTCACATATTTATGCATATAAAAATTTTCTTACTAAATAGTTGCAGAAATGGTAGACAACTGTGAAAAATAGAAGAATTGCGATGTATAAATTGAAAATAAAGGACTCAAGATTGATCCCTGAGGAACATCTGCTTCTAAAAAGGCAATATCAGATATGGCATCACCCAGAACCACTCGCTGAGACCTACGACATAAATAAGCTTTGAAAAAATTGCGCGAATTATAATCTAAACCAATGTAATTTAAAATAACCAACAGAATTTCTTGGCCGTCGGTGTCGAAGGGCTTGGAGTAATCCAGTAACACTAAAATTGTAAGCCTGCTATCATCAACAGAACGAATAATATCGTCTGTAATGTGTGTTAAAGCAGTTGTACAGCTAAAACCAGAGCAAAAGACTGATTGTGTACTAGGAAACAAACCGTGACTATTAAGTTCTTAATTGCTCATTAACAACACGCTCTAAAACCTTCGGCAACACAGGAAGAACGCTAATAGGCCGCAGATCCTCACAGCCCTTCGGTTTACTAATTTTAGGTAAGGGTGCATGAAATGTATTTCCAAATAAAACAAACAGTATGTAAACAGTCCTTAACAACATGTGTTATACCTTCCAGTAAAACTTAAAGAATGAAGTCAATAAAATTCCTTCGGCATTATTAAAAGTGTTAGTTTCAATAACTTAACAATACTTATTTCATCTAACCAATTTTTTGGGGCTTCTATCAAACATCGAAGCTCAACACTAAATTTCCTTTCGTGAAAGGGTAAATCAATACAAAATGCAGGCATATGCAACGAATGGCTTGATTGTTATTAAATCCCTTTCTAGCGCGCGCAAAATACCCCTTTTCGAAAAGCGATTTAATAATGCAGGCCGCCCCGACGATGCCTAATTGAGCTCCCATCAAGTGCAAGTCGTAACTTGCACTGCGCGAGTAGAATTAATTTAGAAGCTGGAGCATACGTCGGTGGAATGAAGTTGCTAGCTTTATACGTATACATACATTGGTGTTGGTATATAAGTATATGCGAGACCTGTAAGGGTACAAAAGTACTTTCCGAACCCGGAGCACGGTGCTCAGAGGTGAATAAGGTCGTGGCGTTTTCTAAGAAATCTTCATGCGTGAAATCGGAGACCGGCAAAAGGACGTGTTGCCGTAGTAATTCGTTTTCGAATGGTAGAAGTTAATTAGAAAAGTAAATCGTCTCCTTTGTATGGGTTTCTACGTCTCAGTGTTGTTGATGGAATGCTTACTAAGTATTTAGGTAGCAATAAATACCTCACACGTGATATTTCTATCATTTGGCGTTGCTAATTTGGGCGATTCAAAGATTTTGATGAATTAATTAGATTGTGTATTAACCCAGGTTAATTTGCTAACTACTCCACAAACAATTTTTCTAATATTGTTCATACACTCTGTTGGACTTAAACCTAAGATACGATAACATTTTCGGCATTTTCAATAATTGGAGCGGTAGAAAAATTCCGATACAATCGGTTAATCAGCTGTTTTGTTTCTTGATACTGTTAGCTTGAACGTATACAATATAGCAAGTAAGTCAATTGTTTTACTGATTTATGACTAAAGCTGGCCAAGAGCGGTACCGCGCAGTAGCGTAGAGTCAACCAGGTCTCGCGTTCCACTAGAGTTATTCTGCTAATAGAGATGTTTGCTGCCGCAAATAATTTCGCTCATCTTTCAAATAAAAATTAAATAACACGTGCTCAAACACTTACCATTTTAAGAGTCCTCCGTGAAATCACAAAGTGAATAATGTCTGTTAAATATCTGCAACATTAGATATGTTTCAAGTGTTGTTTCGGCAAAACTAGTACGGCATGAGGAAAAAATGCGTTTATATGCAGAGAACGAACGTTCTACATCTAGTGACGTAATATTTGCGTAAGTAAAATAATCTTTCAAATAACTTAACGATTCTGTTGACGCACCTTCACAAATGTGTCTTAATGTGCGAAAATCAGAATTTTTCTCAAAAACACTTTCAAATTTTTCTAGAACAGAAACATTTTTTGCGTCTTCAATCGCGCATAGCTGTGCGTGAACATGTTGCACTCTTTGTAGAGATTCTTCTAACGGCACCGCAGGATTTTGTAATTTTTCTATTGCATCTGCTAGCCCGAAGTAATTGCCGTGAATGATTTTTAAATCCATTTTAACCTGACTATCTTGAAATTTCGACTGGCTTTTCTGGATACCGGCAGCTTCCTTTGTATCGAATTGTAAAACCACGTTCTTAATATTGTCAAAATATTTATGATAATAAAACGCGGCCTACAACCATGTTCCCCAACGAGTTAGAATAGGTTCTGGTGGCTCTGGTATACGGGGGCACAGTCTGTGAAATTCGCGAATACGTTTCGGTGATTTGACAAATACTGCTTTGGGATGCACTATTAAAGTATCTACCTCAGGATAACATTTTTTGATACTATCCGCCACAAGATTGAGAGCATGAATTTTACACGTAATGTGTAACAAATTAGCAGAATGCTTTTTAAGAGACCGGCCTACAGAAAGCATGTTTGCAGCACCATCACTCACTAACATCAAGAGTTGGTTTGTTGAAAGTTCAAACTTGTCCAATGCATTTAACACTAACTTTGAAATTACTTCGGCAGTACACTGTTGTATTCGTTTGGAAACTAATAGAATTGGAGGTGCCGATTGATGAGGTTCCAATTTGCGTGCCACTACATTAATAACCGAATGTTTCTTCGGATCTGTTGTTTCGTCGACACATAACCACAATTTTTGATCTTTCAACTCCGATTTTATTTTTTGTTCAATATGTTCGCGCGCAGATGGCACAATTCTTCGTAACGATGTTCGACTTGGTAATTTGCACTCCGAATAGTTATTCCAAAAGCAGATAAATGGTTCCTTGTCTAGTAAATTAAACGGTATATTACATGCGATAAACGTAACGCATAAATTAAATATAAATTTTTCATTGTCTCGTGCGCAATTTCTTTTTGAGACATGCTTTTCACTATTTACGTGTCGTAGACAATGTTGTCTGGACCAACACATTAACTGGATTTTACAGATTACACATTTAATTTTAGCACCTTCATATATTAAGTCTGGAATTTCTGCAATAAATTTTCGAAGTTTGTCCGACCGCGGTCGTTTTGCTGACGAAATCATAATTTTTCTAGGACAGATAAACAATTGCGCAAATGACCGGCAGCGAAAATGTCCGTATTACTCCGCAGACGAAGTAATACTACCGTTCCTCTCAGTCCGAACTGATTCTACGCCGATGCGCGGCACCGCTCGTGGCCAGCGTTATTTATGACAATCAAACTTAAGGTAAAACAACTATATATACGGAAGGTAGTAACGAAAATAGATTATTATTTAATCTTCCATTACAAGAATACCAAGATACAGAAGAAGAGATTCAAAATGGGGTCAATTCTGAACAAATAGCTTTACAGAGTGCGTTGCAGTAACAGAAAATTAATTTGAATTTAATAGTCATAGACAAATCGGGTGTACCTAAATACAAATACAATAAAATTCTAGGTTATAGCAATCTTGAAATGGACACACGAAAGGATATCGTTTTTGTTGACATTTTATGAAGATAACATTTCCTTTTTTAAATCCAGTAAAAATACAAATAAATCGATATGGAACGAAATAGCCAAGAAAATGAATAAAGGATATACATTTAGTGGTGAAGAGTGTGATATAAAATTTAGGAATTTAAAGAAAACATACAAATGTAATTAAAGACAATAATAAATAAACAGACAGGGGAAGTATTTCATGGCCATATTTTGATAGGTTTGCTAATATTTTTGGAAATACTCATGCTATTGAACCTGTTGTTGTAGCAAGCAACATGTGTAATATTACACCATCACCTTCTAACAGGATTGATAATGTTGGAAGTAAAATACATTGGTACGAGCTGCTACGTATACATGCATAGTTTTAATAATAGGATTCTCCTGAGAGTAGCAGATCTTCAACACCAACTTCAACACGTGGACAAAAGAGGCGGCGAAACAGCACTAATGACGAGCCCATATGGATGAAGAGCGACACTCAAAACGAATTATACCATAATTCGTTCTACACAAAACGAATTATTCCATAATTCGTTTTGTGTAGATACATTCTAAAGAATTTTAAAAACTGTTTAGGTTTATTATTGTATTTTAATCTCAATTTTTTTAACCAAATCATATAGTTGATTAATACATTTATCAAATTAATGATTCCTTTTCTTTATCTTCTAAATGTGGTTTCTCTGTCTTCCTTGACTCCAATTAAACATCACTGAAGAAGCTCTCAAATAAACAGCGAAAGCTCTGATGAATTAAAAAAGGAGTTTCATTACGACACTACCCTCTGTCTCACCCCGTTATTCTCCAGATTTGTGTCCTAGAGATGTACAGCAGTACACCTACCAAGATTAAATGTATGAATTTACCTGTTCCTGACAGGTTTTCTTTAAAGAAAGCCAAAATATTTACTTCATCACTTTCTTCCACATTCACTCAGATTTCTTTACCTGCTTCGCATATTATCTAGTTTTTTAAAAGTTCCATACCTTACTAATGAAAGGTGCAAATTATCAAGGCTTCTTAACATTTTAGTTTTTAATTAATTTATTTTATTTTGTAAACTCGTCGCTATATTGTTTTGTAAATTTAATATTTCATTTGTACTACTTTTAAATTCACCATTCCATTTGTTTTACTTCTTGTAAACTCATACATGTATATTGTAATCCGGTCGACAATAACACTACCAATACTCTTGGTTTCCGGGATGGAACCGTTGTCGCAGTGTTTGCCGACGTTTCGTCCACAGTCTTCAGCGCTGTTACTACACACTGACTGGACACTATTCATCTGGAGGGTTTTGTATAGGGCTTGTTTCGGGTCAATAGAGCGGAAAAGTTATGGATCAATGAAGCATGGCGGTGGCTAGGAGGTTTAATCAGTTAGGGTTTCCACGTGTAATATAAGGGGTAGCAATCTTCGCGATTTAAATTGTTGAGATGCTTGAAGATCTCTATTGATTCGCAGATTTTTCTACTATAATAGTGAGAGTTGCGAGACAATATGCGAGTTGAGTTAAGTTGGATTCGGTAGCCAGTTTCCAGTTTACGAGTACTAACTGATCGCTTTCTTTCGCCGATATACACACTACCGCACGAACATGGAATCTGGTAGACACCGGAGGCTACCAGATGATTGCAGTCTTTGATGGCAAAGTAGTCTGAGAGTTTAAAGTTGGGTTTGAAGATGGTGTTTATGTTGTTCCTGAAGAGAATCGTGCTGATGCGATCGGTGACACCTTGAATGTAGGGTAGATGCGCTTGCTTACGGAAATTAGGGTTAAACGAGGGGAGTTGCTGCGAAGAAGGGTTGGTGTAGCGGTTAATGGTAGTTTGAATATCTCTCTTAGAATAATTATTGCAGAGTTTCAGAGATGTTTTTTAGTTGTTGAGGAAGCGAATTGGGTTCAGATATGGAAATGGCCCTTTGGATAAGAGAATTGATAACACCGCATTTTTGGGCTGGATGATGGCGTGAGAGACCATTGAGATATATATCCGTGTGCGTGGGTTTTCGGTAAATGGAATGTCCCAGCGATCAGGACCCCGGTGTATGAGAACATCTAAGTAAGGAAGGTAACCCTCCAATTCGACCTCCATGGTAAAGCGTATGGAGTCATGTTGGGAATTCAGAAAGAATAGGAAATTGTTTAAGGATTCGTGTCCATGACAAAGGTGTCATCAACGTACCTGTACCAACACTTTGGCTTAAGGTTGTGAGATAATAGATCTTGTTGTTCGAACGCTTCCATATAGTTGTTAGCAACGACAGGAGACAGAGAAGATCTCATAGCTGCGCCTGAGACTTGTTCGTAGTATTTACCATGAAACTGGAAATGGGTAGAGGAAAGACAAGCTTCAAGGAAGTCAACCAGATCATTCGATTGGTCATTGGAGATGAGGAACCCCCTAATAATGGATACTGTATCCGGTATGGGAACTTTGGCGAATAAGGATCCGACATCAAAGCTGACCAGTAAATCACCAGGAGCTACTGTTAACTCTTTCAGTCGTTTGACGAAATATTGGGAATTTTGGATGAAAGAGTCGCCGTGTCCAGCGTAAGGTTTTAGAAGGTTAGAAATGTACTTCGATAATTTATAGGTAGGGCTGATAATAGGACATAAGGGAATATTGGGTTTGTGAATTTTAGGGCGACCGTATAACTTAGGGGCTGAAGAATCACTAGGGCGAAGTGACTTCTGAGTATCGATAACTTTTTGCTCATGCCTTTCTGTTATATTATCTACTTTTGTATAACACTGTATATGTTATATCATTTGCTTTTGTATAAAACTGTATACATAATGTTGATAAGTTAGAAAACGATAGTAACGATAATATAGATACATAGTACCAAGATGGTGGAGAGAAGTGTAAAATAAGAATAGAATACAGTAACTTACCTGGACTTACGTTGTTTGCTTGTGTTAACTGAAAACACATAGTTACTTACTTGTTATACTTACCTACGAACCCGTCCACCACGGATACAACACTTTCACTCTCCAGGATCACAATAGCATTTCCCTTATCAGCTCTGTTGTTGCTGTAGTAAGCCTTACGGAAGCCAAAATATATTGATTAAATTAGTGTACTTGGCACGTAAAATTAAAAATTGTCTGTCAAAATATTACAATATATTTGCAGATAAAATAATAACAACTAGGTATCAAAGAGTGAACATTCCTCACATAAGATTCTCCCGGTGTAGTGGTTAGCACGCCTACCCGGCAAGCGGGAAGCGTGAGCTTCGATTCCTTGTCGTGAACATTTTTTCAGGAATTAATTAGGTCGGAAATTCCAAAGAAAATCATAGATTTTCATAATTCACCGACGGAAACCAAACTATATTGACTAAATTAGTGCACTTGGCATGTAGAACGTTTCTCACACAAGGTCCTCGTGGTATAGTGGTTAGCACACCCACCAGGCGAGCGGGAGATAGATTTGATTCCTTACCGTGGAGATCTTTTCAGTAATTAATTACGTTAGAAATTCCAAGGAAAAATAATAGATTTTTAGTTATTATATAATTACTCGTCTGTAATTTTTCAGTAGATTCTTCACAGCAGTATTGTTTCGCTAATTTATAGAGCTGCTTGGGTGTCCACTGTCTTCTGGTGATGTTCTCCATCTTCAAAATGATATACCCACCGATAAAGAGTACTTTTAGATTCTGTGAACTCGCCAAATACCCTTTGCAGACGTTGAACGATTCCAGATGTTTTCACGCTCCCTTTTCACAAAAAGAAAATGATTGCTGCTTGAGATTTAGCCGCCTCTTCCATAGTTAGGCAAACAGTGCTACGAAGATGCATTCGTATCAATACAGCAAGGGAATTAAACTAATCAATATTGCACGTGATCGCTTTGTGGGGTCCCGGATGGGATGGACCCCCAAAAACCTATCTTTAGCACCTTCCTTAAGTAGCGCGTCGCCACATGGCTTCAGGAGCCGGAAAGCGCCTTGTTTGGTAACTCAGCAAGAAATTTTTAAGGCATTAAATAAAAGCAAACGAAATTAAGGAAACTAAACTAACTAAAAACTTTAATACAAAACGATACCAAGCAAAACACATAATAACAAAAATCTGCCATTCTGATCTGAATTTAATTTGCATTTAGTGATGTTGAACCATTAAAAAAAGTTAAAACAGAATTAAAGGGCTTCCATGTTACGACAACTTACCTTAGAAAAATCCTGAGGTTAAAAAATAGAAAAAAAAAATATTAACGATACTTACAAGAAGCAAAAATAAACAAAACTTCAAATATTAGGTGATCACTCATTATACTCTCACGCCATCCTTCTCCAAAGGACGCCGACTTCGTCCTCCCTCTTCAAGATTTTTCTCTCTACTTATCTTTAGGTCTCATCCCGACAGTATCTGTTTCACAGGTGGCACCCGTATTTACTTTTAAACATTTTCGTCGTGAGTGTTGACCGCAAAATAAATACTTTTTAGTCTTCCAAGTGAATATTTATTTGACATAACAGAACATTAGGAACTGACCACGTTACAGCTTCGCCAACATGTCAAGGCATGTTTCTGGCCGTTATAATGAACTCATTCGTTACATTAAAGTTGTATCTGCGTTTGCAAGTTAATTTCAAATTCATGAACATACATTCAAAATCCTTAAAGATAATAACTTAAAGCAAGTCTCCACGTGATTAAAACTTCATGCGGTTCTCCCAACTTATGACTATGCGCGAAGTCATCGTCGGCAGGGTTATAAGCACACCACGTACACCAATAGAGGCAGAGTGTACCGGCATTACCGTTGGCCACTTGCCCCTCCGTCCTCCCGCAAATGCGCTGTCATTACAGTTGGCCGCTTTTCCTATAAGACGCGTCAGTATTACCGTTGATCGTTTTTCCTTCGAATATGTCGTCATTGCGTTTCCCGACGTTAGCCCGATTGATATGCCGTAATTACAGTAGGCTACCAATCCGTGACATTTGTTTTGCCTCGCTAATTAATTGATGCATTAATACCCACAGTGACATGGTCACCATTGCTGTTGACGTGCCATTAATCGTTCGATTGATTCCTCGATTAATTTCGCAATCCGCAACCCAAAAGAAAGGTACCGCATTGAACAACGTGACACCGTTAGCGCCACCTAAACATTTTGTGCAGTTGAACTAAAATCCAATTCCTAGAACTTTGGAAACATCCCCCGGATAACAAAGAGATTAGCAATTGGCAATATTTTCATAAGTAATAAAAGTTACGCGTTTTCAAAAACGAATAGATTACTTTTAACCGTATCTAATATAACTTTAAAGGAAGAAAATAAATCTACCCCATCAATTCCAGATTTTCAAAAACTAACTTTTCAATAAATCACAGAGTAAATAAAGTATATTTTGTGAGTAATTTATGTCATCGTCGTTGCGACAGAGGTCGCCGGCTCTCCGGCGCCCACCTAAAGCTGCATGCCGTGTTTCTTTACTTTGTTACACTTTGTGGGTCTTTGAAATATTATAAATTGACGGCGAACTTGCCATTTTGTGCGTAAACTTTTCTTCTGCAAGGGATTTGGCTGCCATAATAACGGAACAGACGGTACCTACTTGCACTTTCTAGACACGCTCGCTATAAATCAAAAGATTTTCAGCCAGAGGTTTCTCTCATCTGACGCGGCGTCACCTTCAATGTTGCAATATTCTACGTACGTAAGAGGAAGAATGGAGCAAAACGTAACGGAAAAAATGTATACGTGGTAAAAATTCTTCCTCTTACTATCCTTGTAAGTTTCCGATGAAGGACAGATAAGAAGTAGAAACTTACAATCACAAATAAAAACAATTATGACAGTAGAGGTAGAAATTGAAGAGCAAACCACGAAAGCATGATTGGGAAATGTACAGTGTGTTCTATTTTTGCAGAACCTCTGCTGTTAGTGTAGATTCACATTTGCGGTCTGCGCATTACTGAGACTTTTTCAGTTTCTGAGTTACAGGGAGAAAAAAATTAAATTACTATGCTATAATTTATAGAGATGTCATTGAAAAAAAATGTATCACTTGTCTCATATTGAAAAGTGCTTGTTCAAAATATACACATAAGGAAAGAAAATGTCTAACTATACGAAAAAGCGTACATGCGACAAGGTAAACGCGAATGTGTGATTCACCACAAGCGGAGGGGTTAGCAGCAGTCGACGGCTTACGGTTACCAATGTGGTTAGTTACTAGAGATAGACTGCAGTATGTGCGGACGATCTTAGTAAGAATTTCTAGAGCATTTATTTTTCTTTTCTTTTATTTCATCAGAATCTGTTTTTATTTTCGTGTTTAGAATCTCTTACTAGTTTCGTCTAAGCGTCGTCGCAACAATAAAATAAATATGCGAAACTCTCGTTTCTAGGCGACCATGACCTCAAATTATTACGTGTGTTCTTCCGCACAGTAAGTCTACATCACAAGCGTACTAACGCGCGACTCGCATCGAATCGATCGGATTCCACTCAATCCCCTCCCCTTTCTCTCGCCGTACATATATAGATACAGCTAATTTCACATTTTCCCAATGTGTATAAAAAATATCCTATGGTTATTATGGGAAGTTGGTTAGCTTATAACCATGATGGGTCGCACTCTATACGAAACAAAGAAGAAACGTCTATTTATCTTTTACTCCACATAACACAAATATACTCCCAAGATTCGTCCCCAATTAACTAAAATTATCATTCTTGGTAATCAGTAGGAAACGAACTAAAAGGTTATTCGAAATACTATATCTTGTGAGAACTCGTTCTCACATTCTTTTGAATGTACTTGTAAACATCACATCTACGAGGTAGGCGCCATAAACTCTCGGCCTGATAGGCTTATACAGGTTCAAGCGTATTCAAACTCATTGCGTCATAGTTACACATGCTCAAGGCCTACAACAGTGTAGGCTTCTACTACTAAAAGCACGTTATCTTATATTACGACTCGAAAAGTAGTTGTCTTCAGTATCCAGTCAGATAACGTGACTAGTGCATGAAAATGTCTCAGGTAACGAAAACTACCGCGCGGTCATTAAATTTTTAACGAAGAAGGGCATACGCACATTAAACAACGTTTAGACGGCGTTTATAGTGATTTATCTCCTTCATATTCCACTGTAAAAAAGTGGGCAAAATGTTCCGTTTGGGGCAAGAATCCCTTGAAGATGGTGCGCCCCGGTCGGCCAATTGAAGTGATAACGCCTCAAAACATTTCAATTATTGAATTATATTAGCAGATCGCCTTTTGAAAGTGAAGGAATTTGCAGTGATGTCTAAAATTTCTGGAACAAGTATTCGCCAAATTCTCCAGGGCACCGCATCTTCCTTCTGCTCTCCAACGCGAACCTCGGGTCGAATGTATGCGCACGTTTTTAAACATATGTGGAAACGACCCGAAACCGATTTTGGAATCCATTGTCACAGAAAATGAAACACTGGTATTATGATCCTCTATCCAAAAAGGAATCGATGAAATGGCGGCGATCCGATGAACATCGCCCCAGAAAAGCGAAAGTCGTTCAATCAACGAAAAAGGTTATGGCCACAACATTCTGGGATTGTGAGGGTATTTTACTCATTGACTTTAAAAAGCGGAACACAACTGTGAACAGCACATATTATACGTGTTTGCTGCATAAATTGAGGGACAATATTTGTACAAAACGTCGAGGAAAATTGATAAAAGGTGTTCGATTATTGCAATGCACGGATTTCAAGAACTGGAACATCCACCGAATAGTGTGGACATAGCTCCAATTGATTATTATTTATTTTCTCGTTTAATGAAAGACCTTAGGGGACGTCGTTTTCAGGACGATATGACTTGCAAACAGCTGTAATACAACATTTTGAGGAAAAAACTTTAGATTATTTTTACAAGGGTATAGAATTATTAATTGATCGTTAATAAATGTATCGAAATTAGGGGGGATTATATTGAAAAACAAAAATTGTTATATTTTACGTTTATTTTTTCTATATCAGGCCGAAAATTGATGGCGCCTACCTCGTAACTAAGAATTTGGTCATCTAATATAGTCAGTCAATCCAATCCCATAACTAGCAAACTTCATTTTTGATTATTTCAGGTTGCGGTATTCTGTAAAATGGTTTAAAAACAATTGAGGTAGTTCCAGAAAGAGATGATTAACAAAACTATAAAACCACTTCTGCTATCTCTTTAGATGATTTGACTTGATATTCAGTTAAATTGATATCAAAACTTATTTGTTTTAATTTATTACTAAGATTCAAAAATCGTTATCGCTAAGTACAGAAAACACTAGTTTAGAATTGTTCAATGTTAAAAACGTAATTTACATCGATTTTCTACATCGTAACCAGAAAATCTTCACGTTGTAAACCCCTTTTATGGTATAATTAGGTGCTTCAACAAAGTAGTACGAAGAGCATAACATAACGCACACTTATTTCGCTAAACTCTTTCGCATTGATATTAACTCCGCTTAACAACTGTATTTACGACAGTTTGAGCTTCAAACTACTGGTTTCTCGTTTCGCCGAAGAAGGGAAGGGATTTCACATATAGCATTTAGTTCTTGTCGATTTTATAACATTAGTGAATTAAGTGAAAGACGGTGAACCGCTACATCATCATTCTTCTGCACGTTAACAATCGAGCGGTAGTATTCGGTAAACGGACGGTGCATTTGTGCGAGCTAGAGTCGAGTTTCGAACGCGGCCTGGCGAGAAAATATGGCGCTGAACGTCGCTTTCTTCTATTTCGTTTTCGGTAAGTAAATAATTATGGCATTTTATGTGTATCTATTAGAATATTAAATTAGTACTTAATGGGTACATTGGAACTGGTTTGGTACGTTGAGGATTTTCGTTTACATTTTCTAGCGGTGTTAATAACCTTCGGAATTGGATAAGGTATCTTTAGTTCGGATTAAGTTATTTTATTTGTTTATATTTGCATATCAAAGAATATTCTGAACTGGATATGAATTCCATAGTAAGATAAAATATCGTAACTGTAGATATGATAGTTTTAAGATAATTTTAAAATACCTAAGCCCTATTCGTAAATAATAAAAAATGTTAAAGTAAAGTAAAGAAGCGTGAGATCAAAATTATCAATGTCTGAACAGAAATTAATCACATTTAGCGCATGTAGCGCATAAGTGTAAAGAGAAAACGATGACATGTAAACCAAAAACTTCACTGGACGTATCAGAAAAATGCTTAAATCACCAACAGACTCAACTTTTATTAAAAGGTTAGTGATAATCTTATACACATACCCAATATGTAAATTTTTCTTCAAAAATACCCTAATTTTGTATTTATCGTCGCTCAATTGTGAAGTAAATACGGGCAAGATTGCACTGAAGATAAGAGTGATGTTTTTGCTGCATATCAAATGTATTTAAACATGAGAATTAACCCTAAATGACCTTTATCACTCGCAACTTTAAAAAAGTAACTTGTGCACCTTGTAGTTCTTTGTACAATAGTCAAAAATAAAACAAAAACCGTATGTGGAAGCTATAACTTTATCTATATGACTGATATGTTTGCTAAATGGTTTTAAACATATTTAAAAAATAGAAGTCAATTTGTTATTATTCGATATCAATCTAATCGTAGCATAGATTTCGTAGTCTTCTAATGTATCAGTACAAAGAAACATTTTGTTAATGATCTAAGTAATTGTTTACTCGGGTATAATTTAATAATGTACGCAGACGGCAGGAGTGGGGTTGTATCTTGCAGTAATATATCAGAGTGCTAAAACAAAGTCCACTTATTATTACAGAATATGAATGAGTGATTTTAACATAACAAATTGCCTTTAATGCTCACAAAACCAAATATCTTATTTTCCATAATGTTAACAGCAAAATAGAATATATAGCACTCATATCTTTACAAACGATATCGAAATACAACGTACTTCTGAACTTAAATTTTTAAGATTAACTGTTGGTGACCATTTCAAATGGCCATCCCACTACACTCAACTTGGCAGGCTTAATACGATATACTATCAAATTCGGACTTTGAGGAACGTCATCGACATGAATTGTCTTTCTATCATGCTAACGTTCACAGTAGATTGACTTATAGCATTACAGTCTGGGGCAAAACATAATGTGTTTTTGGCTCATATAAGAATTACTGGATAAATTGCAATGGAATATTCTTCCCATTGGTAGCTATAGATATATTTGAACGTTTAATTTATATACAGTCTAGTCCACTTTACAGCTTGACGCGCTCAAAAATTAGATGCAAAAAATCGAAAAAAACATAGTAGGCTTTGTTTAATCGTAAAAGCAGTTGTGAAGATCGTTTTAGGACCACCTGAAATCCTAAAATTAAATTTTGGCAAAAAAAAAATAATGGCAATTGTTCTATAAAATATTAAAGATAGATCAAAATTATTTCATTTTTACTTTTTATTTTACACAATAGTACAGTGCTTTTATTTAAAAGCTATTGCACATTGCTGTTCAATACAATTACAAGGATTCATCTTCTTATTTTAAATTTCAGTACTTGAATGCGATAACGAGGACGGCTATGGAAATTTGATTTATCTCGTATTGTCAGATATCCACTCACATTATTTATTTACTTAAGTTTTGTGATTATTGCATTGAAGTCTTTGTCAAAACTTTTTAACATATTCGCAACTTCCTCAGCATCATTGAATAAGTAATATTGAATGTGAAGTCCACCTTGGAATATCTTCCATTATTATTACCACCATCTATAATCACAACAAAGTATCACGAAATTCTAGTAATCTTCAAGCAACCATATCACAACTACGTTGACAGATACTAACATATTTCCCAGACCAGTTCAAATATTCATATCATTTCCGATACAAACGCCATACGAACACGAACCAAACACTTTTATTTATTGTTTTCGGTATAACAACAACAAAAAACAGAAAAATGCGAGCTAGCGACTATAAAATCTGCATAATTTACTATTTCGTTAACGATGGAAGGATATTTTTTTATGTTTCGTTTCCAAGAGTAATTTGATCGTAAATTTAGCGATTTAATGGGTATGCGTGACGACGATGGCGATGGCATTGAGTTCTTGTAGTTATTTTATCGATAATTTCAACGTTTTAAAAAGATGCACTCGTTTATAGTTAAAAACAGCGAGAGAAGGTAGAGGAAATGCTTTTTATATCAGTTTGCTTTAATGTCAGATTTTGCGTTATTGCTGTTGTTGAATTATTCATCTTATGGAGAGAAATATGGAGTGAGTGGGAATCTATGTGTGAAAGTTTATATATAACTTACTTTGTAACTTGTAAAGTTTATATATAACTGAGAAGAAAGGACATTTGGAAAAAAGAATAATTATCGAGAAATTATTTGTGTTATGATTAGGTTGTATGCTGTATATTACAGTGAATCCTTGGTGTACATGATTTCGTAAGCTTTTACACCTAGGTTGTTTTATAACCCCAGAATTCAGAAGAATATTTTAATCTCTAGACACTTTAAGTAACAAAGCAAATTCTCAAACTGAAATGTCATAATAACTAACGAAAGAACATCAAACCTTAGAGTAATGTGGTCAAATTTGCATACGATTTCAAACGCATTACCATTATTCCATTCCATATACAATAACATTCACTAAAAGATTCTTTTCGTTCCGCTGTCGAATAGAAATCTGCATACTTCTTTATGGGAGATATAAAATGCTTGTTGGCAATCCTTTGGTAATAAATCACCTCCAGCATTTAACCTTGTAATATTTCGAACACTGTAAATATTATGTTCTCCCATATAATTCTATAATGCAATCTCCTCTGTTGAAAACTTCACCATTGTAATTAAATAAATACTGGCAATTATGTACCTACATGTTTTATGAATACAGAAAACCACATCGTGGTACAAAAAGCTATGTATTTAGAGAAGAATTTATTTCCTAAGAAAATTAACATTTTTAACGATTGAAAAAATGAGTCTTATTGAATATATTCACTCTACATAATTATCTATGTACAAACCATTTTGGGTGGCAGAATACAACCCATTCTGGATTTCATCTATCAGATCGAGGTAAATTTTTTGGAAGAACGGCGAGGGCCCCATAAATGTTTTGCAAAACATAGTTGATAGTTATATATCTATACATATTGTTGTACTAAAAAAACATCGAAGGTAGCTGCCGTTAGCGTCGCCGCCTCAGGATCCCTCTGCCTCTTGCATTTTATTAGCAAATTATATCTTTTAAATCTGAAACAAGAACGAAATTAGAAATTATAGACCAATATCCCTTATTTGTAATTTTGCGGAAATATTTGAGGTTATGCTCTATAAGCCCGTTTATAATCACGTTGTCAATCAGCTTTCCATTCATCAGCATGGCTTCATTAAGGGTCGATCAACTGCTACTAATTTATGCTCCTTTGTACACTTTGTATCTGATGTGATGGACGAACAATATGAAGTTGACACAATATATACGGACTTCACCAAAGCGTTTGACACTGTTCAGCATGACTTAATCCTACATAAATTAGATAGTTTCGGTGTTTCTCCAGACCTGATTGAAGTTTTCCATTCATATTTCTCTGAGCGCACCAATTATGTTGAGTACCGTGGCTTTACATCTTACGAGTGCACAGCACGAACTGGCGCACCTCAAGGCTCCGTGTTAGGACTGTTACTTTTTTTAATTTTTGTCACTGTTGTCGCTGTTTGTTATATGCGGATGACCTTAAAGTTTTTCGTAAAATTGAAAGTGTTGAAGATTGTAAATTGTTGCAAAGCGACTTAAATGCTCTCGAGAGATGGAGTTCAGATAATATGTTATTCTTCAATACGAACAAATGTAAATGCATGACCTTTAGTCGAAAACAGCAGACAATAACATTTCCATATAGAATTTATAATTTTTCGCCTGAAAGGTGTGGCTTCTTCAAGATCTTGGAGTAAGTTTTGACGAAAAATTAAATTTCAATTTACGTGTCTGTGATATATGTACTTACTCTCTAAAAATGCTTGGATTCTTTATTAGAAACACAAAATGTTTGGGTAATAATGCGCTTATAAATTTTTTTAATGCATTTATTAGATCTAAGCTTGAATATTGTTCTACAGTATGGAACCCGGGTTATGCTAAATATAACGAAATTATAGAGAATGCATAATTGAATAGACTTTTTTCCTTTTTTCATACATTTTGCATGTAATTCATGTTTTCTTTTTTCTTGTTTTTCTTTGATTTTTTGTACAACCTCTCATAATGTTATGAATATACGTATGTTATCCTGTAATTAGCAGTTTAGCTGCTGTTAGATAATAATTATTATTATATCTCCTTTCAATGATAATTTCGGCAAAGCGGCTAAATAACTCATGTTTTCTTCACATCGTCAATTTCCATTTTTAATGTAACATTCTTCTACAAACATGGGCAGAACAAATTCTATTTTATCTTCATCATAATTTCGCAAATTACGTAGCAATCGGCAATAAGTCGTCAAGTTCGGTAGTAAAAGTCCACATTCGATGGTTGCAGGTATGCTATGTAACGTCAAAGCCTGGAACGATAGAACGTGAACTTCTAGGATATGCAGGATCATTCACGACGATGGTCTATTGAAAGTACATATCTCTCTAATTACAGTGGTAGGCGCCATAAATTCTCCGCCTGACAGGCTTATATAGGTTCAAGCGTGTTCAAACTTTGTTGGCGATAGCTGCACATGCGCGAGGCTTACACTATATATTTTACGGCTCGAAGAGTAGTAGCTTTTAGTAGCCAGCCAGACAACGTGATTAGTGCATGAAAATGTCTCAAGTAACGAAAATTGAATACCGCGCGGTCATTACATTTTTAACAAAAGGGCATACGCCTAATCACATTAAATAACATTTAGACGGCGTTTATGGCGATTTATCTCCATGTTTCACTGTAAAAAAGTGGACAAAATGTTTCTGCTTGGGACAAGAATTCCTTGATGATGATGAATGCCTCGGTTGGCAAATTAAACTGATAACGAATCAGAACATTTCAATTATTGAAGAAATTGTATTAGCAGATCGCCGTTTGAAAGTGAGGAAGTGAGCAGTGATGGCTAACATTTCTGAAACAAGTATTCGCCGGATTCTCCATAACCATTTGGGTATAAGATTAGTGCAAGATGGGTACCGCATCCTCTTTCTGCTCTCCAACGTGAACGTTGGGTTGAATGTGTGCGCACGTTGTTAAACATGTGTGGAGGCGACCCGAAACCGATTTTGGAGTCCACTGTCACAGGGGATGAAACAATGGTTCTGTATTGTGATCCTCTATCCAAAAAGGAATCGTTTTAAAGACGATAGTGAGTTGCAAGCAGCTGTAATGCAACATTTTGAGGGAAAAACTTTAGATTATTTTTACAAAGGTACAGATTATTAATTGATAGTTGTAATAAATATATTGAGGGGAGATTATATTGAAAAATAAAAATTGTTTTATTTTACCAAGTTCACTTTTTCTATATCAGGCCGAGAATTTATGGGGTTTACCTCATAGATGCTTAGGTCTTTTATTGGTAATATCATTTTTATGCTTGTAAAATGTCTCGGCTTCATAAATAAACATTTTTGTAACTGCATATCCTCTACCCTATCACTAAATATCATCCATATTGTCAGATATTTTCGCATCACGGAGCGTTCTACAGTGTATACCTATCAGTTCGAAAGTAGGTGTGCAGATTTTTAATTGCCACACATGAGAAATTACATCGCGCCTTTGCCTCTCGTAAATCACCATGCTTCAACAACATTTACACGGCCGTAAAATATCTTCGACGTTAGCCTAAATTGTAATCCGATGTGTAATAAATTTCTACTTGCGAAAGCGGGGAAAGGGGCAAAAGGTAATAATGTTCGATTGACTAATTGGAAATCAGACTCGATGCTCGCGTTGTCATAAAATTATTTAATGCTAACTGCGATTGACAGCGACAATCCCAGATGATATTTTAGCGTGGTATCGATCGGGGAAATTGGAATTTATGAATTTATGTCATCGGCCTACACGCTAATCGGACGATTTGATATAGGGGAATATTACGGTGGCTTACTTAAGGATTGGCCATTTCGATCCGGTGGTAATGGGAAGGTTGTTACAAATTGATTATTCTATATTCTTTCAAAATTTTACTCGGAGGACAGAGATTTTCATTAAATGAGCAGGCCATTAGATTGGTAAAGGCCTATTTTGCAGAACAAAATGCCAACTACTATTTGGACAGGTTAAAAAGATGGAAGCGTCGCTGGGAAAAATGTGTAGACTTACAAGGAGACTATGTTGAGAAAAAAGATTGAATTACACAAAGGAAATGCTTGTTTCTGTGTTAAGCTGGAAACTTTTCTGACTACCCTTGTATATTTGCTTTGTGCCCTTGGTATTTTCAAAATGATCAGAGAGAATACTGCTGTTTTTCTAGAAAACTAATTACTAGTCAAAATTTTATTGGATTAACAATGTCCAAAATAGCCTTTTCTTACCAAGTCAAGGAAAATAGTTTAGGATTTTTTAAGTTTATCATGCCAAAATATAATAACATTTTTTTACCATTTACTTAATGGTTTCAGCTTTTAAACCAAATTGGGTTCATACATTCATAATATTGCGGTAAACGAAAATTTCAAGTATTGCGTTCCCATGCTGGTTAATGCAATAAATATTTACAATTTACGTGCTTTTGAATTGGCTATCTTATATTTTCTCTTTTTCGACAATTTTCATAGTTTCAATAAATTTACGAATCAAAATTATTGAGTATTCTTTTAGATTAAGATTATAGTATTGAATTAATGTTGCTCTTGATGCAAGCAGGCCCCAACACATCCGATATTTCATCAATAATAACTGATGGAATACTAGAGAAACTAATGGGCGAATCCAATTGTCTGTAGCTATAATCAGTTCCAAAATGGCTTAATGATTGATAGATGTTGGCACAGACAGATCATTTATAATTAAATTATAAGTACACAGTTCACCTCGTTAGATTGAATTAGTCCTGCATGGTAAAAGGCATTTAATAGTATGTTCCGTTTGTGTACAGGGTCTAATATATTAGCCAACAATATAATAAATAAATATTTTATTATCTACTAGACAAAAAGAAATAGTATAAAACAAGTCAAGAAAAATTATAACACAGAAAGAACAGAAGAAAGCAACAATATTTAAAAAAAGCAACTAACAATTCTATGTATGAAGAGACCTCCTAGTCATCTTACCTTATTCTAGAAAGTAAAACATTACACTATTCCCTTAAATACATAATGTGTTAATATATTCATCAAATGTATAAAATGTTTAAAAAATTAATTGTTTAATTGACAAGCAAACGTACGCAACCATCCCCCTCCGATTTTGACAACATTTTGCAGCGATGTAGTTCACCGAAAACTATTGGATACATATATACGTTTTTTTGCTGCTTTTCTAGGCTTAAGGGGGTGTAATTGACGCTCAACGCCCCCCTCCCCCGAAAACACACCTTTTGCTATATCTCAGGAACAAGACGAGATACAGAACTCGTTTTAAAAAAGGGCTGCTCCCTGTTAGTAGCACTACATTTCAGATAAGAAAAAATCAGTGGCGCATCCACGGGATCATAAGGGGATTAAAAAATTGTCACTTCTGCTTCGCCCCCGCTCACAGGTATTATCGTGTTATCAATTTATTTCTCCTCTTCATATCTTTAAACTACCCAAAAAGTAAAAGTTACCTGTCTTTGGATTTTTTTCTCGATGTCCCTTTTAGTTGTCATTTTAATGTATCCGCCCGAAACCTATCATCATTATATCCCATTGTATTTTATGTAGAAACGCTTTGTTCTGGCCCTTATGATATTGATCATGTTGTAATATGCAAAAATTGGTACAAAGCATACATATGTATTGTAATGTTCAATATTTACAACGACAACAACAACTGTCAATCTCAAAACGTATAAGGTATTCAGTTTAGCCACCCGTTGGTAGTGAAAAGTCCCTCTTGCGGGTAAAAATGTAATCTTCCAAGTCACAATTTCCCCCCACGTCAACTAGCCTTGGAGTGCGGACATCATATAATAAATATAAATCCAGATAACGACGATCGTAGGGCAACACGGACAAATCCACTCTTCTGTGTATTCTCCTAATCTCGTAAATCGTCAAATTTAATGTAAAAGTCATCTAAAACAGACAACAGAGTAAATTGAAAGGTATTTTAAACATCATTTCATAAATTAAATCTTTATTCGAACGTTATTAAGTAAATCATTAGTAAATTTCGTCCTATTTATGTTGTCAGCGGTTCTTTTAAGCAGAGAGTCATCAAAATTTCAGTTAGCTGGTAGCGTTACCGCATGCATTCTTCTACGCTATTTTTACAAATAATTTCCTTTCATCGAAAGGCATCAGAAAAATTATATTTGGATTTAAATCATCAAAATTAGCTGTCGAAGTAAACAATCGTCTTGCGCCATTAAAACAAAGCAAGATAGGGACGCCAGAAAATTCATGAATTCTGGTTAGAAAGTGTTATATAGTGAAATTAAAGTATAATTTCAAAAGAAAGGTTCGAGGTTCGAGCTGATAGATTCCTGTAAAGGTTAACACAAACAGTGTGTTTATGTGACAGCATCGTACGAATTCAAGGTTAGTTCGTTAATTTCAATTTATTTAATTCAAAATTCACAAGACAATTGCCCAAAGAGTATCCAGGAATACTCCCAACCCAAAAAGAATTTAGATTAATTCAGAAAATTAAAAATTTTCACCAAAATTTCCCTGAGAAATACATTTCAAACTTGGCGCCCAACTCAATTGAAAGTATCCAGAATTACCATCCCCAGTTTAGATTAATCGAATTCAAATTGCACCAAAATTTTGAAAATTTTCTATTTTCGCCTATAACTCGCGAACGGATGGAGCTATCGAAAAAATAAGCATACCACCGTGATCAGCTTCTTTTGGTGTATAATACAACGCGCTTTAAGGCAGAAAATGCAGTTAAAGTTTATATATATAGCATTTATATACAGCAAAAATATATTTGTATTTCTATCGGAGACTTTGAAACAAAAGCAAATTTGACAGAAAACAAATAAACCCTATGTATAGCTCAAGTGTTTCTTTGGAAAAATGTCCAGTGTATGCTGTTGTAGATAAAATCGTGTATCTCTCTGCTTAGAAAATACTATTTTTTATGCATAATAGTCTATTTTCATATCAACTCACGAAATAAAGTTACAATTTTTTAATAAAATTTGTTTAATCTATGTTTCAATATTGTGTTACCCTCCCTAAACTGAAAGAATAGGAGATGGATGTATATTTCGTATAAATTTTTGTATATTGCAACATAATCAATATCATAAAAGCCAAAACAAAGAGTTTTTACTTAAAATACAATGGGACGTAAAATTTATTTCTAAAGATATAGAGAAAAATGGGTTTCGAGAGATATATTAAAATGACGATAACTCCTATAACATGGACATTGAGAAAAAAATCCAAAAGCAGGCAACTTCTTTGACAATAGGTAGGGACGATAGAAAATTATCTTTTTTTAACTCTTAGCGGTTCCATGGATACGCCACGGATTTTTTTTCTCATCTGAAATGTAGTGCTGGTAACAGGGAACAATCCCTTTTTTAAATGAATTCGATCTCGTCTTGTTCCTGAGATATAGCAAAATATGTGTTTTCGGGGGGGATTTTGAACGTCAATTGTATGCCCTTAAACCGAAAAAAAGTAACTTTTCGGTGTACTACATCCCCGCAAAATTTGTTTGTGAGTGTAAAAAATCATTACTTGCTAAAAATTACCTCAAATAGTATTACACTTCAAAAAAAAAACTAATTTCTTCGATTATTATGAAGTTGACAACATAAATGAGTCTAATTATCTATTAGAACTGTCAGAATTGGCCGTTATCAAACTTGTTTTCGCCATTGCCAACTTATAAAACTTATAGAATAGAGGTTCAAGCAATGGTTGGAAATGACAGATATTGGCAATACTAATAAGTACAAACAAAACAAAATACTTTTACAATAATGAGAGAAATTAACTTTTATTTCAAATTCTATAAAAGTCCGATTCCAATAATTACAAAGTTAGGAACAGTGAGCAAAATTTCGAACACCTTGCATAATATAGTAACATACACTCACCATAATTCGCCAACTAAAATTACATGTAAATTAAAAAATTGTGCAATTAATTTAGTAGGTGTGTACATAAAAACTACCTGTCAAACATTTTTTTTTCTGTTTTTCGATTCAATCTAAAATCGCAGCTTCCTGTTGCGACGACAATACAGTACCGCAAAATTCGCAGTTACGTAATCCTCTTATTAACATTTAAAACAAATGTGAGAAGCAGTTGTTTCAAATTATGTAACTCTGTGTAATTTTAATTAGTTACCTGTCTGCCAGCAATCAATACACATACAGAGATACTTATTCAGAGACGTGTGTAGATTTTTTCTACATATGTAACAACATACATATGAGTTCAAGCAGAGCGTACGCCATCAGCAGTTAGAAGCACTTACTGCTCAGGGTACGTGCAATATAGAGGTACTTCTGTTGCCTACTTCATTAACACTAAATGGAAATTTATATTCATTACCATTGACTCTGACTAATTATAGCAACGCAGGTGTTTTTGTCGTTTGTAATTGGCGTTAGCGTAGATCATGTCGTTGATATATTAGCTACTAGACTATGCATAATATGAACCGAATAAATTTTGCATAGTTACTGACGTGAGATTAAGTGTTATTTGAATGCGATTTAACATCTTTTTCGAGTGTATACAGCGTGGCTTATATAGGATTTATTCAGAGGATAGTAGAGGAAAGTGTATATAGTAGCAAATATCTTGCATACTTTACACATTTGTCATATGATTCGAAATAGTTCGTAGAGTACTTTTTTGGTATAGTCTTTAACTAACTCCTAATACCTTTCGTTAGGTGTGAGCTAAGAAGCAATTTAAAGGATTGATTTCTTTAGATCCGGTAGACGTATTCTCTGAATTGAAGCGTTCTACTCCTGATATATAGTTTATTTCAAATTATAAGAATATAACTTTGAACGGCTTAAATGCTGTTATTGCACCACCTGCGGTAATAACTACCTGGATACGCAAACAAACTGCTGAGGACCGTAATGACAAAATTTAAGTGAATTGAATAGGAATGGAATTATGATTTGCGATATGCGTAACTACCTGTTTGTACATTTAAATCTCATTTAATATGTAAATTCTTTAATTACTTGTAACATCGAATTGCTTACTATGTAAATTTATACTGTTTGTAAAATATATATACATAAACATATAATTATCCTATAGGGCCGTAATTTATAGTCAATGCGGCCCCTAGATTCAATATGCATCGCCAGGTTATTATCGTCACAGAAGGTGCAATAAAAGTATTAAAGGCCTTGTAAGCCTGCAGTTATATTCTTATAATTTGAAATAAACTATACGTAAGTAGTAGGCGCCATAAATTCTCGGCCTGATATAGAAAAAATAAACTTGGAAAAATGTAGCAATTTTTATTTTTCAATATAATCTCCCCTAACTTCAATACATTTATTACAACGGTCAATTAATAATTCTATACCCTTGTAAAAATAATCTAAAGTTTTTCCCTCAAAATGTTGTATTACAACTTTCTGGAACGACGCTCATCAGGTCGCCGCCATTCCATCGATTCCTTTTTGGATGAAAGAGCACAATGCAGAACCATTATCATCTCCTGTGACAATGGATCCAAAAATCGGTTTGGGGTCGTCTGCACACATATTTTTTGTAAAAAAAAAGTATTAAAGATGTTGATGCAGTTTCCCGTTTGATTTTAGACATATTTTTCAAAATTTTGCTGTTTCAACCATACTTCTTAAGTACCCAGTGTCAATAGTAATATAATCTCTTATCATGATATTGTCCTTGGGACCTACTTCTGTTGGCAATGGTAGTTATACATATTGAAAATTAAGAAAATATTTAGGAGAAGTCAATTTAGTTCTTTTTTAAACCTTTCCTGTCAACCAATTATTCATAATGGCATCGTTATTAGTTCAATTAAAAGTTTCTGTAAGCTCCCAATTTTTTTTTAAATGACTCAAGTAACAAAATGTCACGTTCACTTGTGTAACTGGGGGTGTACTCGCCCTAATGCTAATATATATTGAGAAGCACTTACCTGAAGTCCAACTTATCATTCCTCTTAACGGGGTAACTGAGTGACGAAACTCGCACCGTTTTATTACACTATTTCTTTATTACTTTTCCAATTATTCTACAACTTCTTACTCTAAAAATTCTAATACTAATCTCTCGACTGTCCTGATTATTCTACTGTTCTAAATGTTCTAAATATCTAATAATCTAATAATCCCCTTTTTTCCTAATTCTTAACTTTTCCCTATTCTCCTACCTATCTTCTGTCGTTTTCTTACTTTCTTCCTATTTCATCTACGTCGGAATCATAATTGAATACTTCCTTCAATATCGCGTGATATCTTTCGTCAGCGTCGCCGTCGTACATGCTGCACATATGGGATGCTGACACGGATCCGGCGCATTGAATTATGATATCCACTATTTTGCATTTTATAACACCTTCGTGGCATTATCCCTTCCTTCCCAAAAATATGCCCCAGCATATTTGAATAAAAAAAGACAAATTCGGACGCTGGTATCAAGGTTTTGCTGCTTACATTCTAAGTCTAATTCTAAGTCTAAGTCTACGTCTAAGTCTAAATTTCAGTCTCAATCAACAAATTTAAGATAATAGAAAAAACAACAAATACAAAAAAGGAATAAGTGGAATGTTGAATATGGAAATCACTGTCAGTAATTTAAAAAAAAAAAAAAGAAAACGTTAACGTTTTACAATAATTTTTCAAAATTCAAAATTTTAACCTAGAACACCACTTGTTTTCACCCCAGACACCGCTCCTCCCTGTTTAGTCGTGCGAGGTTTTTCCACTTTGAGGTTGTTTCCCCTGCCTCCTTTCCTACCTACATTTGTTGGGGTGGAATTGTGCTCTTCCTTCAACTCCTGGTTTATCCAATTCAAATAGGGTGTTTGTCCAGGCTCTTCTTCATTTGCCTTACTCAATTCAGGTAAACTCCTTCTACCCTACTCAATTCAGGCAGATGCTTGACTCTTCCTCTTTGGCCACTTCTTGCGAACATTTTCAGGGGCAGCTGCGTCGAAGAGTAGCAGTCTTTAATAACCAGCTAGACAACGTGACTAGTGCATGAAAATGTCTCAGATAATAAAAGTTGAGTACCGCACGGTCATTAAACTTTTAACAAAAGAAGGGCATACGCCTAATCACATTAAACCACGTTTAGACGGCGTTTATAGTGATTTATCTCCTTGATATTCCACTGTAAAAAAGTGGGCAAAATGTTTCCGTTTGGGGCAAAAATCCGTTGAAGATGATGAGCGCCCTGGTCAGCCAATTGAACTGATAACGCCTCAAAACACTTCAATTATTGAAGAAATTGTATTAGCAGATCGCCGTTTGAAAGTGAAGAAATTAGCAGTGATGTGTAACATTTCTGTGCTTTCCAACGCGAACGTTGGGTCGAATGTGCGCGCTCGTTTTTAGACATGTGGAGACGACCCGAAACCGATTTTGGAGTCCATTATTACAGGAGATGAAACAATGGTTCTGTATTATGATCCTCTATCCAAAAAGGAATCGCTGAAACGGCGACGACCCGCTGAACCTCGTCCCAGAAAGCTGTAATATAACATATTGAGGGAAAAACTTTAGGTTGTTTTTACAAGGATGTTGAATTATTAATTGATCGTTATAACCAATGTGTTGAGGTTAGGGGAGATTAAATTGAAAAATAAAAACTGTGATATTTTACCAAGTTTATTTTTTCTGTATTAAGCCGAGAATTTATAGCGCCTACTACGTAGTATTCTTTCAAATGCATACTTCCGAAAATATGCAAGGGCGGTGGCAACACTTTCGCTACGGTGATTATACTGCTAGCTTCCGCCATGTTTCTTAAATCTACTGTCAAAATTTTACACAAATCTGACAGATAGGTTATGTTGTATACTCGTTTAAAGAAAACTGTTTTCGTTGGTGTGTAAATGTGGAAAAAAAGGATTTTGAGTGTTAATTAAACATTATCTTTTGCGTGGAAAAACAATTAAAGAAATCGAGGAAAAGTTACGCAAATATTATCGTGAATGTGCTCCCTCCCATGGAATGATTTGTAAGTGGTTGTCCACTTTTAAAAGAGGCCATATGAGCACGGGTGAAGCAGAACGTCCGGTACCGTCATTTACTGTAACTACTCTAGAAATGGTTAATAAAATCCATGCATTCGATTGAAAATACGTGAGATAGCTAGTGAAGTAAATATTTCAACCAAAAGAGTAGGCAATATTTTACGTGAACGTTTAAATACAAAAATTCTCCCGAAGAACATGTCCTCAAGAAGGCAAAAATCGTTTATTCGGCCAATAAGGTCATGGACACAGTCTTTTGGGATTCCAAAGGTGTTATCTTTATTGATTATTTACAAAAGGGAAAGATGGTAACTGGCCAATATTATGCTGATTTGCTGACATGTTTTGATGCCGAACTTAAGAAGAAAACCACCGCATTCGTTGAAAAAATGAGTGTTGTTCGATCACCATAATACGCCGTCTCATTCGTCCGCTGTTGCTACAACAAAATCAGTTGAATTGCGTTACGATTTGCTGCCACATACACCATATTCACCAGATCTGACTCCCAGTCATTTCTTCTTGTTTCCAAACTTTAAAAAATGGTTCGGTGAAAAGAGATTTCAGACAAATGAAGAGGTGATATCCGAGACAAATGCGTATTTTGAAGAGTTTCCGAATGGTTACTTTTTGATGGTTTGAGCTGAGACAAGTGTGTAGAGTTAAAAGGGGATTATGTTGAAAAATAAAATATATTTTTCACAGTAAAATAACTTTTCCACCTAACAAAATACACAAATACGTATGCATGCACATGATGTCTACTCAGCTCAAACATTTTATACGATTTCTCTCGTTTCCACAATTACAAAACTCGTTATCTTTTGTTTCGATGAGGCAGGTTGAACATATGCAATATTCATTGCATCACGAATCAGATATGACAATAAAGAATATACACATAGCACGGACAGGTATCATCGCAGCAATACGCCTGGATGCAAAATAGACCAGTGCAACGCTGCCCGTATATACGGTTTCAATTGTTTAGAATTCCAACCGGGCGGCAGGAAAGTTAAAATTCGTGCGAATTATATGTACTAGTGAAGGAATTAATGGTTAGTATGTGTATATTTTAATTCAAAAGAGCTCGTGAATAGACATCCAGCACGTATGGGGACATTATCTGAGGCTGTAGCAAGTGTAGGCTAGAGGCTTGTGTAGTGTTGGTAATAATAGTTTCTAGGATGTGTGTGTAAACATGGACTGACGGTTTTAGGTTAATCCGTTTATATCTAGAAGAGGGTTTTATATAAGTCGCAGGCAAAATATCCCCAACGTTTTTGACATATTTGGTGGATGGCAACAACCGTAACCCATGTGCGTAATTAAGAGGCTCCACTGTTGTATAGAATTGCGACGCACACAGATGATGCATTTGCTTTTTGCTTTGATTTATCGCTTTCTCGTTTATGTTACAATATTAGCGGTGCAACATATGTAAAGTGGGGATGTAACCAAACAAACGGTCGCATTACGTTATATGCAACTATCTTTTTCTGGCATGTACACGAGAAGTGCAAAATCTGTATAACAAGGCAAAAACTTAAATATAGTGGCTTAAATAGGAAATATTTCAGAACAAAAGAATTACTTTTCCGAAGCCTTTATTATGCACACAAGTTATTGTCAGTATAAATTACAAGGAAGAAGGTGTTGGGCGTACTATTCCTGATTAGGGCAAAATCCTGCAGAACTATTTAGTTAAAAGTTGACAAAAAAGATGTTTTACCATCTCCTTCTATTCATAACAACTTTTTTGACAGCTGTACCATGATTGTGTCTTTTTAAAATATTCGCGACGAAGGCTGCACTCAGAGATAGCATCCTCCAATAAAATATTTACCTTTGCGATAGTTATAAAAGTGAAAATTAACATCGCCTGATCTATTTAATGTAGGTCCTGCAAAGTAAATGAACCAATTACTTCATAACCAGCACATATTAAAGTTTTTATGAAGATTCAAATATGTATTGAAATGTTTTATGAGTGGGAAATTATTTAAAAAGAATTAATTTTTCGAAATTCGTTAATTAATTATACGGTCTGAGGGTCCGGGTGTAACCTAAATTAACTTTTTCGGCAATCTAAAATTAAACAAGAGATCAATTAATAAAATTTAACGAGTATTAAAACTGATTGCTAAAGCGTGACAAACGGTTACACCCGCAGCGGCGCCGTGAAAGGAGCTATGTTTACTATGTACATACAAAGAATCGAGTGGACGTTCGGTTATTATCGGTTGATCGGTATGCGTGTACTATTTATAATGTTCGAGAAACTAGTGGAACCGTCCAGGGTGTACCGCGCAAAAGTAGACACAGTATTAATAAAAAATAATAATTAATAGATTATTACCTTTTCTGACGTATCGATGACCACTACGGTAATGTACGACTGCCATGGTACGCCGCGTAGTACTGCAACATAAGCAATGCTTCCATTGCCGATTCGGTCAGGCCTCGACGACGGTCTGAAAACGTTCTCGTATACTTTGTAAATGATCGTTCAGCATCTAATGAAGTAAGATTTGCGAAATTCAAATACTCCTGTATCTCTTCTGTGCAGTCTTGAATTCCAAATATAGTTCGAACCTTTTCTAAATCCGAATTTTTATTTAAAAAAATTTTCGCGCGACATCTAGTCCTATAGGATCCGTCAAGCTTTCTAGAGCGGCTGCTAAATTGTTGATGTTATTTAACGAGTCTTGTATAGATAAGTGAGTATTTTCTAACTGCGAAATAGTTTGTGTCACTACAGAATAGTTTATGGAAATGCCATCCATTTCTTTTTGAACGTCCGAATCGGAAAAAAGTTGCTGACTCTCGCGAACCGCTTGAGAATTAGAAGAATTGAGTTTGAAAATGACGTCTTTCACTTGGGAATAATATTTGCGATAGTAAGATACTGCCTCGATCCATGTTCCCCATCGCGTCAATACAGGCTGAGATGGTAGCGGAATTTGCGGATACAATTGCTTGAGTACGCGGTTATGTTTGGGATATTTCGCAAACACTTTCTTGGTAGATGATATTAAATCATGCACCCTAGGATACCTGCTTCGAATTGTTTCTGCTACGAGATGACATGCATGTATGATGTATGTTATGTAAAGAAGAGTCGGAAAGCATACTTTTAACATCCTACCAGCTTTCGGCTTTGCGGGTCTGTCAGAAACTAACATGGTGATTTACCTACGATACAAAATTCTCTTAACATATTTTTTATTATGTTTACAACGATTTAGGCATCAGTTGCTTCAATCCCTTTTC
The DNA here is from genome assembly GCA_029619315.2 of Dynastes maya. Lineage (NCBI taxonomy): Eukaryota > Metazoa > Arthropoda > Insecta > Coleoptera > Scarabaeidae > Dynastes > Dynastes maya. Next base: position 19,380,320 of record JAROYE020000011.1, on the reverse strand, counting down.
TTGCTAACAACAAGGAAGCTGCTGGACCATTACGTTTTAAAGGACGCGCTACAACATGAATAACGCTGTGTTTCTAAACATCAGTAGTTTCGTTCACAGTGAGCGAGGTTTCGTTGATTTCTTAACTCGTCTTTTTTACAGTCTTTTACTGTACTTGCACATATGGTAAATTGTACCGCAATTGTCTTTTTATTGGTAGCTTCCATGATGGAACACATTTATCCCAACAAAGACGAAAATTTTCATTATCTACTAGGTGTTGTGGGATGTTGCACGTGCTCAACATGAAAATAAAGTCTTACAAAAATTGCCAGTACGGAATATTGTTTCTTATGTTCAATACATGATGTTTACTTTTAATATGACTTCTACATTCAAATGTCCTGCGACCTAGCAACCCTATACCCTTAAAATTTGCAACGAATGTGCCAACCTGCAAATTCCAAACCAGGGAAACCCCAAATATATTTCTTCGCATGCGATGCAAGAGGTACACCAGGCTTACGTCCCATATTTTCGAAAACACACAGTGAGAATCCGATAAATAACCGGATTACCCAACTCCTCAATGTCTACCACATTACTGAAATTTGCATCCACATACGTACATACACCCCCCCCCCCGTCCAGGCGTCTCTGCGGGTGCAACCGTTTGTCACGCTTTAATGATTGCATATAAACAATATGTTTAGATGATCTCTATTGACCTACTAGTACTAGAGTATCACGTCAAATAAAGAAGTTGTCCTATGTCAGGTAAAAAAAAATTACACTGTATATCGATAAGAAACTAGAAGCATATACTAAAAATAGATACTTTTTTGCTGACTTAAAACCTACTAGAAATTACTGAGTCAATACAAATGACCACTACTGTGAATAAGTGCAATCACTTCATCCAAAGCTTCTTGTTGCAAGTATCCATACAAAAACTTTGTTTTAATTATAATGAGTATCACACACAAGACCTTTGGCTTGATAATTGCATTTGTAAATCATCTGTTATACGTACACTATATACATACTACGCGCCACAAATTCTCGGCCTGATATAGAAAAAATAAGCTTGGTAAAATATAACAATTTGTATTTTTCAATATAACCTCCTCTAACTTACACTATTACTACTACTAACAATACATTTATTACAACGTTCAATTAATAATTTTATACCCTTATAAAATAATCTAAAGTTTTTCCCACAAAATCTTGCTATTCACTATCGTCCTTAAAACAACGTCCTCTAGGGTCTTTCCTTAAATGAGAAAATAAATTCACTTGGAGCCATGTCCAGACTATACGGTGGATGTTCCAATTCCTGAAAGCCACATTCGCTGATGGCAGCTTATGAAATGGCGGCAGTATGGACCGATGCATTGTCGTGCAGTAATCGACCACCTTTTGTCAATTTTTCCCAACGTTTTGCACGAGTATTGTCCCTCAATTTATACAGCAAAGATGCATAATATGTACTGTTGACAGCTAATACCATTTCTTCAATAATTGAAATGTTTTGAGGCGTTATCGGTTCAATTCGCCGACCGGGGCGCTCATCATCTTCTAGGGATTCTTGCCCCAAACGGAAACATTTTGCCCACTTTTTTACAGTGGAATATGAAGGAGATAAATCACCATAAACGCCGTCTAAACGTTGTTTAATGTAATTAAGCGCATGTCCTTCTTTCGGCAAAAATTTTATGACCGCGCGGTATTCAATTTTCGTTACCTGAGGTATTTTCATGCATTGTTCACTTTGTCTGGCTGGCTACTAAAAACTACTACTCTTCGAGCAGTAATATATATAGTGTAGGGGAGAGTGTTCAACAGTGGACAGGTCCTACAGTCACGTCTGCGCATTGGTTACCACATGTTTAACTAATCAACGGTCGTTTCGTGCCAGTACAAATAACGCCACGAACATTAATGTATCTGACGTTGAACCATTTGTGATTTATACGAGTAAAAGTAAATTTTTGCAGCTATCTTATTTTCTGACTATACAGCAAATGAAAAGATGTTTTTGTGAACTGATCAACACAAAGGTATGTTTTAACTATGTAGTTTTTAAATCTTTATTATGTGGTTATGTATTTTTTACATGAGCTGTGACACAAAATGGTGATTTACCATGTTTGTCCAACAGTGAGACAACCCGCCTTGCCCTATAATGAGACGGTGTCTCAGTGTTGGATATATATGTGTATTACTGTAATTTTGAAAGCAAAACTGCTGTTTCTTCAGATCAAATATGGAAGCAAAGAAAAGGAACAATAATAATTGTTTAGAAGAAACTAAGAGGGAATCAGTAAATCCTTTTATGGAAGGCGGAAGTCTAAGGAAAGTAACTTCAAAAGCTATCTCGTTTCAGACATTGGCTAGGTACGTTAAAAAAGCCAAGCAGGTTAAATTTGTCGACGACATCCGAATATCTCCTAATTATAATATGAATAAAATATTCAGTGTCGCAGAAGAAACCTCCCTTGAGAAATACATAATAGAGTGTTCACAAATGTTTTATGGGCTGCCGGTTATCGATTGTAGAAAATTTTAGTATGAAATGGCCGTTGAAAACAAAAAGAAAATTCCTAGCAAATGGCATGACGATAAAATGGCAAAGGTAAAATGGTTTCGAGGCTTTTGCGAACGACATGATCGACTGTCACTAAGAACACCAGAAGGATATAGCTTGTCCCATGCAACGTCTTTTAATCGACACAATGTATCGGTATTTTTTCAGAATCTAAAAACTATTTACGCAAGGAGTTTTTCAATCTGGACGAGACGGGAATTGTGACAGTTGAAAGGCCCCAAAAATAGTAGCAGTGAAGGACGCTAAGCAGGTGAACAAGAAAACAAACGGATAGAGGGGTATCCTTGTTATTTGTTGTATAACGAATGCTACGGGCCAATACTTACCTCGGGCAATGGTATTTCCAAGAACTTACTTTAAAGAACACATGATTCGAGGGGCTCTTCCTGGTACATTGGGGCTTGCTGCCCCTAATGGATGGATGAATGCAAAATTATTCATAGAAGTACTCAAGCATTTTATAAAATATTCCTGCAACCCCAAAGAAAATCCATCACTTCTGATCTAAGACAAGCACGAGAGTCAACTTAGCATTGCCGTTCTTAACTTGGCTAAACCTAATAATTTTGATAATTCCACCGCACGCCATAAATAAAATACAACCATTAGATGTCCAGTTTATTAAATATTCGATGGATATCTAGTTTTATCTGTATTATGTAAGTTTGATGATCGCCAAAATATATCAAAATGAAACTGGAACATGATTTTCAATATATATTTTTCTCGTAACGGCATTAAAAAATATATAGTTTTAAAGATACCTTACTGTTGGACACTCCAGACCAACACTGACAAATGCAACTGTAAATAGTTCTGAGAATCACAAACTAAAGTTTTTAAGAAGTTTGAAAATTAAGACATAAATAATTAAACAAAGATTTTAGCTTCTTACAGTACAAAAGATAGTTATTTCGACACAATACTAAGAAAATTATACTGATTTAAAAAGAAAATGTCTTACTGCCAGTCACTCTCCCCTAGACCTCGCACACGTGCAATTATGACACAAAGGAGTTTGAACATGCTCAACACTTCAACAAACTTCAACACTTCATAGGAATGATTAGCTATATTCACACATCAGCAGATTGGATTCCATTGGAAATGTCAATGTTCAACCTCGCCGATATCAATAACCCCGTAGAGTATTTGAACGACACGCTTGGGATTGTGCAAAATTAACGTATAATTATAGCTATTCGATCTCGAATGCTTGGCAGATGATTCAAGAAGCCTATCATTGTGTCGTTACAACAAGAAACCTTCGGGAATTTTTATCCAATTACCAATATCATATTAATCTTATAGTAGGTTATAAAACGGATAATATGTATATGTCAGCGTGTATCTTCATTGAGTATCGAAAAGAATTAACATCTACCACTCCTCCGTCTCCATCCATGTCAAGATATTCAAGATACATAGGCTAAGATAATTATTAATTATTGTACGTCCCTCAATATGGAGATTTATGGTTTAAATCGGCTCAAATCGATCGGAGGTGATTAACATTATAATCTAGCACGTCGATTTTTATTTTCCCTTTCGTCTTTTTGAATTTTTATCGGCGAGTTCTTTTTTCCTCTTTTTCGAGTTATGTAAATATGATTTGACATTTCCAGCTGATAGATGTCTTGCTTCTCTATGTAATTTAACAGCCGCGATCGTTGTTACCTAGATTTTAGAAAAGTTCAAACCTCCATTCACATCTAGAGGTCTTCGCGTTACGTCCGCAGCTTTAGGTATGGACAGGCTCACTTTCACTTATTGTAATTACGCGCATTTAGATTTTGCCGGTGTTTAATAAAGAATAGTGACGGTTTTCGTACACAATTATTACGTCTGCGGTATTATTCGGGTTTCGCAGAAATCGGTTATGTAATACTGTTATCATTCAACGCATTGAAATTTATTTATACAGTATGAATCATATTTAAGTGATAATTATGCATACACGACACTATTTTAAATAACTTTGGAATATATTTATCTATCGTTACACTACTAAATTTAGTTTTTTTTTATAAAGTCAAATGACTTCATATCGCGATTTTTATATTATTTTAACCTACACTCAGAGAAATGTAGTGGTATGCACCCCATTTATAGTTCTCGCAACAAGCATACACAGTCCCTGGCCAAATTACTTGAAACACAATATTTTGTAGTTTCTTCATAATAAAATATAAACTATACATGTATTATATTTTTTATTTATAAAATATATTGTAAAAATATGCAACATATGTAAACATTAAATAAGTAATTAATATTTAGTCCATAACCCATGATTTTTAATAACACTCTTAATTCTTCGGGGCATACTATCAATGCAAGATATGATTGTCTCTTTTATATCTTCATCGTTCTCCCATACATCCTTTATATTCTTCATTAATATTTCCTTATTTCCTTTGTAGGGTTTTCTCTTTCTTATACCTTACCTTTTAGTCGATTCCATACGTTCTCGATGAGATTGAGGTCCGGTGAATTTCCGGGCCAACGTAAAAGAGGTATGTGATTGTCTTCAAAGAATTTCTTAATCTTTTTTGCCACATGGCAAGGAGCATTATCTTGCATAAATATACGCCCTGTCGGTATGAGACGTCCTGGCTTAAAATACGATAATAACGTATTTTTTAACACATTTATGTACTGCTCTTGACGCATTGTACCTTCTACAAAATACAAAGGGCCGGGTCCGTCTCCACTAATAACTCCCCAAATCATTACCTGCGCAGGTGTTTTACAGTTCGATGCACCGTGGACTCTGTGAGACGTTCGCCAGGTCGTCTAGGAATAAATTGTGTTCGCTGCACCAACACACAGAGCGAGCCCTCGTCACTAAAGAAAACCTATTAAATAATGCAAACATTAATTCAGTAAAAACTACTTGAAATGCGGGTGTAGATTCAAAGGTTAACTGCATATTCAAGCAGTTTTCTCGACTTTTGTACTGCTCTTTCATGATTTCAAGTGCCTTAAGGTTATTTAGGTAATAACCCTTGTTGGCTAAATGCAAAATTTCAAAATTCTCATCCCTCGAATGATGAGAATGAATCCTTGGCCTGATATAGAAAAAATAAACCTGGTAAAATATAACATTTTTTATTTTTCACTATAATCTTCCCTAACTTCAACACATTTATTACAACGATCAATCCTCAATAATTCTATACCATTGTAAAAATAATCTAAAGTTTTTTCCTCAAAATTTTGTATTACAGCTGCTTGCAACTCACTATCGTCCTTAAAACGACTTCCCATACGGTCTTTCTTAAATGAGAAAATAAATAATAATCACCTGGAGCCATATCCGGACTATACGGTGAATGTTCCAATTCTTCAAAGCCGCATTCGCTGATGGCACCTTCCGAAATAGCGGCAGTATGGACGGGTGCATTGTCGTGCAATAATCGAACAACTTTTGTCAATCTTCCTCGACGTTTTGCACGAATATTGTCCCTCAATTTATGCAGCAAAGACGCATAATATGTGCTGTTGAAAGCTAATACCCCCTCTTTAAAGTCAATGAGTAAAATACCCTCACAATCCCAGAATATTGTGCCCATCACCTTTTTCGTTGATTGAAAGATTTTCGCCTTTCTGGGACGAGTTTCATCGGATCGCCGCCATTCCATCGATTCCTTTTTGGAAAGAGGATCATAATACAGAACCATTGTTTCATCTCTTGTGAGAATGGACTCCAAAACTGGTTTCGAGTCGTCTGCACACATGTTTAAAAATGAGCGCGCACATTTGACCCGACGTTCACGTTGAAGAGCATAAAGAAGATGCAGTACCCATTTTGCACTAATCTTATTCATATTCAAATGGTTATGGAGAATTCGGCGAATACTTGTTTCAGAAATGTTAGACAACACTGCTAATCCTTCACTTTCAAACGGCGATCTGCTAATATAATTTCTTCAATAATTGAAATGTTTTAAAGCGTTGACCATCTTCATCGTCTTCACGGGATTCTTGCCCCAAAGGGAAACATTTCGCCCACTTTTTTGCAGTAGAATATGAAGGAAATAAATCAGCATAAACGAAGTCTAAACGTTGTTTAATGTGAATAGGCATATTAGCCCTTTTTTTGTTAAAAAAATAATGACCGCGCGGTACTCAATTTTCGTTACCTGAGACATTTTCATGCACTAGTCACGTTGTCTGGCTGGCTACTAAAATCTACTACTCTTCGGCCCGTAATATATATATATATATATATATATATATATATATATATATATAGTGTAGGCCTCACACATATACAAGTATGACATAACGAAATTTGAACACGCTCGAACGTGTATAAGCCTGTCAGGCTGAGAATTTATGGCTCCTACCTCGTATATTCACGACTGTCGATCACACAATGACCTACGTCTTTCATATTATGTGTTGATAACACGTCCAAAGCCCATCTAACCCACAGAAATTTACATGATCGTTACAAATGCAATCAACTTAAATATACCATCATAAATTATCTCTGAATTTAAAAATTTAACAGCTTCAATCGTCTAACCAAACCGTACTTCAATATTCAGAAACCGATCAACTACAAGCGCAACATTGACAAATGAACACTTGACCTATTTTAGACGGCCTGCCCGAATCAATATTACCCTTGCATATTATAATTTCAAGCTCTTCCCTTCCTTGATGACCATATATAATCCCGGCATATCCGTATAATCGCAAGCTAAATAATCGTCTTGATTTTGCAGCAACTCTGGCACTGAGGGACTGGGTCAACGGCGCATACTTGGGAAAATCACTAGGAAAACTATCGGAATATCATCACGGACTGTCTGGCGAAGTGTTTGCTGTAGATGGTAGAACTTTACATATCAAAGACTTCACTTACGACGGACAGGGACCCGGTAAGTACAGCTCCCGTATGCTATGACGTTCAAGTACTTGTACATCTCTGGATAGTTCGGTGTATTCCTAGAGACTAACATGAGTAGCGTAGTTTATAGTGTATAAGGAACATTTATGTTCAAACAACGTTCAACTATCCTCCACCGTTTGATATAATTACATCGCAACTGGTTTAAATTAATCGGATAATGTAATACTGTGGTTGTTGTTACTCGGCGTGTTGCAATTTAAGTGAATTAAATTCTAGTGTCAGTAAATTGAGGTATCATAGCGGAAGTTTATATATAGAATTAAGAAAAAAAATACTGTACAAAATTAAAATCTATCTGAAAATATTTCTCTTCGAAGTGAACGCAGTACTTATTGTTGTAATTGTATCCGTTAAAGGGGGCTTGGCATTCTTTTCCTTTGCACATTAGACAAATTTATAATTTACTGTGTAGAAGTATAGCTTATACAAGAATTAATTTTTTTGAACATTTATAAACTGAATAATGCCACAAAAATATATAAAATGATCCAAATTAACGAACTTTTATTGCTGTTCGTGTTTTTACGTCAACATATTCAGACTTGCGTGTCTCAACATCACAGGAATAATGCGTACCTGTCCCACAGCAGCTCTGGAAGTCCTGCTGGGAACAACGCTGCTTCACATCCATATTCAGAAGCAGGGTATATCGAGTGACCTCACTCTTAGTAGAACGAAGGGATTACAACCTGGGGATCGCAGGGGGCATCTCAAAATCCTTGAAAATCCCAACATAAACTATCTGATGTATATTGTAAAAGATACGATCCCTATGCAATACAATTTTGATCAGCCTTATAAGGTGATCATTGAGTGGGCATCCGGTGAGCCTCAATGCAAAAGAGGTACCCTGGAATGGTACACAAACGGCTCGAGAATAGAAGGTGTCGGAACAGATATAGGCATCAGTGGTCCTACCTAGCACCTGAAAATGCCTACAGGACCCCACACCAACATATTTTAAGCATCTGTTTTAAACCCGTGCGCCATAAAAAAAACCTTGAGAAAGGGATACGAGGAGCAACTATAAATATATTCAGCGACAGTCAGGCAGTGCTAAAGGCTATTAAGGCCTACACATACGAATCTGCTTCCTGATACCACGATGTCCTTACACAGAGCAATTGGACGCAATGAACCCACGTTACTTTGGCGCTGGGTACCCAATCGCACAAGGGAATCGAAGGGATGTAAATCAATGAAACTTTACACGTAACAAACTCTTTTTTCAATATGCGTTTCATGTTCTTTTCCACATCATCGCGTACAAATGCAACATGCTTACGTGCCATTTTCTCCGTTGGCAACCGCAACTCGGGATTGTATTTGTACCAAAAGTCCTTAAACGGTTGTTTATCGAGTAAGCCTAGTGGCAAATTACAGTTTATCAATATAAGAATTACATTAAAAAAATGCACTTCTCGGTGGCATGCCCAATTTTCGTTTTCTATGCTGTGCGGAATTTACGTGTCTTGTACAGTTCCACTTCTTATTTAACATCAAATGTATTTTGCACACTTCACAAACTATCTTGCTCCCGTTGTAAAACAAATCAGGGAAGTCAGAAATAAATTTATTTACTATGTCTTGAAAGGGTCGTTTTTTAGCTTTCGACATGTTCACTAAAAACTACAATTAATAACTACGTCTGTATCAATAAAATCTAAACGCACTACACTAAATAATAACTACAATTAATAACTACGTCTATATCAATAAAATCAACACACCCTATCCGCTATCCAATGCTAAACTGAACTGAGTGATGATAATTTGTCGTGTCGCATCATAATCAACCAGCCCTCCCCGCCCACCTAAACACAGTCACACAGCCGCTGCGATTGCTCTCAAGTTACCGGGCTCTAGTTATAAATTCCGAGATGTTTAAAAAATTTTAAAATGCTGAAAATCTTTGGAGAGAGCTGTGAAGTGATTCAGTCCTCAGAAAAAATGGTGTTTCTTATACCAAAGTACTCTTTCAGTCTGTAGAGTTTAGTCGAAATCTGAATTTTCGGGTGTGCCGGCGTTTCCTTGTTAGTGGTATAGAGATAATTGGAGAAATTGTATCGGCAATTCCCTTGGTTTTAAAAGTCCTTGCACTTTGATTTACTTGCTGAGCTGTTTACACTCTTGTTGATCTTCTACTTGATTAACACCAAAAGCGTGATTTTCGTGAGATTAGAATTGTTCTATTAAAAAATTTTCAACGGTTCTCTTGTTCATGTACACTAAAGCATGTGCAAGCGTGAACATCGCCGGCATATGTATCACGATTGCACATTATTTTAAAAGTTGTCGGTACTCATACAAAGTGATACCGTTTATAGACAAAAATAAAAAGTTATCTTATATTAAGCAACTACCTTAAAATATGGTTCCTTCTAACAAGTTTATTGATTTCTTGGGACTCTTAAAACGGGTCAACTTGTTCATATATGGCTTAGATATGTAGATGATATTTTCGCGGTTTTTGACACTAAGAAAAGTAACATCCCGGATTTCCTCGCGACACTCAACTCAAAATTCAGATCCATTAAATTTACAGTAGAAGAAGAAGTGAACAATCAACTCCCATTCCTAGATAGCCTAGTAATTAGAAACAATAATAAACTAGAAATAAACATCTATAGAAAAGAAACAAGCACTAATAGATTCATTATGACCGATTCAAACCACTGCGAAGAACATAAATGGCCGCGATTAGTTTCTTAATTTATAGACTAGTGAAATTTCCCTTAAACCAAAATAGGTACAAGAAAGAGCTTAAATTCATAAAAAATGTGGCTATTTATAATGGTTACTCGTCTATAGATGTCGACCGCATCCTTAAGAAAGTCCAACATAGGCATTATGTAAGAAATTCTACGACCTTGATACCGGTAGAAACTCGCGACAAAAAATTTGTGAAACTCCCTTTCCATAGAATATCGAAAGGCATCAGTAAAGTTTTTAGAGGACAAGACATGAACGTATGTTTTAGTTCACGGAATACACTTAAGAACCTTCTTGGTAATCCAAAAGACAAACCGGACATGAAAGAAAGGTCGGGAATTTATAAAATTGCATGCAACGACTGTGATAAAGCCTATATTGGACAAACGAAACGAGCGATAGGTACTGGATTTAATGAACACATGAGATGCTATAGATTCGGTCGAACAGGAGCGTCAAGTGTAGCTGACCATATGAATAACACAGGACATGTAATCAAATTGGAAAACCTCAAATTAATTAAAAACGTAACTTCACCTCGGGAATTGGACGCATTTGAGACAGTGTACTTGAAAAAACATTCGAAGCTCCTTAACAAGGAGAATGCGACACTTCATTTCTCTTGCTTGTTTGATTTATTAGGGTAAAAGAACTTTTCAGTCCACACTTGACGAAGACCGAATCTCGGTGTTCTGCAATTTATGTATTGATTTGTTTAGTATCCTTAGAGTGCGTAGATAGAGAATTAGCGGGAAGTAACCTTCCTTACGTCTCGCTTTATTCTACGAGCGCGGGATGAGACCCTTGGTCGTTTCACATATACCCAGCATGTTAGAGTTAAGCGATAGAAAAGTAGGTATTCGGAAATAGATATACACAGATACACGTTTAGACACATTTGTACATATACACCCTTCTTTTTTCCTCGAGAGGAGGGATAGACATGCATGGTAGAATTAAAGAAAAAGTTTTTAGTTTTTTCGTTCAGATTTATTCGGTAACTCGGTTGAAAATGGGGGCCCAGTGAGCCTTTGAAACAGCTGTTCCGAATTAATTAATAATATTTTGTGTGGTGAGGAGTGTGCCGATACTCTGTGTTGTTTGTTATACTACCCCACAGTCCTTGCTACCATTATTGTTCATATTCTTTTATCATTGACTACGTTTTCGTAGCAATAGACAATAACCAGTTCTTACCTATCTCCTAACCTTTACTGGAATTACTAAACAATTTTTAGTTGTTTTATTATTGCTAGAACCGTTGCTATTAAAACAAGCTTGCAAGTTCAGTTTTCTCACAGCGTAAAATCTATAAGTATTGCATTCCAATTAATCATTTGAGTTTTGAATTAAACATGCCTTTTAACTACACGCAAAATATCAAGAGTCAACGAAGAATGTATTAAAATAATACTGAATGAAGGTCGTTCCGCGGTTAATTTTAGATACAAATATTGTTAAGCTTGACATTTGCTTTTTTATTTTAGTGTTAATATTGATGTTGGGCTATGTATGATTTGAATTATTATCACACGCTTATATTCAATAAGGATTAAATTTGTAACTTAAAAAGGTTAATGGATAAGGTTTTCGTAGATTGTTTCTGTTTTTTTTTATTATTGTAAATTATAATGCACAGAATTAGTTTGATATACAAATTTATGCTATGGAAAACTTTAAATTCCATCTTAAGAGCAGTAATGAAAATCATTAATCATTTCCAATTTTTTTATTCCTTCTTTGGATTAGCTTATACATTGTCTGCAGCTACTAACGCCTACGCAAAACCACATTAGCAGAGGTCGTTCACATAATACGCAATCACCAGACCATTTCTGAGCACCTCCTTGTCTTAATACAAAGCCGTTGGAGAGAAAGAAAAAAACTTTCTAATACGAAGGTTGCGAATTTAGGATAAATATAATGGAAGGCGTATTATCTCCTAGGTAACACCCTGCCGGTTCTGAGAATCTAAACTGTTGCTTTGAATGAAACCGGCCGATCTCAAGCGAAGGTGAAATTTCATATGTAGCCTGTCTCAATCTTTGACCTACATTACATTTCTATTTCTATGCGAACATATAGAAGTAATTTATGGAGGTTGGCCTTGAATAGAAAGTAAAAATTTGTAGAGCGTTAAGATTCGTTGGTTCTATACTTTTGCTTTTTAGCGCAGTTAGATGTTCATATCTAATTATAGCGCCAAACAAGAAAAAGTAGATTCATTCTTTGAAAAATAATGGAAGAATAGCAGCAGCAATCGGTCGTATTCGTACTTTTTGCTGTGTTCAAACATTTAGCAACTAAAGATTGCGATCGAAAGTACGTTTCTGCATCATTTTAAACTAGAACCCCTTTTGAATGCCATCAGTTGCATTATCGGTATCGAAAGGCGCGATTTAGATAACTGCAGAAATTATTTTTTTCCGCTTGCTTTTTTTTTACACAGAGAAAAAAAAGTTCTTGGCCCAAACATATATGCATTCAATCAATCAAATCGTAATTTTAAATGGCAGCAAAGATATATTTTTTTAATTTAAAGAAATAATTTTTTTGACATCGTTATTTGATTCGAACATATGATTTCTTGAAACAAAAAATCTCAAGCTTGATTTGAAACTATATCTGTTTGATTTAATATACGTAATATGTCTGATTCAACAGTACAGTTCTGTTTTTTAAATAACTTCGTCAATTTGAAACAAATACATTTTTCTTTGCAATTTATTTGACTTCACCTTTTAATGGCGAACGTTCCCAAAATGCGAACATACTAAAAAATCTAATTTTTATTGAATTAATCCTATTATTTGCATAAATTTTTTATGTTTTAAAATATACGTAGATGTAAGCTTTTCTGATTGTTAATTATAACAATTTTATGGAAATAATATAATTAATTCAATCAAAAATCGTTTTTTAGTACGAAGCTGAATCAAATATAAACCGGAATTATTTTTTTTTTAATTTATTGGGACATGATAAAAATACAAAGACTTAAAACTATTTTTCTTCGAAGATGGTTGCGCCATAAGCCAATTGCGCACGAAAACTTCAACTGCAACACCGTCATCAAAACGTTGCCCTGCAAGAGCTTCTTTCAGCGGTCCAAACAGGTGGTAATCGCAGAGCGATAAGTCCGGACTGTAGGGAGAGTGTTCTAGTGTAGTCCATGACAATTCTTCAAATTTTTGCCGCGTTAGGGCAGCTGTATGGGGCCGAGCATTGTCTTGCAGCAGGATAACGTCTCTTATGGGAAAGCCGTGTCTCTTTCGACGATATGCATTTTTTATCTCATCTAAAAGTTGGCAGTAGTACATGGCATTTACAGTTCGACGGTCGTGGAGAAAATCAATATGTGAGACTCCTTTAAAGTCGAAACAGTAGACCATGAATTGCTTCTAAGCATACTGAAATACATTTGCTTCGGTAATGAAGCTGTTGCATTCTTTAGAAACTATTTGACTGGCAGAACACAAAAAGTTAAAGTTCACGGCGCTATGGTCTCTAATAGCATTCCTTTGGCTAGAGGTGTTGCACAAGGCAGCGTGGTGGGGCCTCTGTTGTACACCATCTACACCTCGTTCCTTTTCAGTAATTTAAGGTACTGCAAGCACCATATGTATGCCGACGACGTGCAAATTTGTTATTCCTTTGCAGTATCTGAGGTTGATTTGGCGGTGCAAAGAATTAATGAGGATCTGAAACTTGTTTCTGAAACCTCTCTAAAGCATGGATTAAGTTTAAATCCTAAAAAGACAGGAGTACTGGTACTAGGGCGTCCAGCAGCTCGGTTAGGCGTATCAAACAAGGTGAAACTTATATTAAACAATTGCCGGCTTCCGTTAATGCAGACAGTGAAAACTTTGGGTGTTGAACTGGATGGTGATCTGAGATTTAAGAAACATGTTACTTCGATGCTCGGGCTGGCTTATGCAAAACTTAAGGTACTCTACGGTAGCAGGGAGTATCTGAGCCCTGGGCTGAAGAGGGTGCTGTGCGACGCATTGGTACTTTCTCATTTTAATTATTGTGACACTGTGTATGGCCCATGTTTAGACTCGATTGATACAAGACGAATACAGAAAGCGCAAAATGCTTGTCTTAGGTTCATACACGGAATAAGAAGACCTCATCCGATCTACATACTCTAAAATATAATCAGTGGCTGAACATGGCGCATCGCAGATCGTTGCATTATGCAGTCCTTTCACATAAGATTATTCTCTCTCGATCACCGCAGTATTTGTATTCCAAAATATCTTATAGAACTGATGTTCATAATCTTAACCTGAGGTTTAGAAATTTACTCTCTCCCCCCATACATCGGACGGCTTTGTTTACTAGGTCCTTTTCATATAATATTATTATAGATTTTCATATAATATTATTATAGATTTTCATATAATATTATTATAGATTTATAACGCTTTACCCAACCGGTTCAAGCGGCTGCCTATTCGAATGTTCAAAATCAGGGTAAAAACTTACTACTGTGGGGGCCAGTGACTGCATCTGCTTTTGACTTGATTCTCTGCATTGCAACAGTTATTTTATTTCATTTTTCTTACTTATATTCTATATACTCATTCTATGTGCGCAAACCTACTACCTATTGATAGTGCTTGTTACCCACGCGTGTGTGCGGTTCTCTGTATGCGGGTCTAGGGGAAGATCAGTAAACTTATTGCTGACCTAGATCCTTTTGCTCCAGTATTGCATTCCTTATCTAACTGATACAATTAACACTACTTTATATATTAAGATACGAGTCCAATGTTTTTGTACAATTTTCTACTTTATTTCTAATACTGGCACAATAAACGAATATTATTATTATTATTATTATTATTAAAAATACGGTCGTCGAAACCTTTCCAGCCGAGAGCCGAGTTTTGGCTTTGACAGGTGCAAATTCGTTCTCCTTTTACCATTCTATGCTTGCTTGTTAGGATTCCGGGGTGTACTGGTGCTCCCAAGTTTCGTCACAAGTCACTATCCGGTACAAAAAACCTTCCCCTTCAGTCTCATAGCGGTTCAAATGCCCTTGGCACACTTCCATATGATTTCGTTTTTGATGTTCGGTGAGAAGACGAGGAACCCACCTTGCGGACACTTTCCGAAAGCCAAGATCGTCAGTAATGATCGCGTGAGCACTGCCAAAGCTGATTCCCACATCAGAAGCAATTTCGGCTACTGTTGTCGGTCGTCCTCGAGAAGTCGGCCAACAGTATGAACGTTCTCCGCTGTCACGCTGGTTCTTGGTTGACGTTAGTGTTCTTCATTTTCTACGGCTTCTCGAAAACCCTATAACATTGTTGTAAATTACAAAATACATAGAATAAGTCATCAGCCGAAAATTTAATTCCATTTTGATGACGTTTTATCTGTTAACCCAGCTCCCTAAAATACCATTAACTTCCTCCATTACGTTAAGGTGATATCAAGACCTTTCTAAAGATCTACGTGGTCGCAAATCTTACAAGTTTCTTCGTGATTACTCACATTTCCCAGGAATCTGTAAAGTGAATCTGGTTAAGTTAGATTAGGCCTCGATGTCGAAGTTGTAACCTGATTTTATCAATACTAATAACATCGAATCTAGATACAGTACGCCGATAACTTTAAACGTACTGTAGTATATCCAAATTGTTATATGTAGCTACAAAAATGCGTAAAAAGAAATGGTAAAAGGTATGCACTTTTATGTAGGTACCTATAAAAACAATAATTATCCATGTGTACGTAATTTTGTAATTGTATACGTACAAAATTATATCGGTGATTATGACATAACCACAAAATAACTTGTGCTGCTGTGTGTACAGATACATAAAGATTAAAGTGATACTTGTACTAATTTTGTTTGCAAAGAATATTACTAAACTTACTATCTCGATAATCTCGTAGGAATCCTGAGAAGTGCGAACGAGTGACAGGTATCATTGTATGGTTAGCTGCTAGAAGGGTGATAGATATTATGATAAAAGGATAGGATATAGAACAGCAGATACCTCAACAGACTTACGCTTGCAAGTATGTCTTATCACTTGCCTTTGCTGAAATACCTTTTATATCAAAAAAAGGAGGAAATATACTAACAATTAGTTACAAAATATGAAAATGGAAAGATCAAAGCATTATTGAATGTTTTGTGAATTGAATCGCAATTTATTTAAATTGCTAACATTGGTGTTATTGGCCTTGGAAACTATATCGGTGAGATTTTTGTAATTGTGGCTAATCCCTGATACAAACAGGAATTCTGATATTCACTAATCTGTGGCAACTATTTTTTTTTTTCATACAAAAATTTTAACGTTAGTTATCTAATGGTAAAAATAGATAAATCCATTATCCTACTTACCTATTATTTAGGTACGCTTACGAACCACAGTCTTACATAATTTAAACTAGCACTACGATTACGATTGCCCTGCGTTCACGCAACGGAAATTGCCGACGACGCGCGAAGCCCATGACTCTAACATATATTTGTTTGACTAAACAAAATTATGTCAAATAAAAACGTTTGCACATTCAAACAAATTCAATTTGTTATTCTTAAGAAACGTGCTTTCACTCAAATAAGCTTTTGTTTAATTAAATAAATAATTTGTTTGATTCAAGAACTTTTTTCTCTGTGTATATGTTTTGGATATCTAGTCTTTGATAATGATAATCTTTATTAAATAAGGCGAAGTCCAGCTGTTCTACTTAACATGTACAGGGTGAGTCGGGAAGAAGGAATCAAACTCCAAGGGAGAATTGTACACGTGAAAATAATCTAAATTTTTTGTTGAGATCTTGTCGTCTTCAGATTGCTCCTGGGGAAGTTTGTTTTATTTTAAATAGTACTAATTAGAAAATGAAGATACCAACTTTACTACTTTAGAAACTTCACACTCTCCAAGTTCTAATTCATATTTCAAATATTGTCTGAATACCTCAACTACAGCTTGAAATAACAAAATACTCGTTATATACACATCCAATGAAGTTTTAAACTCTGTTCACCTAGAACCCAATATCTTAATCCCAACTCCTAATAAGTTCCGGGTGGATTTCTCCCTCCCCATACGCTTAATATATCCCGATAGGTAAAATTTCTTGCGTGACAAAGAACAACAAAATCCAATTATTTAGTCGGTATAGCGTCAGTTCCCCGGATACGTATCGAGGATTATTTTACAATTTCCGTCATTTTCCTTCAACCTACACCGGATTCAATTTCCCCTTACCCGGGTAATTTAAATACATAGTTTGATCGCCAAAAAGTTCTATTTTTGTACGGGAAAATGCCCTTCTCAAAATAAAATCGCAGCTGCGCTACGCTATTAACCCCGACTGCGTTCGATCCGATCCACCTACATTAAAGATGTAAAAAGGCAACAATCGATGAAGGAAAAAGTAAGAAAGAAAACAAGGCAGTTGAGAAACATATGCTGTTTCCTTTTTACCAATTTGAACTGAGAGCTAAGACTAAGTAAAAAGCTTGCTATATCCAAGCAGTTTGCTTAAATTAATTGTTCTTTTCACTACTCGTAAGAGAGAAGAAAAGACGATATTTATTTGTCTCACTACAAAGTGAGCTTGCTTTTAATCAAGCTCCATTCATCTGACTTGATGCAAAGGTTTATATTTGTGGTTAAGGTTATGAATTGTGAAAATTTGTTGGCTGAGCTCGCTGTCTCAATTCACATAAAAATTACATCTTTTTCCTATGAATATGGAAGTAAAAAGAAAAACAAATTCTTTGTTACATCTTTCTTCATCCCATCTAAGTTTGTCTTACTTGAGTCTTGCTTAAGTAAGACATTTTTCTGATTGAAAGAATACCGCTACTGATACACTAGTACTAGTCCATGTAGCATGACTTTGAACCAAATGCTTTATGTAAAGTGAGATATAACAGAATTTGTCGAGAAATTTTTTCCAAAGAAATGGGTATTTTTTAAATTTTAAAATGAAAGGATGTCAAATCAAGCACACTATAAAGAAAGAAAGAAGCCTAATTTCTAGATAAATTCATATATACACAATAACGTGTGTTTTTTTTGCTTAGGTAGAACTTACGAAAAAGTTAACTATCAAACGAGATGTCATACTGCGTTCACTTTTTGTCATTTATGATTAGTATACTCTGGCAAATCGTCATGAGTAGACGCTTGAACAACGCTACCAAATTATTCAAATTTATTTTGAAAATTAGTCTATTCGCGCAACTTACAGCCGACTTCGTGATTTTTATCGCTCACATAATCATCCTTCTGGCTAGATATCGTAGCACACACTCTCTACATGATGCAAGCATACCAACACGTCGAAGGAATGTGCGTAATGAAGAGAACATCGTCGCTATAAACGGAAGTGTGGAAGAAGATCCCAATTTATCCATTCGTCCTCGGTCACAGCTATCGAGGCTCTGCCCGTCCACTACGTGGAAAATTCTGCGCAAAGATCTTGGCCTACATCCGCATAAGATCCAGCTGGTACAGGAATTAAAGCTACAAGACCATCATCTGCATCGTTCTTTCGCCAATTGCACACAAGAGCAGTTGGAAACTAACCCGTTGTTTTATCATAAAATTGTGTTCAGCAATGAAGCTCATTTTTGGCTTAACGAGTTTGTGAATAAACAAAATTGCCGCATATGGTGTGGGACCAATCCACAAGAGACCTTATATCCAGAAAAATGCGCTGCTTGGCGAGGTTTATACGCCGATGGCATTATTGGTCCTTATTTTTTCGAAAATGAGGGCAGAGCACGCGTTACCGTCAATGGAGATCGTTACCGCACCAAGATTAATGATTTTTTTTTAAATATGGAGGACATTGTTCCAGACAAGATATGGTTTCAACAGAATGCCGCTACGTGCCACACGGCGACGGCAACCATCGACTTATTTCAATAAAAATTTGACGATGTTAATTTCGAGGAATAAACCTGCCAATTGGCCTCCAAGGTCTTACGACTTAACACCTCTCGACTATTTCCTGTGGGGTTACGTGAGGTCACAGGCTTATGTCAATAAACCAGCAACAACTAACACCTTGGAAGCCAACGTTGGTCGTGTTATTTCGTGACATATGGCCGGCAGTGCTCGAAAAAATGACCAAAAATTAGACGCCCAGAATACGTTTCGTTAAGAACAGCCGTGGTGGCTATATACCCGAAATCATTCACAAATGTTAATACCATGAATAAATCTTTGGAATAGTACCAAAAAGTTGATCAAAATTTAATTTACCGCATTATTTTTTATAATTGTAGGTCCTATCGGGTTTAAAAAAATACCCAATATACTCCTTGGCCATGTTTTGATACAGAAGTACGAGAATAGCGTCTTAAGTTTTTACAAACAACCACTAGATGGCGGCGCTATTGAGATTTGACATTACTATTTTCGTAAAATTTGATATTTGTTATTGTTGAGGCAGTGACATTACAGAAACTGGCCGAGTAGTTTGTTTACAATTAGCGTTTAAACTAAGCAATTTCGTGAAAAATCGAACATTTCAAGAGGTAGGTTTTCGTGGATGATTATTTATTATTATTTACAACAACAATGTCCCGAATCTGTTCGTTCAACTTCTGGTAATGAAGCGACATCAGAAACAGCTGTTTACAACTGGTTTGCAGAATTTCGTCGTGATCGTGCTTCCATCAATGATGAATTTCGTGAAGGTCGATCAAAATCGGTTGTTGTTCCAAAAAACATCGACGCTGTGGGCAACATGATTGAAGAGGATCGGCATGTGACTCACCGTGAGATAGAGGCTTCCTTAGGCATATCGAAGACTGCAGCACATTCGATTTTGCATGAATATTTAGGTGTAAAAAAGATCCGTTCGCGATGGATTCCCCACTGACTCAAGCACAAAAAAAGTTTATGTCAACTGATGTAAGGAAATGCTCAAAAAATTCAAGAGAGGAACTTTAAAAATCGTTATCCTGGATATATTCATGCGAGCTGGAAGAAAATCTTGATGCCTTCTAAAACCATGTTTCGGAGATATCATCTTCAGGAAAAAATCTTTTGAGAATTGGTTCGAACATACGCAAAAGTGTATAAACCTTAATGGCGAATATTTTGAAAAACAATACGATGATTTGCACCAAAAAGTTTGTTTTCTTTCATCGTTTTCTGTAAAAACTAAAAGGTACCCTCGCAAACGAAATCTACGATATGTTTATGGAAAGCTTAAAGACATTATAAACAAGACATAGAAACGATCCACTCGCAAAATGAAATCATCAAAGTTTTGGACGCATTAATAGAAAGAGTGTGGAAATTATTCGAAGAATTTGAAACGAATATCAATAGAAGACTACTGTGCTTTTGCTTCAGTGCTTTTCAAAAGTTGTTACGAAAATTGTGATTTTATCAATCTGATAATACAATCTCTTCTTGTTATTTGATTCTTTTGGACCATCTCTTTTAAAATTCTCAAGGGTAATAGGATTACTACAATATCCGTAAGGTATCCTTCGTACCCTCTTGTTCCCTAAATGAAATTACTTTTTGTTGATTTGAAACTCTAAAAGGTTTGAAGAAAATCAATATGTAATATGCCGCACATTTAAAAAAAAAGTCAATTGTCAATGATATATGACTTGTATCGTTTAGAAATATTTCAATTCTAGTATTGAACCTTTTCGGTGATCATTTCATTTCAACGCCCAGAGAAATCTTATGCGCTATTTATCCATATTTACACTTAGAAACATAGGAGAATGAAAGATTTCAGAACCTAAGAGGTATAATAGTGATCTGGATTACTCTTCAGTAAGTCTTCCATTTTTGGAAATAGGCAAACATGCCATTCATATTTTAAGAAGAAACGATTACCGGTTTAATTGATTGCATAGCTTGGTACCCTCTCCAAAGCATTTTCCTCACCATTAATTTAATACATTGATATTATTTGCCGTATGATAACATATGGCTTGTTTACAAACCCACATGTAATGGCAAAAATACTTTTACATTCATGAAATGCAGTGCAAGTAGTTTTACGTTTACATGTGGGTTTGTATAGTTTGCTTACGTTGCGTATAGGCGCATAAGTAATTTACTATTTAATTTATGGTCTGTTTCTTTCTAATATATTATCATTCCATTGATTTTCTCGGGTGGAAGCATTGCTGGAATTTTGCTATATGTTTACTTACGTAATATTTACACTTTCAGGAAAATATTCATCTCCCAGCTAATTGTCCCTTTTCTGCATTTTACATCAAAACATAGAAGTACTAAAATCTTGATCCCCATTACAGTGTAGAAGTTTTTCATTTTTTCGGTTTCACATTACATGAAACTGGGCGAAACAAAGTTATATTTTTATTATAATTATACGAAATTAATATGAAACTTAATACAAAAACTTATACGTTCTAATAATTTCCTTTACAGATTTTCGTTGGCCATTCCTACAACCCTTATCCAGCTATCCCTGTCTCTTGCCGGTCTCTCCAATTCACAGTGTTCGTAGCAGTAGCCGTAGCTCTCATTACCGTGTTATAAATTCTCTCTTTCGTTTTTATTGACACTAGTTTCGATTTCATTAGTGATCTCAGCATTCCGAACTTTCTATTTCCTTCTGTTATTCTTGATTCTATTTTATATTCTTCATGTTCATTTTCTCTTATTTTCACTCCTAGATATGTAAATTCGTGGTCTCTCTCAAACCTGAACGTCTGTTCTTCCTCTATTTGTATTATTAGATGTTCTGCCTTGCCCTGCTGTGTGTCTCCCATTATCATGTACCTTTTCTTTTCTTGGTTTATTTTTCAACCAAATCTTTTTGCTTCTTTTGCTATTCTTCTTATAGTTCCTTTCAGTTCTTTTTTCGTTTTAGCTAATATTGTCACATCGTCCGCAAATCCTATACATTCGTGTTCATTTTTAATTATTGTTCCTTCCATTTTTTACTTTTCCTGATAATTACTTTCAGTACTAACAAGGCAACCCGACCTCCCCAAAAAAATTGAAATTTTGTGGATTTGTAGAAGGGTCCAAGGTAAGAACATCCCACTTATTTTTATCGACGGAATCCTCCGTAGGTGGGGTGGAGGGCGCTCTTAAGAAAAAACTACCCGTTTATATTTGTGCAAATATTTCGAAAACTATTGGAGATATTGAATAAAAGTTAAGACAAGTTTTTAATTGTTTGAAGAAGACTATATAATAGCATAACCCTTATTTCAAAAAGTATTAATTTTAATAGAAAAATTACCCCACCCCAATCCTTTTGAAAACTTTAAAATTTTTAAATATCGGAAAAGAGGGGCTGTTCCATACTGAATTCAACCGTATACATTATTATCATTGAGTTTTACCTTTCAATCCAAAGAAAAAGTATCAGCAGAGGAATGTCACTGGAATATATAACAAATAAAATGCATATACTAGTAGAATCACAATTTATTGATAAATTCATGTTTCCTGTTGAATAATCTTTGAAAGGCAATCCATACACATTCCAAACAAGGAATCAAATTGTTTTAATTGCTTCTACAGTTCTTACGTGCCTTCAAACCACTGTCATTACTGCCATTTTATTCCACTTAAACTCAGCAAAACGTAGAAGTTGCCTTGCTTTTAATAACTGCCAACTTTTTATCATTATAACCTGATGTTACAATCTTTAAATTTTTGTGTAACCTACTAGTACATGAGGTTTAGAACAACATCTTCTGTGTATGGATTAACTATAGAACATTCTCTCTTCTTCACAGTCAAAAGTTAAAATTTTTCTTGGTAACTTTTATAAAAGGCTTTGAAGAAAGCATGCTGGAATAAGAAAAAACTTACTAAAATGGAGTAATTTTCAGCCCACATGGAAAAAAATCACTTGACAGAATGCACTACAATATTGTAGGAATAATATTGTAGCAGTCATTAACGCAATTATGTAACCCAACCGCAGATTCTTTATTGATTCTTTACTTTTTTGCATTTCTTTACATTGTGTACACAAAAAAATGTTTTTACATGTAAATTCCCATCGTTGATCACCACATACCTGCGAAATAGCACAGAGGTTGATGACATTCTCGTGGCTGACCAATAAACTGGGAAGCTGTTGGAGATACGAAAAATAAGAATAGTTGTTATTGCATTTTACTTGTTCTTTCAACCATTATAATAATGACACTGCATACATATTCTATTATGCAATATAACCTTTAGAACAATATTGTTGCATATTTTTACAACGTGTGTAACTAGAACTTGTACACTATTGTACCAATCTTTGTAACAGATCATTGACTAAATTTTTACAACAATAATTTATTTAATAGAAATACAAACCGTTAACCACAATCGAATGGCAAAGATTTGCGCAAGTTGTAGCCAGTATATTCTCAAACAAATTGTGGCAAATTGTTTTACAATTGTTTGACTCTTGATAACACTTTTTTCCGTGCAAGTAGACAATAGTTGTTTCACATAGTTGGGCAATTGTCATAAATACAACCTTATGTAAGAAAAAGTATATTAAGCCCTAAAATAAATAACAAGACTGTAGCAATTTCCCTCAATCTTTCCTATTATAAAAATATTACTAAACAACTTTCCTTTTTCAAAGTTTCACCGAATTTGGGAAAAGAATTTATTTAAAATTGATCATCCTAACCAATCTCCTTTTTTCAATTACCTAAGACAGGACCCCAATACATATTTTTTTTCCTTGGATATGCCTACCAACTATATAATTCCAACATAAAGAAGAAATATCTAATACTTTACGAGAACGTCTTGAATCCCATTTCCTTTTATTCGTTTTATTGGTGTTTTCCAGCTGCATACTTCTGGGCCGGATCCACCAAGTCCGTGGGCAACCAGGGCTTCAGGATACGCGATGAGAACGGACGTCCAGATATCCTTCGCAGATATAGAAAAGAGGGCGTCACCATCACGCTACCGGAAGGAAAGACGCTCAGAGACATCAAGTGGTTCTCGGTGTGGTGCGAGGAATTCGAAGTGAGTTTTCGAGATTTCTGCTTTTAATTAGGTTTAGTTTTAGAAGTTTTTAATGGAAGAAGGCGAATGGAGAATTTGGGGAGAAGGGTGGGAAACTAAGTGAATTATCTGAACGCTGTAATATATAAGGTTAATTAAATTATTACTACGAGCAATAACGACGATGTTTCTAATTTATAAAGTCCTCCATTGAAACATCGCAATTATCTCATTACATACCATCTATTTATTCCTTTGCCAATGCCGCATGGAGAATTTTCGTAAGTAGAATCGGCAATGAAGGACTCTAAAATATATACATATATCATATGTATAAATATATACATATACATATATGTTGCAAAACAAGAATTCAGTGAAATAAATGGTAACTTGGATTCTCCAATAGTAGTTTTATTATGAACTAGTAATTTCCACGTTATTTCAAAGGTGGCCGAAATAATGATAATGAAACGTAATTTTCAATATTCATCAGTAAAATTAAACTTATTGAATTTTATTTTATAATATTCCAAATTTTGACATCCAACGTGGACCTCAAACGTGGCCGGATTTTAGGACGCTAAGATTAAAAGTCAATGATAACAGCTAATCAACTCAACAAACATAATAAGTGAGCCATTGCCGATTTTGCTGTAAAATTTGCTGTGGATGAAACAATCGCCATCGCGATTGAAATAAAAGAATGAAGGGACGCCAATTGATTTTCTCACTTTGAGTCAAATTTTCATTGAGATAACTCATACTTTGGTTGCGTTTCCAGTTTCAAGTGTTAATATTTCAAATCGCATTATAAATTCAAGTTTATACTAACATTGTCGTAAAATTCAGGTTGGTTTCCATTTTTAATTTGAATTTCCTTTAAAATCTCATTTGTTGATCTTAAAGTTCATCTAAATTGCCGAAAAAGTGTTTTAGAACACTTCCGAACCCTCAGTTTACATAATTATTTAATTAATTTTCGAAAATTTATTTTTTTAACAATTTAACACTTTTAAAACATTTCAATTAAACGCTAAAAGTTATCAAATTTGTACTTTGGACATTAGTGAAGTGTTTATGAATGGACAGCGCAATCGCTATAATGAAAAGAATTTTTATTCAATGCAAAACATCTGTAGAGACTTTAACGTACGAATCCTTTCATTATTAACATAATCCTTTTAAAATAAATTCTCTATGAATTGGTTGGAAATTCTCGTTGTTGTGCTATTAGCATCCATTTGTTTTCAAACTAAGAAGTTTTAAAATGTTGTGGATATTCAAATTCTTTACAGTTTTCGTTCATTTTTATTCTTTCTACATTTTGCTTCCAACCGATGGTTTTGTTCTTTTGTACGTCTTTCAGCGCCTACTTTTTTCTTCTTGATCTTGCTGTTCTACACCTTTTTCTGCTTGTTTTACTGGCCTCTTTCTTAATATTTGTTCTTCGTTTACTTTGTCCTAGCGATCTTAATCTGTAATTACTTGCTGTTTCATTAACAACAATTATTCTTAATCTAATAGCTTGTTCGTATATTAAATTAGAAACTTCCTTACTTTTAATGTAATATCTGTACTTTTCCAATAATTCTCAAGTGCTTAAGTGTATTGAATCCTCGTCACTAGTCTGGTTTGGATTTCTTTTTCTATATATAATTCACTGAGGTTTCGCGTTACAACTATTGAGATACGGCAAAAAAATATGGTGATTAGCTGTATTTTACCATTTACATGTACGACTTAAAACAGTTATGGATGGAGAAGAAGCAACTAAAAATTGCCTAACATTAGACAATCACCTATGAGACGTTAATCAGATTTTTGGGCCTCTGTTGCTTTACATTTACCCCTAAATAAGTTTTGTCCTTCTTATATCTTTCCCATACTTGATGACTAATTTACTATTCTTCACTTATACTTGATTGTAGAAAAAACCTATTTATCTTCTATTCCTAAAGAACTTAGCTTAAACAAAGATGGATATTTCCTTTGAAGGAGATAGAAAATGAAATTAATACCTATGACTCTAATACCCATGTTGACTCTCCTCTTCGCGAAAGAATATCAACTACTAGTTTCTTTATGCATCAGGACAGTCGATATGGCTTCTATTTATTCCACATGACATGGAAATTGCAACACCAGGAAGGGGGGCGAATTTTTTGACCAAACTTGGCAGAAGTGTATAACTATTCAAAGGTAATAATTGATTATAATTTTGTTGCAATGGGTCAAGTGGTCATAGCATTTCTGACACTTCATGCAGTCTTTTCTGACATTAATGTCAAGTATATTTCTTGCGAGTTTTGATTCAATTTTCACCATTTTCTCTTGTCATACTTTTGTTTAACATGCATGAGGGTTTCATTACGCCTAGAAGGCGGCAACATGGAAATTACCGCCAGTTAAGCGAATTCGACACAGATCGAATTGTTGACTTGGTGGTTTTTCTGGGAACTTACAAACCGCACCATCATGCGCTATTATAAGTCATGGACTTGGAAGGGCCGGGATAGTCGCCGAAGAGAAACCAGGGGCCAAACAAGAACTAGTGAGCTGCAGGACCGCCACTTTCGCCTAATGGCACCAAGAGATCGATTCTCCTGTACCAGGTCAATTGCTAATCTATGGTTAGGTAATGAAGGTCGTTCTGTGACACTTCGAATCGTTGATCGCCGAATCAGGGCTTTCGGCTTGCAATCCTATCGATCACTTGTGTTACCACCTACGACTCAATACCGATAGCAACGTTTGGAGTGGTGTAAGTTGCGAATGCACTGGAGCGTGGAGTGGCTTAGAGTGATGTTCAGTGATGAATCTCGATTTTGTATAGGGATGCATGATAGCCGCACGAGGGACAGACGAAGACGTGAGGAACGTTGCGATATTAAATTTTCTGTTGAAACACGTGCGTACCCAGCCCCATATAGCATGGGAGTAGGTCTCAGTTGCTGTTCATTCGAGGCGCCATGAACACCCAACGTTACGTTGATGGGGTGGTGAAACTCCACATCTTTCCCACCTTTCCAACAGCATAATGCCCGTCCCTACGTAGCGAGAACTTCTCTAAAACGGTTCGAAGAGGTACATGTTAATATCTTGGCCAAGGCCACCCAGATCTCCCCACCTCTCGCCAACCGAACATGTGTATTTTTTATTTTATTAAATTATTTGACACATACAAGTGTATATAATTAAGTAACAAAAAAAGCAACAAGAAAGAAAAATTAAAGCAAGGTGCATAACAATGCTATGTAAATTGAAAAATTAAAATTACATTCAAGATGTTATATTAGGTAGCAAAGTATTCGTCAATCGAATAAAACACACCGTCTACTAAATAACATTTCAGGATTTTACGGAATGATTTGAATGTCAATGCAGTTTTAATGGAAACAGGTAGGTGATTGAATATTCTTATTCCAACGTGGTAGACACTACGCAACACAAAGCGTGCTTACAGGTAAATGTAAACATGTGGGACATTATGAGAAGGAAACTGAGAAACTCGATTCATCCGCAAACACTGGAAACTCTCCGGCATGAATTGCATGTTGCTTGGGGCACCATACCCCAAAGGAACATCGACCGCCTACTAGAATCAGTGCCACGAAGAGTGAGGGAGTGTGAAACTAATAGGGGGGCCCAACATATTATTAATAAAAATAAAATTGTGTTAATCTTTTATTCTTTTTTTTTAAATTATAATCAACTACTACGTTTGAATAGTTTTACATTTTTGCCAAGTATAGTCAAAAAATTCTTGGTGTTGCAATTTCGATCTCATGTAGTGTATAAACAAATTTCCATCGAATATTAAAAATTGCACTAAACAATGAACTGAATATTTAAAATCTCGAAAATAGAGGGAAAATTTCAAATAATGTCGGCCAATTTAAAATATCAATAGCCGATGGATTTTAGAGCGGACAAGCGGTAACCTAGTTTCCATTCGCAATTGATTTATTTAACATTTAAACTCTAAACGGGTTTCCGCTTATTCAGTATTGAAGCATTTAAATTTGGCATTGCTCTAGATGCTCTTACACTTCACCGTATAAATGTACTTCCAAAGGTGATATCGGTGCACACATATGTTCTCGATCGGAGCAGTTCGATTTGCATACAAGAATCTTGAACTAGATTTCCGAACGAATGCAACAACAATCAGACGTTACTATCTATCGAGCGCGTACAAGGTCGCCGGCAACCTTTTACTAGGTTTTGCGCTAATAGACAGTATTCCTTTTTCTCGGGAAGCATCCGAATCGTCGATATTTGCATTCCATTATTTCCATTAGTTCAACTAACTAACGGAGTTGATCCTGAGGGACCACGCCATCATTACGTTACGAAGTAGCTCCTCTAAATACTGATGCGCGGTCTTCTTTAATCATTCGAATTATACGACCTGAATTTTAAGTGAAAGTAAATCGCGCAATGTTTGTGCGGAGTTTGCTACTTCGGTAAATTAACGGTATTTGCGTTGATATGCCTTTGTTAAGACTTATTTCTTCAGATTTCTGTTGGGATCTTATTCGGACACGATTTTCTTGAACGAATTCATAAATTGTAAATGTAGGTATTGTACTTGCACTGAAAAAAGAAATTGCATTTTAATCACCAATTATTCGTACGTTGCTTTTAGTTTCAGCATAAAGTCTCCAAATTTCAATTTAAAAATATTGATATAGTACAGCAATTTTGCTTT
This sequence comes from Dynastes maya, assembly GCA_029619315.2. Taxonomy (NCBI): domain Eukaryota; kingdom Metazoa; phylum Arthropoda; class Insecta; order Coleoptera; family Scarabaeidae; genus Dynastes; species Dynastes maya. The sequence goes on along the minus strand of JAROYE020000011.1, from coordinate 19,351,410 downwards.
GTTCTTTTCCGATTATATAATATATATGTATATATATATGTATACATATGTATGTATATATACGAGAATATGTCAAAAATTACTTACCATTTTAGTTCTACAACTGTATTAAACAAAAATAGGTGTACAACAGATACATTATTTTTCGATATAGTCTCCACCTTTAGCAATACACTTGGTCCAGCGAGCCACAAGCTTCTGTATACCTTCCTGGTAGAAAGTTTTCGGTTGGTCGTGAAGCGATTTTTGGACCGCATCCCGAACGTCTTTGTCTGAGGCAAATCGACGACCTCTCAAAGCTTCCTTGAGCGGTCCAAAGAGATGAAAGTCTGGGGGAGCGAGATCAGGGGTGTAGGGAGGGTGTTCCAGGGTCTCAAAGCCCAACCTGTTGATAGTTTCTATGGTGTTATGGGCTGTGTGTAGACGGGCGTTGTCTTGCAACAACAAAACTTTTTTCAAGAGTAGACCACGGCGTTTGTTTCGAATTGCTGGTTTCAGCTTATTCACCAACAAATCACTGTACCTGGCACTATTTATGGTAGTCCCCTTGTCCAAGTAGTCGTCCAGTATAGGGCCTTTTTCGTCCCAAAATACGGTTAGCATCACCTTTCCGGCTGATGGCGAGGTCTTGAATTGTTTCGTGCTAGGGGATCCTGGGTGTTTCCATTCCATACTCCGGCGTTTCGATTCGGGCTCATGATGATGAACTCACGTTTCATCAACAGTCACTATTCCGCTTAAAAATACGTCGCCTTCCGCGTTGAAGCGATCCAGTAAGCGTTGGCAGATGTCCAAACGTTTGGTTTTGTTTTCTGCGGTATGCATTCGTGGTACCCATCGCGCACACACTTTACGAAATTTGAGTTCATCGTGGATAATTTGATAGGCAGAACCGTGACTGATGTTTAAAGAAGATGCAACTTCACCTATGGTAACTCGCCTATTTGCTGTAACCATCTCTCGAGGTTGCTAAATGTTGTCGTCGGTGGTCGAGGTTGACGGCCGTCCAGCTCCCTCTTTTTGTGTTACGCTTGTGCGGACACTTTGAAACATTTCGATCCACAAAAAAAAACGCTTTTACGAAATAAAGCACTGTCCCCGTATTGTGACAAAAGTCTCCGGTGAATTTCAGCACCTTTCACACCCTCTGACCACAAAAATCGGATCACTGCTCGTTGTTCCTCTTTGGTGCAAACTAATAGCGGAGCTGACATGCTTATGCTATTGTAGCTAGCAGACAAATGACGCGATCGTGATTAAATTCCGCACACATGACCACAGAGGCGCCAACTCAACGCATGCGCAAGCGGCCGCCACTTCGATAACCATCAAAGCTTGTTATGGCGAAAATGCAGATAATATTTGACTTACCCTCGTATATACAGTGCGGTTTTAATGTGCCCCCATGCTAACTTTTGAACGACAGCAGCTAGCATTTTTAGAAAAAATAGGTCGCAGATGACATATACATATATTTGGGAACTTATTCCATCCTTCTCTATTTTGCGCCAGTTTCGCTGCTTCCAATCATTTTATGTTCCTGCTTTAAATATTTTTGCAATTATCTTGTTCCATGTTTTCTGCGGTCTTCCTCTTCGTCTTTTGTGTTTGATTTTGGTTGTCCATATCTGTTTAACTGGTCTGCTTTTCTCCATTCTTTGTAAATGTCCCCGCCATCCTAATTGTCTCTCTTCAATTTTTGTTGTTACTGGTTTTACTTCCAGTTCGTCCCTGATTGATGGATTTCTAATTCGATGTCTTCTGATCACTCCCTTGATTCTTCGGAGTACCTTCATTTCTGCTGGTTGAATTTTGCTCTTCATCCTGTCCGTGAGCACCCATGTTTCGCGTCCATACATTAATATTGGCTGATGGATTGTTCTGTACACTTGTAGTTTAGTTTGTCTGGATACTTCTCTTTTCTTTATTATACTGTTGCACATGCTATAATATGTTCCAATTGCCTTATTTACTCTGTCAGTAATGTCCTCTTCTTGTTTTCCCTTGTTGTTCAGTGTTACTCCTAGGTATTTAAATGCGCTAACATGTTCCACCTGGGTACCGTTAATTTTAATGTTCGTCACTACTTCCTTGTTTGAGATTACCATGATCTTAGTTTTCGCTACATTGATCTTTTTATATTATACTGTAGATCTTCCTCTGACCTTGTGAATACTGCCATATCGTCCGCGATCGCACACTCCAAAATGGTAATTCTCTTTAGTCGATTGTACCCCATTTATAGTTTCCTTATACTTCCCACCATTCGCTTTATTATTATGTCGTCCATAAGGATTATCAATAAACTCGGATTCATAACTCCTCCCTGCCTTAAACCATTTCTAGTCACAAATACGTTGGACTTCATATTGCACGTGCGAACATAACTGGTATTGCTTTTGTACAGGCTTTTAATTGCGTTAGACAATTTGTTGTCAACTCCTCTTTTTTTGAGGCTATCCCATACCTTGTGTTTCGGTGCTGTATCAAACGCCTTCTCTAAGTCTATAAAGGCCACAAAGGCCTCTCTTCCTTGATTTAGTATCTTGTGCGTGAATTCCTTAATTGTAAATACGTGGTCTTACGCACTGTGGCCTTGTCTGCGCTGTTTCAAGCTGGGGCTCTATAACAGCTCTCAGTCTCTTCTCTAGGTACCTTTCGTATACTTTCAACACTGTGCTCAGTAGTGCTATTCCTCTATAATTTTGGCAAGTCCCCTTGTTTCCTCTTTTTAAGATTGGTAGAATCACCCCTATGTCCCAATACAACAAATACCCCCTGGTATTCTTTCTTCTTTCCATGCTTTGCTGATTATTACATGCAACAATTCCACACCCTTCACGCCCATTTCTTTGATCATGTCTGGTCCTATTCCATCATGTCCCGATGCCTTTCCTACTTTGATCTGTGTAACTGCTTCTATCACTTCCTCCACTGCCTTCTGTACTTGCTGTTCTTACCCTTCCAGTTTCTTCCGCATAGCCTTCAGTCTTTCCATTTACGATTATACTAACTAAAATTTACTTAATAAAATTGCAAGATGTATTTCTGATATAAAAAATTAATTTAATATTAAGGTACGCATCTGAATTTAAATTTTAACAATTAATCCTTATTCCATTTTCCCAAATATTACTTGACAGCAAAATTATTTTTTTACCGCATTTTACCCGTGTATTTTTAATACTTTCATTAAGTTGAAAGTTAGTAAAACATAGTATTGATGTGTTTATGCCACTAGTTTTCAAAAACAGTATTGAAATATTTCCTGGCGCCATCTGGTGCCAATAGATATAATGATGCCGCCTAGAAAGTAGCGACACAAACCGGAATGCGAATGCCCATCACCTATCGAGCAGCTCATGAGCTGTTTAACGCAAGATGGCATTGCGCCTAAGCGCTACGGAACGATGAACGCAATGTAGGCAGCGGAAAATAGCGCTCGAAACTACGCTGATGACGCCGGGTAGGCAGAAACATGTCCGATTTGATTTTCGTTATGTGCCTTGGCTAGTTTTTCTCCAAATTCTATCAAAATTTTTTGTTTATTTTCTTCCGCTAGTTTTTTTTTTACTCTCCGATTTTCTTTCTTATATTTATCGTAATTCCTTAGTACTCATGTTTGCTTTTTCTTTTTCACTACCTCCAGTACTTCCTCGTTCCACCACGCATTTCTTTTCCTACCCGTATTTCCTATCTTTGCAATCCTATAGCTTTGTTTTGCAGGTTTATGTAGCCTATTTTTTCAATTTTCCCATCTTTTTCCTATATCCATTATTATATTGAAACCCTTCTATAGAACTAAATTTGAAAACATTTTGAATATTTTAATAATAATAGACAATATTTCTTATTGCCCAAGACAATAGGTTTGTTCGTTTGTCAATTAGTGCAATACGGAGTGGCTCGAATTTCTAAATTGCGCGTTCGTTTGTAAAAAAACTGGCAATCCGATGTTCGTTTGTATATGTTGGGCAGCCTCCGACAGTTTTGAACTGCACAAACTTACACCTCCATAGGAGGTGGAATAAGTTTATGCAGTACAGTGCAGCTGTCATTCCATTATTTTACTTCATATTCATACAAAATGACATCCGTTGTAATAATTGAAAGTGAAATACAACAATTAATAAATAATAATGATTTTTTAATGCTATCGTGATTGCCACTATTCTCAATCTTTTAGGTTATGTATACTATATAAATACCAATTTGTACTGTTCGTTGGTACCTATTTAGAATAGTTCTGAGCAATCAAAACGATCGCGTGATCATAATCCTATCACACTCTAGAACTAACGCGAGCAAGACAAACAAACAAACCTAATATTTTACATAAAAAGAATATAAAAAATAAAATGTGAATACATAATTTGAACTAATAATAAAAAAATAATTCATAATTAAGAGATTGAAATTAGGGATTAATTAATAAGAAAGTTAACTATTAATTGGTCCCACTTTCGATATTTACTCATCTAGTATCTTCATCAATACACTGTAGTAAGGAAAAAATTACTTTGTAAAAACCCAGGTGACAGGTTACAATAAACAGCGGGCTTAAATAAGCAAAGAAGAACATGAGTCTGCTAAAGTTATTAAATTAAGCAAATTTCAAAATACATTGAATTTCCTATTAAATAGGACTTAATTTGTTGAATGTTATGTTGTTACAAACACAATAGGTATGAACTATCTATGTACACTCTGTGTGAGTTCATTGCTAAGGGTAAATAAAGCAAATTGATCCGCTTTCTTACAGTAGTTTTCACTATTATTTCTTTTTATTTTTTCTTTTTTTTCTTTTTTTTTATTATTGCTATTAATGAAAAAAAAATAATAGTAAAAATTACTGTGAGAAAGTGGATCAATTTGTCTTACCCTTAATAATAGATATGTTTTAAATAGATAAAAATACTTAAACAGTAAAATGTTGGTGCAGACACGTGTTTAACATTTAGAACGACCATAATGAACTCGCTTCTTGCTTCTATCGATATAATTAGAGCGGGCCAAATTGCGCCATCCAACAGAATCGGAATCAGGCGCAACGGCCGCTTATTGTAAATAGCGTATATGTGAGTCACAGCAGATATGTGATATTTCGAAATTAATACACAAGAGTAAAAAAATAAAAGCTGACGCAATAATAATGTTTAGTAATTAGAGCGGATATATATATATATATATATATATATATATATATATATATATATTGTACACGCTGAGGTGTTTTTATTTTCATTATGATTTTTTATTTGATTGAAAACGGTATGCGTTGTAAATGGGATGTAATAAGGAAATAACTGAGAAACGGAACGCTTTTTTTATTCTGTTGTACTTAATAATGTAACTGTAAATAAAGATATAATAAATAAATTCTATCCTTCTTAATAATGCGGATAGGCTTGTTTAAAAAGTTGCACCATCAGATAAGTTTCCACATTTGCCTCGGTGAAGGATGTTCGCCGAGACGAAAAAATGTTCTTATATTTCGAAAACGACCGCTCCACGTCTACCGAAGTAAGACAGGCGTAATTAAAATAATCTTTAGACTTAGTCAAGGAATCTGCAGATGCCCCATCGCACATTTGTCTTAATCTCGTGTAGTCCGGATTCTTTTTTAAAACACTATCGAACTTAGCTAAAACTCGTCCACTTGTTGCATCGTTTATACTGTGTAACAATGTACTAACTTCGTCCACGACTTGCACTGATTCTACCAACGACAATCCACAATTTTGCAAATTTTCTATCGCGTCTACTAACCCTTGTAATTGTTGCTAATATTCTTTAGATGTGTTTCAACAGAAATATCGAGAAATCCCCTCTGGCTCATCCTAATAGCTCTAGCTTCGGCAGGGACGAATTGCAAATACGGATTTGACTTCTTGAAATGTTCATTATAATAAAAAGCGGCTTTTAACCACGTTCCCCAACGCGTAAGAATGGGCTGTGGTGGTTCTCGAATACCAGGGCATAACCTGTGGAATGCCCTAGTCCTCTTAGGACTTTTGAGAAACACTTTTTTTGTGTTTGCTATTAATGCATCCACCTCCGGGTAACACTCTCGAATAGTTTGTGCCACAAGATGTAAAGCATGGACTTTACACGTAACATGTAAAAGTCCTTCACACTTTTCTTTAAGGGAACGGCCTACACTACACATTGTTGCTGCACCATCGCTCATGAACAACAACAGTTGACTGGTTGACACTTGAAATTTTTGTAACGTTTCGAGAACTACGGCCGTAATTGCTTTACTAGTACACTGTTTTAATCTTCTGCTCGCTAATAGAATTGCAAAATTTGGTTTAATAGGATCTAATACGCGCACTATTATATTCAAAATAGAATTTTTTTTGCAATCTGTCGTCTCATCAAGACATAGCCACAGCTGTTTATCTTTTAATTCGGCTTTAATTCGATTTTCAATGTCCTCACGTATTCGTGGAATATCTCTCCGTAACGCTGTCCGAGATGGTAGTATCCACTCGGTATTGTATGTACCCCAGAATTTTCGAAATGCTTTTTTATCAAGTATACGAAGTGGTAGACCACATACCATAAACGTTAAAAGCAATTCTAATTGAAATTGACGTTGTTGTGACACACCATTTCTTTTATTTCTGTGGTGTGCGCTATTTATATGTCTTTCACAATCACGTTTGCTCCAGCACAGTAGTTTCTTTTTACAAACTTTACAGAAAATTGTACTCCCATTGTAGTGTAAATCCACAAATTCACTAAGAAATTTATTAACTTTCGTAGGTAATGGCAGTTTATTTTTAATAGTTACGTTAGACATAATCACTAAAGCGAGCACACCGACGCTTGTCTCTAGTATGCCACGAAGTGGTGCAAACGTAACATCTGCAGACTCGTCATTTGTTGATGAATAGAGCGCGTCATCCGTAAATGAATAAGCGCGCTGTTAGTTCGTAGCCGTCGATGAATGAACTTTTTTTTTGTAGTGGCCCACTGTGAACAACGCCCTATTTATCACGAACACCCAAACTGCAGGTGTATATTTGCGCGTCTTCACGACGTAATAGACAGTGGTTTTGGTCCTCGTCCTAATAATTACATATTTAAATTACCTATGTTTACATACATATATGCGCCCGGCAGCCTGATTGCGAACCTGGCGCGTGGCGCTCTTGGCCCGCTCTAGATATAATTTAAAATTAATTACAATGGTTTAATAAGTAAAAAGGTGGCGAAAATTAATATTAGTATTAATATCAGATATCTTGTTAAATTATACACATGTGTAGAGTCCGTAAAAGCTTGTAGCTTGGCAGCATCAATGCCATTGTTTATGCAAATGAAAGATACTTAGAAGAATATTGTGTTCGAAACCTTTTATTCCGTATATCTCCATTTTGCTTAAGATACACGTATTTAAGAAGCTTCCTGAGTATATTTGCAAGTGAATGTAGAGATAGTGCACAAACTACAAACGCATATTCAAACTTACAAACAGATGTAAAGTAAGGCCGTCAAAAAATATCAAAACGTGTCCCTTTAATAAATAAAATTTAGCAATTACAAAGTTCATAGCGTAGAAAAGCTAGAAACTGCATTTAATATAGTCACTTTAACATCTTTAAACGGACAATAACCAGAAGAAACAATATTTATCCTCCCAATTGCATACACAATAATTCAGTAAGAGACAATTACGTAAAACAGTGCAAAAGAAATCAAAAAGTTCTACATAATAGTTGTATCATATCGTTACATAAAAGAGGAAGCAACTAATTCCCTGACTCAATATCAAACAAAAAACTTCCTATTCTGCGCTAACCCATCTATCGGAAACTAGTTACACCTGGCTCCTTCAAGAAAACGGTAACCGTGTTCCGTATTATACAGCAAATTATTTTATAACGCAAGTGCATAGCTAACTACGTATGTAACATTTGCAATTTGCATTAAATTGCTATTCCAACAATAGCAGTTATGTAAATGCTTCTGCCACCATTACGAAATTAATTAAGTGTCGGAAATAAAATCCAATGTCAGTAGCGTTGGGAAATTATCTTAAATTATCTGTTTATGTTTAGTTTCTCCTTTGTTTTCGTTTTGTAAATAGATAATTTCCATGCTATTTATGGAAAACGTTGCGGATTTTTGTAATTTACATTGCTAATACTCATTTAAACGTTTTAAATAGTAAGTTTATATAAACAGGTTCCTAGTCAGTTTATTTATAGGTATTTATTTTTAATTACAGGTTAACTTCGGCGACGTGAAAATACCAAGAAATTTCGACTTCCCTAAACCGCAAAAGCTAGCACCACTACAAGGCGTTCATGGAATTTCTTCGGACAATATCGTAGTGGTGGATGCCCAAACACTTCTAGTCCCTAATTTATCTTATGATGGAGAAGCTCCAGGTTAGTGAACTTTTCTTTGACCAAGTCTAGGGGAATTATTCATAAAAACTTGAGCAAAAGTCTAAAATCATCTTCTCCTCTCCATTGCCTTATCAATAGGCCTGACATGATTGGTCTCCCCGACGGAATCAGTCGCATTATAAATAAAGAGTGTATGTGTAACTCACACTCGACAGAAATGAAATTTAGAAATCAATAACCTATGGTAAAAACAAAAAATGACGAAATAAAAATGTTTGATAAATATAGAAGTGTTTTTATTGCCGTTTTTTGTTTGAAAACGGCGTTTGTTATGTATGTAATCTCGTCTCGATAAGGAATCGAACCTGACACCTCTCGCTTGCCAGACGGGCGTGCTAACCACTACACCACGAGGACCTTGATGCCAGTAACGTTCACTTTTTAATACCTAGTTATTATTTTGATCTACAAATATATCATAATATTTCGACAGACAATTTTTAATTCTCACATGCCAAGTACACTAATTAATTAATATATTTTGGTTATCGTCCGTAAATTATGATAATCTGTAATTTGCTTGGAATTTCCAACGTAATTAAATACTTGAAAAAATCTCGTCCCAGTAAATTTCAAGGAAATTATAGATTTTCATAATTCACCGTCAGATAGAGATTTTGATAATGCATCGACGGAAGCCAATATACAGGCTGTTTATTAAACATACGGCAAAAATTCAAGGGGTTATTCCATGAACTATTCTAAGAATATTTTGTACTTTTATGATTTTTTAAAAGCCCATTTGTTTCGAAGATACAGTGCGAGAAAAATTTTCGACAAAACCAATTTTGATATTTTTGAAATTATTAATGTCGCCGACATAAAAATATGGCGTACAACACTGGGCTTACCGAGTATAAAAAAATTGCAAAAACGCGTTGTTATCTTTTAACATTCCGATTACAAAAAACAGCTGTTTTACCCACTAACAATAGGCAAGTCCAGACATAGAAAAGTAAATCAATTAAAACGTGGATTTCATTTGAATACGTTTCGTGATTGATCATTTTGTATGTGTCAAATTTGTTGGGACTGATTGACATGTATTTTCTGTCTTTTAATACTTAAACTTTTGTTAGTGAAGTCCTCTATCATGAATCGCTATACGAACGCCGAGATGACTGACATGCATTTCATTTATGGCCTTGCTGATGGCAATTCATTAGAAGCTAGACGGTTGTACATTGAACGATTTTCTGACCGTAATGTTCCTGATAGAAACACCTTCAAAAGTATTCATCAACGTCATCATGAAACAGGCACATTGAAACGAAGTGGAGAACCAGGAAGGCAAACGACAGTAAGAACGGTAGAATTAGAAGAGAATGTACTGGACATGATACAGGAAGATCCAGGTACTTCTACTCGAAAAATTGCAAATACTTTGAATGTAAGTAATGGGACTATTTGGAAAGTTCTTAGGGAGTATTTGTTGTACCCGTACCATATACAACGCGTTCAGGCACTTCTTCCTGCTGATTTTTCTCCACGGATTGCATTCTGTCAGTGGCTTTGGCACACATTGGTTCAAATCCCTCAACTACTGACACTGATTCTTTTTACCGATGAAGCGAATTTCTCTAGAAATGCAATAAGGAATTTTCACAATAACCATGTGTGGGCTGAAGAAAATCCACATGAGGTACTTGAAGATTGTTTTCAACATCAGTTCTCATTGAACGTTTGGTTAGGAATTGTGGGTGACTGGCTAATTGGACCGGTATTTCTACCAGGAAGACTTACCGGCGAGATGTATCGAAACTTTTTGGAACAAACGCTACCTTTGTTTCTGGAAGATGTACCATTGGCAACAAGAAATGCAACGTGGTTTATGCACAATGGTGCACCAGCGCATTTTAGTGTGGTTGCTCGTGAGTTTTTAACAGCAACATACGAAGATCGTTGGATTAGTCGAGGTGGACCTCACTCATGGCCTGCTCGATCCCCGGACTTAAACCCCCTGGATTATTTCCTATGGGGCCATCTAAAGTCATTAGTTTATTCTACTCCAGTGGAAAATGTGGAAGATTTAAGAAATCGGATGATTGCGGGGTGTAACTCAATAAGAAACGATCCTGGTGTTTTTGAAAGGGTTCGGTAGTCAATGAGGAGAAGATTGGATTCTTGCATCCTAGCTGGAGGTAATCATTTTCAACAGTTCTTGTAGATTAAGAAACTTTAAATATAATTTTTGGTAATAAAATATTGGTTTTGTCGAAAATTTTTCTCGCCCTCTTCGAAACAAAGGGGCTTTTAAAAAATCATCAAAGGACAAAATATTCTTAGAATAGTTCATGTAATAACCCCTTGAATTTTTGCCGTATGTCTAATAAACACCCTGTATATTAGTTAATTAGTGTACTTGGCATGTAAGAATTAAAAATTGTCTGTCAAAATATTACGATATATTTTCAGATAAAAATAATAACCAAGTATTAAAAAGTGAACGTTCCTGGCATCAAGGTCTCCGTGGTGTAGTAGTTGTCACGCCTGTCCGGCAAGCGGTAGGTGTTAGGTTCGATTTAGGGGGACTTTTTTCAAGTATTTAATTATGTCGGAAAATTACAGATTTTCATAATTCACCGACAGAAGCCAAAATATATTAAGTAACAAAGTAGTTTCATCAAAAATTGTAGTACTTAAAACCGTAAATGTATGAGTAACTATAAGTATGTAGTAAGAAGCTTTTTTGTTTTTCAAAAATAACGCAATCAATATATTCATATTGATTGCGTTTTAAAATTAAGGTTATGTTAATTTCAATACCCCACTTAAAAGATTGACTTTAATAAATATAATATAATAAATAATCGTAACTTCTTAACAGCGTGGATAAAATTGGTGAAAAATTTGCACCATCAGGTTTGTTTCCACATTTGTCTCGGTGAAGGATGTTCGCTGTGTGAACTTTACACAATACTTTAGCTGCAATATAATTCAAACCGGGAAATTCACTGATAAATTTAGTGACTTTATCAGCCAACGATCGTTTACTTTCCTTGCGTACGTTAGACATACTTACATACACATATATCTTTATAATTATGTTTAACGCTGCGAAGTGTTGAAGAGAATCTGTTGCAATAAATCAATAATTTCATTCGTTGAGGTAGCTCATATCGATTCGTCTATATACATACGTCTCATCGTGGGCAGCGCAACCTTATTTCTACCCTGGCGCGAAGCGCTCTGTGCCAGGCCTACTTATCAAAATAAGAATTTCTTTTAATTAACATGTTCATATTTTTAATCAAAAGAAGGTTTTCAAAACAAAGAATCTGTTTTGAAAATTTTCAGTATACGTCCAAGGTTGGTTCTTTGACTAAGTTTCAATTTCATTCATACGCAATATTCGGGCAAACTAAACTTGATTTCGTTAAGTTTGGGGGATTGAAAATTAAAAACAACTCACCCCAAAAGAGTAGCTCAAATTCATAATTAACAACTATACATTTTCATAAAAAAAGAAACACTTCGGTTGGCACAAACATCTTTCACTTTTCACGTACGTCAACACTTTCTTCAAAATTTATAATTTTCCAAAAAGAACAAATTTATTTGTATTCAATATAACCATTTTAAAAGATCAGTTTCTAAAATATTGCTTTCACAATTATTTCACTACCAAACCCTTAATGTTAACGAAGTAGGTTCAGAGAATAGATCTAAATTGGCTAGATTTTCAGTGCCTTTGTTGGTGATCATTGTTCTTTGCTAGCAAAGAATCCTCTTTGGATCGGATTGGAAATACATCTTCCCTTTAGAAGTCTAAAACGTACGCATTAATTCTAAAACTTTCATCGTATCTGGCGAACAATAAGAAACTTCTCCTTTTCTTCGAGAAAGAAAGAAAAAAAAAGAAAAATTGAATAGGAGAAGTAAAAGTCAACTCGTTCAAATTAATTCACAATAAAAAGGAATGGAAGTAATCCATTTGCCCGGATGCTGTTTATTAAGAAGTGGAGCGAATAGCGACGACTCGAAGATGCAGAGTGGGAGTAGGATAGATGTCACAAGTAACACGCTTAAAAGAGAGAGGAAATACAAAAAGTTGAAGAAATTAGTACATTGTTTACGTTTATCCGGTTATCGAATGCTAGCCTGCTTATTATTATCATTATATTAAAGTGGAATGGTAATTTTCATCGGCTGTTAGTTTCGCGGTTCTTTTATCCAAACGCGCGTTCGTTGTTTGATTTACGACGCATTGGAAAGCCAACTTGTTAAATCTGCTTTCCTATCTTGCGTAGTTGCGTTGGCCTAGTTGAGAAACGAATCACTTTTTCTTCCTAAGAACCACGAGATTCAGAACAGACTTAAGAAGCTTAAACACGAAAAGGTTTTACGTTTGAAGATTTGGTATATTTTGAAAATTTGAATCCAAAGTGGAAAATTTTCCCAAGACGAAAACTAAAGGTATATCCGTTTAGTTCATAATATCCCTATGTAAAGACCCCCAAAGTGTAGTCAAGTTTGAAAACAAAATCTCGCAATCATTCGAGAAGCTACAGAAGGCCCAGCCTGTTTAAAATACAAAATTTTCTAAAACAACAAAATATTCAAAAGGAAGACATTAACTCCGAGGATGGTCTGATAAGTACCTGTCCTAAGGAAGACACCACAATTGTTTTGCATTCAGTAATTTTGCTGTGGATTTGTTGAACTCTGGAAAATAGGGCTCTATTTCGACAATAGTCTTCTCATTCGACGTGACCCGCTTTCCTCCAAGCTATCTTTTCAAGTTTGGAAAAAGAAAGAAGTCACAAAGGGCCAAATTTGGCTAATATGGTGGATAGGGCAACAATTCGTACCGTAACTGAAGTCTGTCGCAATTGCCGTTGAGTGGGCCGTTTTCATGATGGTAGAGAATTTTTTTCTTCATTAGGTGGAACCTTTTTCTCTTTAATTCAGCGTCAAATCGGTCCATTAAATCAGCATAGTACTGTCCTGTGATTGTCCATCCCTTCTTCAAATAATCAATGAAGATTATGCGTTGCTAATCCCAAAAAATCGTCACCATGACTTTTCCGCCTTCTTTTGTGCACGTTCGCCGGGAAAAAAAAAACATTTTGGTTTCTGGCGTAAAGTAATGTATCCATGTCTCATCTACAGTCACATAAGGTCGCAGAAACTCACTCGTATTGCGCAACAAGTCCAAACATACCTTTGAAGTTATCACGCAATTCCGTTTTAATCAATCGTCAGCAAACGCGGCACCCATCTCGCCGATAGCTTTCTCGTACTCAATTTTTCGTGAAGGATGTTTTGCACACAGTCAATGTTTACCATAATAGCAATCCCTCTAATCTTCATTCTGCGGTCTGCTAAAACGATATTATGAACTTTACTGATCGTATCGTCCGTAGTTACTGCAATGGGACGACCTGGCCGCTCCTCATCAAAGACGGATGTTCGGGCACGCTTAAATTCATTAAACCAGTATTTGATGGTAGTCATCGAATGTTCATGGTCCCTATAAACTGCATCGAATTTCTCTTTGATGTCTGCACACGTTTTCCCATTTTTCCATGAAGAATACAAAGAGTGTGGTATAAATATAAACATGGAAAAGGCCAAATATTTGCGTGCAGGAAAAAAAGAACAAAAAGTGCCAGTAGCGTAGCAGTAATAATTATTTTAATGATGTTACTGCATTGTTTCTGTTGTGTCTTTTAATTGCAGGCACCTTTGATCGAACAGTTCGCGCAACACAGACGCATTTTTTATAACTGAAGTAAAATAGGAGCTGCATTTTAAATTTGTTCGAATAATTCTTAAATCAAAGATTCGACCAATGAAGAGCACGTCCAATAATAGGTTACTTTATATCAATTTACATTAAGTTTTCGTTTTCGGTTTGGGTGGATCATATTCGGCTGTTGTCGATTGCCCTTTATTTCTTTATTCCTAACTATTTCTTGATGTTAAGGTAGGCGATGATTAACGGCGTTGTAATTGGTGATCATGATTATTATCAACCGCACTTGGGAAGACATACATTTTACCGTTAAAGTTAATAGTTAGTGGTTAAGATTTAATCGGAAGTGGAAAGACCGGGCTTAAGTAAATAGTACTTGACGTACTCTCTTACAACGTTTATAGCGTTTCACAAGAAAAATTTAAGCGGGAAGCAGTAAACGTAAATAAATTTAATCAGCTGATTGACAAGCTGATTAAAAAATTTGGCTGACAGACTTAATTTTTATTTTGTGGTTGTGTATGGAAAGTAGCGAATCACGAGCCAAATGTTTGGTGCTCGATTTAAAAAAATCTTCTCCTAATTAAAAAAGAGAGTATAATTGACGCCCTTCAACGATAAGAAATTCATGCAAATTGCCTTTGAACGAATTACCTGTTTCTAACTTAGTAGTGATATACACTTAACCTCCAAAAACTGCTATTAAATACATGAATTTACTTGCACGGAAACTCCACTCTATTTTAAATTTCTTCTCATAGACCAAACAGGATATCTTTTCCGTCTTTATAGACAAGTCCACGAAAATTTTATCAAAATACTCTTAATGAAACACGAGGAAAGAAAGCTGAATTTAACCAGCACGTTCACGTAGGGTACCTAAACTACCGAAAAAGTTGCGACTCCATCTTCAGTATATAAACCTTCCATCGCACGACCTTACCTACTACATGTATTACAACAACGTGCATTCCTTTCTCTCCGCCAGGATCGTAAAACAGTTGATTTACGCTCCGGGTCGATGCTGACGTTTATTTGCACACCGAAAATTCAGCTTTCGCACCGGTTTTTTTTCCGCTACACCCGAGAAAAAGTTATCTCTGTACCGTACAAGCTCCAGATATATCTTTATGAGAGCTTACTACTTCCTATCGATCTAAATCTCGACCGTTGTATGGTAACAACCGGAGGGAAGAGAAAAGAATGAAAAAAACACGTACAATCGCAATAGCGAACCGGTTCTTACATTATTATTGTATTGTACGGTATTGTACTGGATTGGTATGGGTTGTACGGCTTAGTAGGCGATCAATAACGTCCTCATCTATTCGAAGACCTTTGATGTAGTGCTTTACCTTTTTTGTTAGTTTAGTGAAAGAGATGCATTGATGTAGTGGTTAATAAGTAGTTTTATTACATAAATACTGATCTGTATTATTTGATAATCATAGAAGCTTTTACTTTTTTTAATTGTAACTGCAGTTATCACTTGAAAGTAAATTTCAAATAAATTGAATGTGATGTTGTACATACATTAAACCACGCATGGCCAACATACGGCCCGCGGACCTGATTCGGCCCGCGTAATAAATTTATGCGGCCCGCGATTAATTTTTCAATATTAGCTATTTAACTTTCAATAATTGGTCGAATGGATTCGCGATACTTCTTTATTTTTTAAAAAGATTCCATTATAAAGATTTACAACTTTTGTACTCGTGTTTACTCGATATGAACTGTTTGACGTTTAGCGGCTTCTTGTTAGACAGTTTCTGGCGAAAAAATAATTCCAACGCTGCCTCACCTTCCGTACATCCCAGATCTGGCACCACTGGACTTCTGGCTGTTCCCAAAAATGAAAAGTCCCATGAAAGGACAACGATTCGACTCCATAGAAAATATCCAGACGGAAACGACGACGGTTTTGCAAGGTCTAACTTCGGGCGACTTTCAGAGGTGTTTCCAGGAGTGGGAAGAGAGATGGAATAAGTGCGTGGCACTCCAGGGGGTTACTGTGAAGGAACGAAAGCGTGATTATTAGAGTAACCAAAACTTGCGGACTCGCATAGGCGTCGGCATTACGGGTTAATATAAGAATACGAAAAATTCATAAATAAACTTACTTGCTAATTATTCAACAAATTAGAGGCATCAGGATGTGAACTACTGTAAACTTGCATCATTGCATATGTTTCCACAGTTACTTCTTTAAACCTTGTGCGTCGACAAGAAAAAATATTCTTATACATAGAAAACGATCTCTCCACATCTAAGGAAGTTACATTTGCATGTAGAAACTGTTTTCAAAATCACTTAAAAGTTCACTATTCTTACACTTATTATAAACGGCCTCTAAAGTATTAAAATCGGGGTTTTTCCTTAAAACATCTGCCAACTTTTGACTAGCGCATAATCCTGGCGTATCATTTAATGTGTGTAATTTATTTTTTACACTCTCCAATGATTCCTGCAATGACAATTCAGTACATTGTAGTTTTCTGATGGCATCTAGTAATACTGATAATAACTGATTGAATTTGTTGCAAATGGATCAAATAGTAAGAAGCTGCTGTTAGCCAAGTACTCCATCGCGTTAAAATTGGTTCAGGAGGTTCTAGAATACCTGGACAAAATTTACGAAATTCTTTAAACGTTTAGGAGATTTACGAAACACTGCTTTAGTACTTCCAATCATCCGATCAACGTTTCCGTAATGTTGTCGAACAACTTCACCAACTAAATGCAAAGCATGCAGCACGCAGGTTATATGTATTAAGTTAGGAAATATATATTTTAAGGATCGCCCAACACTTAACATCGTTGCTGCACTATCTGTCACAATCATCACAACTTGATCTTGGGCAATTTTAAGCGTTCATTATCACTCTTTGAACATTTTCCGCGGTACATTGTTGAACACGTTTTCAAGCTAACAAATATCGAGATGCTGTGTTCTCGCTAGATAAAACGCGAGCTATTACATTCACAATACTATTTTTCTTTATATCGGTCGTCTCATCCACGGTAATCCATATTTTTTTGGAACACAAATCACGTTTACACACATTTTCTAGCATCTCTTTCATTCGCGGCAAATGGTTCTGTAATTGTGTTTGTGAGGATAATGGGTACTTTGGAACGTATTGTCGCCAAAACGTTTTAAAAGCTGCTTTTCTCACCAACGACAACGAAAGATTTCAAGAGGTAAACATAATTAATAAATGTATGGGGAATAGTGCATAAGGTATTTCAGTTCTTGCATGCCTCTGGCAATCAGTTCTGTCCAATGCAGCCAAACGAACATTGCATATTAAGCAAAAAACTGCACTACCGTCATATTTTAAATGGGGAAAAAGTGACACATACTTATGTACATTAGTAGCAAATCTATTACGAGGCATTGTTTTCTTAGGTATGTAAATATTAGTTCTATATGAAACGATACACTAATTATGTACTTGGTATAATACTACAAACACAAAAAACACCAGCTATATTTTCAAAAGCGACACGTAAGTACATAACCTTGACCGTTCGACTAATCTTGGCAACAGCTCAACCGGTACTAAAACGAAATCTCTCTCAGCGCGGTTTAACATGATTTATATTCAAGGTCGATACTACATGCCTGCTTCTCTACCGGTTTAGTTTATTTATGAATTTTTCGTATTCTTATATTAACCCGTAATACCGACGCCTATGCGAGTCCACAAGTTTAGGTTACTCTAGTGATTATGTTCAGTTTTTTATAATAAAGCTTTAATAAACAAATTCTCGTTATTTAATTGCCGTATGCTTCAAAAAACTATAATATTGACAATATATAAAATACGAAGAACGTAGACAGGAATATACAATTAAATTGTTATGAAGGCATGGAAATTTATCTATATTGATTTACCTATATTGATATCTGGATTTTGTTTTGAGCGTTAACTTCCATCGGAACGATTTTGGGCGATACATCTCTTAAGTACCTGCAATTGGTTATTGTTCATGTAATAAACCTGCCAAAACCCACGAATTTGATTTATCGTATTTCCTTGGTTTTATTTAAACAGTACCTCAATAAAAACCCTGGAACAAGAACCTGCAGCAGCAATAAATTTATGTATTTGGTATTTTTTCTTGAATCTTTTGAGTTCTATTAACGACCGGGGTTTGCTGCAAGAAACCCACCACTTCCGGGCTCGTTACAATGGCAGCAGCGGTGGGATTTTATTGACTTCCTTCTGAAAAGAGTTGTTTTTCCTATCTGAGACGTTGTGTATTTTTATGTCCTCTTTTTGGCCATAATTGCTTTATTAGTAGATTTGAATTGTACGAATAGCAACGCGTCTTTTACGTTCAATTAAAAATTGTGCATCCGTTGCATACTGAAATAAATCTTTACTGTAACAAAACATTAAAAATTAGAACTAAAAATAACCAAAATTAATGCTAATATAGCTCATGGTATTGATGGAATCACTCCCGACAAAAACAATGTGAGAAGAGCAAAGTGCTAGCTAACGGACATGTTTCTGTCTACCTTTCTCACTGTTATCATTCAGTTCTTGGGTTTATGCCACTAATATCCACAAACAGCTCTAAATATATTTCTTGGCGCCACCTAGTGCCAAGAGACATATTCATGGCGTCTAGAAAGTAGCGACAGAGACCGGAGTGCAGATACCCACCCCGTTAATGTGTATTAGAATTAAAATTTCTAGCAAAATTGCGACTTATTACAGTAGCAACCACACTAACATCTAAAGCCAAATATAAATCCTTTTTATTTCTTTTAAAACTTAGTAATACTATAAATATTGCGTTTTCTCAAAGATCCCCCTATATCATACCAATATATCTAGCCTAATTGGGTTAAATATATTTCCTTGCCTTGATAGGCATGTGAATATCCCTAAGTATGCATATTTATCATTTTCCAAAACATATACATCATTTACAGCAATTTCTCAACGAGATATATACATTCTCAGCTACAAACTGACATCTTGTCGAAATTATCCTCTCGCAATGCTTTAATTAAATCTATCATTTTCGCTGCTAAATAATTGGCTCTCTTACGGCGGGCATTATCAATTTTAATCTCGGTCCTCGCGCTTTTGTACGCCGAATCAATTGTAATTTATATTTCTAACCTGCAGTAATAAATTTAATACTTCCTTCCGTCTCCGGTTACGTTTCTGCTTCAAGTACTCGGTTCGGGCTTTCTTGAAGAGGGGAGTATGAGGAGGCAGGCTTTTAATTAGTAATATTTATTAAGAACGATTTGTTATTCGAGCACTACTCGAGTTGGGCCGAAATTGAAAACTGGAAAGCTAGTAGCGAATCGTTTGTAGCCGGGCTTTATTGTTTATGATACATTTAATAAGCACTCGTTAATTTAAGTGATGCGATTAATCTTTGCTTGAAGATGTTTCTTCTTTTCTTTTTGAAAAGGAAGTGCAAAATGTATTTTATTGTATTCTAAGCTGAGTATCTCAATTGAGAATACACCAGTAAAAGGACCTTGATTTTATATAGAAAACTTTGGGAAATTGAAGCAATAGAGGCATCAGTTTACAAAGAAGTGAAGCCAATATGTAACGAAAATATTTACATCCAGTCCCACAATCACAGGGATAAAACAGGATTGAACTTAGTCGTAACTCATGATTTCAATCTTCGCCTGATAGTTACTGGCTGTCTACCTCTAATCTCGATCTCCTCTACACGCAGAAAAATGGTTCTTGCATCAAGAAATTAGATTTTTTTGCAAAAACGAATCTCTATTCAAGAAAATATTTTTATTTCAATGCTATAAAGATGTTTAATATAAGAAAATGATTTTCTTGAAATTTCATTTGCATTAAATAAATATTTCCTTGGGATTAAAAAAATCAAAAAAATCCAAGACAGAGGAATGTTTCTTCATTTAATCTTAAGTTAGGAAAGTATTCATATTACATTAACCGGTATTTCTTGAAAGTGATTATGAAACGTCGTATGCTAAAGGTTATATCATTGTATGGGTAAGTATAGCATCTTGGGCACTAGGTGGTGCCAGGAAATATGCCAGTGCTGTTTTTGGATAAACTGAGAGGCGAACAGCAATATGGGCAGGAGAAAAAAGTGTTAGTGTTTTTCTCTTCTCACATTGTTGTTGCCGGAGGTGATTCCGTTTTTGTTAGGCCTTTACTGAAGCCGCAAAGAATCATCCAACAGTAACCTTCACGTGAAATTTCCATTCTTTCACAAAATTGCTCAGTATAAACAAATTACTCGGCCGATCTCCGTGCCGTCGCTGCTTCAGTAATAATAGATGTCGTATTTTGCGAAAATAGTAATGTCAAATCTCAATAGCGCCATCTAGTGATCGTTCGTTGAAACTTAAGACGCTATCCTCGCATAGTAGAATGGTAGAGAGAGAAGCTAAAAACTTTTGTGTTTGAGTTACAAGCAACTATTAACATTTAGCGGAAGCGCCTAAAGTTCAAGTTAAGGTAGGTAAGAGTTTACAAAAAATCGAAGAATTTGAAAATTTAAAATATACAAGGTGTTCCATTTTTATATAGATTCCATAGTAATGCGAACAATATGTTCAAAAATCATATTTTTATAACAGCTTGCTTTTATTATTATTATTATTATTATTATTATTATTGTTGTTATTATTATTATTATTATTATTATTATTATTATTATACGGCTTTGGCGGACGCCATTGGCCAGTTACCCCTGATGACAACTTGCGTAAAGCCAAAAAAGCTTCTGTTGTTTTTTTTTTTAACTTTAACCGGTTTAAAACATTTTTAAGTTTTTGCGGTACGTCTGAGTAACCCTGTATATTGTTTTCTAATGTTCATTTCCTTTATTCTACTATATAAAGCTGTGTCATATCAGTAACTCATAACTAAAAGCAAAATTTTTACAGTTTTGTATTTTTTATAGATAAATCCAAAACTGTGATTGATGTCACAAAATCTACAGGAAATAAATCTACAAAATTGATAATTCTCAAACCAACATAGTAATTTTGTTCTGGGGTAGGACCAAATTATAAGACACAAATTCCTACGTTTTGGTCATTATTAAGGAGTTTCTTCGGAGAAGGTGTAAAGAAGGACAGTACAAAGTTAAGTGACGTCAAGTTATAAACTGCAAGCACTTGATTACATATGCACTAACTTAATGCGATACTATCCAGCTCACCTTTATGAAAGCTATTTTCTAAAAATCATGACTCGAGTTGTTGGCAATGTGTTCTGTTAGTAAAATATACAAAAGAATGAAGCAAATATATGAACAATACAAATGAAATCCAAAAGAAAGTAGAAATTAAATAGTTTTTAAGCTCAACGCGTAGTCTTGTACTCCAAAACTTAATCAAAAGCATTTGACTAAATTAATTTTTTATACTATAGATAATGAAACATATTGATAATGATCTTCCTGATGAATCGTATTGCAAATATTGAAATTATCATAGAATTTAAAAATATATACATAGATCAATGTTCCCCTCTAACTATTTAATTTGATAAACTTCTTTTAAATCGCTACTTTTAGGAAATTTTAATCTATACACCATAAACCAGCTAAAAATACAATAAAACAGATATTGACTACTAGGGTTCTAAACTGCACAATAGATTACCATAAAGCCGTAAAGCGTTGTTTATCGTCTTATTTTACCTGGTATTACGAAATTATTTATTTCCTTATTGTATTTCTACAATTATATCTATTACATAATTTGTTATGCAATAAATATACTTTATGTTATTGAAGCCAGACAACTGCAAACATTTTATACATAAGATAGGCATATTATACAGTGACCGGCATAATTGTTGCAACATATAGAAAATTATTTAATTATTAAAGTATGGTAAAATTTCTTTTAGGGAATAGGTTTAGCATGTCTAAAAGCCCCAACGTTTATTTTGGAACACATCACGTGATCGCTAGTATGGCGGAAATTTTAAAAAATCTACTGTGAATCGACAAAAAATTAGATTAGATGACATAACATCCAAAAAGATTATTTGGAAAATATGCTTAAAATTTAACTTTAGGCGAATTTTTGTAAACATATTTTCAAAGTAATATATTTTTTTTAATTTTACTTTTTTCTCACCGAATTTGACTAGTACTCAAACAGTTTTGCCAGTTCTTGTATAATTAAGAGAACTAAAACTAAAAAGTATGTTTTGTGTTGAGCAATTAATCGTAAAATTTATTTATTATTATCGATTGCAATAGGGATAATAATAAAAACATTTCTTAAACTAATTAGCAAACATTACTTTTATTGATAATTAAGCCGGGCACAGAGAACTTCGCACCAGGTTAGAAGTGAGGTTGCCGCGCTCACGACGCAACGTATGCATGCAGATGAATCGGCACGGGCTATCTCAGCCAATGAAATTATTAATTTATCGCAACAGTTTCTCATCAATTATCCTAATTATAGAGATAAATATGTGTATGTTAGTATGTCTAACGTACGCAAGGAAAATAAACGACTCTTGGCTAATAAATTTTCCGGATTTGAACTATAATGGAACTAAAGAATTACGTAAAGTTTGCAAAGTACCTTTAATATACTGGAACAAAGCCGACTGTAAAAGACATATAAATAATGTACAGCACAAAAATAAGAAAAATGGCATGCCACCTCAAACCCAATTTAAGTTGGATTTACTTTTGAGGTTTATTGTTTGTGGTCCACTGCTTCGTTTACTCGATAAAAAATTGCTTCGACAGTTTCGGCGTACACACAATCACCAGTGGAACTTACCATCACGGACAGTGCAAATCGTGGACGAAGTGAATACATTGCTACACGGTATAAACGACTCAAAAAACGATCGCGTTATAGCAAAGTTCGACAGTGTTTTAAAAAAAAATCCGATTATACAAGATTAAGACAAACGTGTAGTGATGCATCTGCAGATTCATTAACTAACTCTAACATTTTTTGTGGAAACATACCTGATGGCGCAAGTTTTTCACCAATCCTATCCACACTGTTAAGAAGTTATGTTTATTTATTATATTATTATTTATTATTGCGGTATTAAGTACAACAGATTTTTTAAGAAACTACTTCGTTTACTTTTTATAGTTATAACAAGTGCCGTTTACAAAAAAAAAACTAATAATGGCAATAAAAACATTTCAACGTATGCATATATTCGCTTAATTTACCAAACATTTTTACTGCGTCAGCTTTTATTTTTTATACTGGGGTAATGATATACACTATTTATAATCCGCGGCCCATGCGACTTATCCGATTCTGTTGCGAAGACCGATTGTGCCTGGCTTATTGATAATTAATGTTCAATTGAGCTACTAAAAAATAAAAAAATGGAAATGTAATTTATTTAGAGAATATAAAAAAAATTGTGATTCTTATTTTTTTTAATTTGCATATAGCCTTAAAATTCTAAGCAACTTTTCCAAATAACTTTTTTATATATCATGTCATGTAACATGTGATGTGTGCCAAAATAAATTTCGAGGTTTTAAGACATGCTGAACCTATTCCCAAAAAAAAAGAAATACCATGTTTTAGTAATTAAAAAATTTACCATATGTTGCAACATTTAAGCCAGTCACTATTATAATATTTGTTACCAATAAATAGAGATTCATTCGCAAAACTGAAAGCTATTTTTCTTATCCGAATTGGAATCAACTATAGTAAAAAAAAGCTAACTTGTAGAAATAAAGACATCAATCTATTCTTGTTATCAAAAACCTCAAAAAGAAATTCTGCGTATTTTAGAAACTGAAAGCAACTCTAGTTCTTAGAAATAATCATTAAAATCAAATTTTAATTCCAGATGCTAAATTCTGGGCTGGATCCGGCCCGAAACCCTCACCACGAGGCATCAGAATCCCCGACGAAAACGGCAAAGAAA
Source organism: Dynastes maya (assembly GCA_029619315.2). NCBI lineage: Eukaryota > Metazoa > Arthropoda > Insecta > Coleoptera > Scarabaeidae > Dynastes > Dynastes maya. The sequence goes on along the minus strand of JAROYE020000011.1, from coordinate 19,327,372 downwards.
CTCCTCTAAGAAAATACGACAGCAAGACTGTCGTTTTGACTCTCCCAAGTGATATTACCATCTTAGACCTGGGTCACTTCGGCATCTGGTGTGAAGCCTTTACAGTAGACTTCGGACACATTCAAATTCCAGCCGGCTTGAACATCCCTCCATCTTTAAAGATGCTCGGAGTTAGTCCACAGGTACGGAAACAAGCTAACAACAAAAAAGGCACTAAAAAGAATCCACGTCACTAACTAATATTCATTGTCATCACTACAAACTCACCTAATAACCATTCACAGAAAGTGTATCAACGATATTAACTCGATTTTTTGTGACCTACATACTTCCTTTCTTATACATATGGTACATGTGTATAGGTATAATTGAGGTGCTTGGTGATTGATTATTAATTATTTGAGTGTTTTAGCGTTTAATGTTTCGTCGTTTATTTCATTACATTATATCATATATATGTGGTATTATTGACTTGGTGTGAGTGTGTATAATGTATATATCCACACGAGATTAAGGACTAATAGGTAAATAATATTAAGGTGTCGGTAGAATTAACAGTAATATGTTATTTATAGCATTAGAAAGGTCTCAATAAAGATATTCATACTTTTTCTGACTTTTAAATATGTACATGTATATATGCTAATCCAACTAAATAGTCAAAGTGCATATTTCTCTAGGAAATATTGAATTTTTAATACTATAATTAATTTTGAATACATCAAAGTATAAAAATAATGTTGTATAGTGGATAGTTTCGTAACTGACAATGACTGTACATACATAGTGTGTCCACAAAGGTTTTTATTATTGGTTGGAGTTAGTTTGCTTTTGGATGCTAAAGAATATTAGTCTAGTGAAAATTTAAATTAATTTTAATTTTTTATTCTTGGACGTTCAAAGCGATGCATTATGGGGCCAAACTGCTTTGCTATGGTAAAAAATCTGTAACTTTCTTATCAATAGAAATATAGCAGTGAAATTTAGCAGACATGTACAGAAATGTCTAGGATCTCAAGTGAATACAAAATTCTCCGCAAGAAATTTACGATTGTTTGCTTAAAAAATGTTAATTCATTGTCATTTTAATAATAATGCGAAATCAATTTTTTATTAAATCAAAGTAAACTTGCCTATTGGTAAATAACAGTTAATAACAAGGGTTAAGTGTTTGTGCGATATCTACATTAAAAAAACGTTAATTTATTGTTATCTTAACAATACAGCGTAATCATGTGAAATCAGGTCTTTATTCAATAAAAGCAAACTTATCTATTGATAAATAACAGTACATATTTACATAACAACAATTAGGCGTTTGTACGAAATCTACATATAACACAGCAACATTTGGTATCTTATTTTAGCAATATTCATTGAAAATTACGTTATTTTACATAATGGAAGAGCACTAAAACAGAAAATGCTTTCACTAACAATTGTACTGCTTCCTCGTCCAGTTCAACATTTGCAGGAGTGAATACTTTTCTGATAGTGGATATATAGGGATCTGATGTAAACAGTAAGGTCTTCGTTCGTAGCAGAACACGAACGTTTTCTTGCATGATGTAATCTGTATAATTTGTAATCTTTATTGCGCGATTCATGGGCTTCTTCAGATAACTGACCGAGTAGCAAAACTGCATTATCGCGAATTATGTTTTCCCCATGAATCAGGACTTTATATACTGATGAGGGCATATAGTACCAATTATATTTACTCACATACAATTGTGCAGTTTCAAATGCATACTGACCAAACTTTTGGGAATTAATTTGCCTACCGCATGACATTGTTTGTATTATGTGAAATCTGGAAATAAGCTCTTCATCAACTCCAGTTATATCCGCTGTACAGGCCGGACTAGCGAAAAATCTAGCGGTACTCCCGTCATTACTGTTTCAACTATTTTGTCGTGGTTTATCCATTATCAGTCCACACTCTTTTCGAAATCTATCTTGAACGCAAGTCTTCTTTGCTTGCTTTTCGTTTTTCATGTCTTCGGTGGTTGCCGCACATTTCTTAAACGACAAATTAAAGGAAATGTGAAGAACTAACTGCATGAATCCCATCCACGCATGCAATGTTGAAAGGCCAAATCTAAAAGCGTTTTCGTTTTCTTGTTTCTACCTCACCCGATCCAGATCGTTCATTTCCGTGGGCTTGGCAAGGCACACAACACATGTAGAAGTAGAAGGAGTATGGGTTATTACCTGCACAACTTTACCATCAATCATTGTAAACAAAAGCTCATGCTTTATTGTGACCCGTTTCTCATTTTTCGTTACTGAAGTGCGCAACAAGGTACGGATCTGAGCTTCTATTTCGTCCACAGTAGGGCGTTTCTTTTGAAAACTCGATTGAAATGGGCCTGCAATATCTCATAGAAGCTGGGGAGGGATTCTGCCAAATTGCATTCTGTGTTAGTTCATCAATAAGGCGAATTGGTACAAAGGAAGCTACAAATAAATTGCTGTCAGCTATCAGGAAGCTTTCATCAGGAAGAATTTGTTTATATTCACTTTGTCCTGGAGAACCATCACAGCCCCACTTAGCGTATAAACGTAAATGTGATAATTTTTCCAGGTCAACAGAATCGATCATCAAAATTTTCTTGCATGTGTGATCGAGGAGCGACTGTAGTATTACTTTCGCACTTATGTCAGTAATTTCAATTGGAGTTAGATAACATTCAACCTTAGCATCCCTCAGTTTCTTGTACGACGGCAATAAACTGCACTGTTTAGTGTGCAAGCAGTTTAATAAATATTGGTACCTGTTTCTTGTTACAGATATATCGTTGTATATAGCCAGAGCTTCATCGGGTGTAAATGGTTGCGCAGTTGTGTTGTTTCTTAGTATTCGCAGTAGAACCTCTTTCTTTTCTATTGATGCCGCGTAATTCTTGTATAATTTCAGCTTCAACGGTTTATCCAATTGAGTGCAATCCTCGTACATATGAGCTAGGAGTATGATCCAATAGAGATTCGCGAAAGAGTGTAATTGCTTTACGCCCTTGGGTCGTTTCAGCTGAATTTTCAAAAGTCTTGCACGGTCGTCCACGTACCATTCCAGATGACGTCGAAGATCCTCCCCTTACTTCAAATTTCACAAGCAGCTTACTGTCTAACCAACCCTTGTTTTGTTATTTTTTTAAAACACCTCAACTTTGCGTGCCGCCTTTTTCCAACGGATTTTGAATTCAGGAAGTACGTATTTTTGAATATTCAGGATTACACATTTCAACTGAGATTCGGAAAGGTTGAAATTCTGACGAATATAAGTCTCTGCGGTTGAAATATGCTTCCCGTGTTCTATGAAAGCAGCGCACAAAGTACGTTTAGCGATTTTAAAGTTACTCATTTTGGTCAAATACCCTTTAAGTACAAAATATTTTGGATCGCAGAATGTCTTAGGACTAACTGCATATGGCCGAACTGGAATTGATTATATATACTAAATCGAATATTACACTAAACCACAAGAAAATATTTTTCTTATAAATATTATTTTGATATAGTCTTGTTTTTCAATGCTCTGTTATTGATCGTTTTCTGTTTCCCTTTTAACATTTGGTAAATATGTTTGTGAAATTCTTATCAACAATATGTCCAGCGTGGTAAAACAGCCTTCTAAAATTTATAGATATTTTAGTTTGAAAGAAGTTCAGCTATTTTTCAATAACTATTTTAAATATCAAACAAATAACTGTAAAAAAGCATTTTCTAAGCACAGCCACTTATTAAATTTAAAGATATAAGTAAAAGTACAAGAATAAAATTTACAAAAACCAATAACTTTAAGTTCGTTCAAATTGAAATAAGTAAAAGTTACAAAAGTTATATTATCAAGACAAATTGAAAATCAATCATTTATGAATTTTTTAACAAATTATAATTTATCGCAACACTGATTTGAAATTCACAGCAACAAATTAGGTCACAAAATAAAAGATACAGGTGTAATAGTTCCCAAGGTAGAAATTGTAATGTCAGTATAAACTAAGCGCATGCTGACCGTTTTTCGTTAGCCGTACAATAAACGCGGCAAAACCGCAAGATTTCCTTTTAGGATATTATGCAGGACATCCGAGGTAATAGTTGAAACCTTCCACGAAGTTTAATAGGCCTTTAATTTGACACCCACTAATTCGATAGGTCATTACACTAATACAAATCTACTGATCTGTAATTTTCTAACGCTAAAATGTAAAGCAAGATAAGCTCTTTCAATCCATGTATGACACTTAATGAAGCAATACCAAAACTATCTATGATTTTATATCTCAAAAATTCGTAATCGCATATCATCCCTCTCTGGAAATTTTTTTTGGCACAAAAATTTTATCGAAACAACTTGGAATGTATTAGTTTTGAGTCCCATAATTTTCCATTCAAACAGTCTGTAACCACTACCGTTTCTTAACAGTTCAAATTAGAAACTTAAATGCATACATTTACCTAATAATTACCCATAATTACCAGAAGGCAAAATAAACACAGTTTTTGCTTAATTTGCATAAGAAGGAAATTCGCGTTTTACCATCTACTATTAGAATTTCGTTTTATTGGTCTGAATCGAGCCGGATTTCTCTTCCTTCTATAACTTGCCGATTTTCTACATCAAACGCGTTACGGTTATTAGACAGGAATTTGCGGTAATTCGGCCATATTTCCGCTTAAATTCTCCTTCGATTTCTGTTAATTAAACGCCGCCAAATACAATCGTAAACGGTGACATCGTAACTTTCCAGAAGAATGAGACGCATATTTCATGAAAATTGTTGGTTGCTATAAAATGTTGTTTATTTACGTTTATTGGTGTTTGCAAATCAAGCAATTTATATGCAAGATGTGACGATAGATAAATAAAAAGCTTTCACCTGCTAATTTAGTACTCATTTGCTCTTAAGGTGCTAAAGTGGTAAAGTTGATGAAAAAAAATGCATTTGGTTTTCCGAAACATTTTCTTTAACTAAATGCTCTATATGTAAATGGTTTTAAAATTTTAAGAAAGAATGACATAATAACAGACATTTGAAAGGGTACCTCCAGTTTTTCGTTTTTGAGGAAAGACAATATCGCTAGTAATACCTACCTCGGCAATTTTAACGCAGCTTATCCTTTAAAAATTGATTGGAAACAGCGATTGTACATCAATCTAAATTCATACTTACCAAAGAAAATGACCGCTGTTAGAATCAATAAATGCCATTTTTAAACTGATCTACATGGAAATCCAGTGAAGTCTTTTTACTTCACAGTGGATGCATGTTTTCGAAATTATTTTCCCTTGTTCTGTGAGGTTATTTTATCTATCACCACGTTGGTAAATCAATTAAATTCTTTAAAGAATTGGTTCACCACCATAATAATCCTAGGAGTACAAACAAAGCTAAATCGCTTTCATCGACAAGGAAACTGCATTACATTTTGGAATTCGTGTAAGGTATTACTTTTGAAGTAGTGTCCGTCTACAGCAATTATATTACCAGTATATTTTTGACGAGTAAGGCCATCCTCATGTTGAAACTTGAAACTTTTCAGACAGAAATGTATTTGCGTTTCGGATTTTTTGGGCAAAAATCGATATATCTACATTCAAGCGATTGAGAAAAAAATTATAAATATCTCGAAATCTGTTAGAAATGCCAGGAAGTTGGGACGTTTGTATATTCATTCCCAAAATATCAAAAGCAAGTAGTTATCAAAAGTGGATACATTTGTAGTTTATACACTCAGGGGCAAAAAAATCGGTCCATCACCTATTTCATCTTCATTTGTACTTCTAAAACTCTGGACTTGCAACATGGTGTAGATTGACAGACGCATTATTAAAAGGCATCAATTTGCTGACTTTTTGTTTTGCATTTTGTCAACAAACGAGGAATGATGTTTTTGTTAACAAATTTATGGTCGATAATCGAAAATATATTTAGTGTGCCTTGCGTTTATTTTAGGAGCTAGACACTCTGACAGTTAAAAAATATAATTCTGACAGTTAAAAAGTGTTTGAAGTGGGAAACTTCTCCAGTTTTCTTTCTAAGAAATGTCTTTAACTCCAACGGATGCAGCCAGGGTAGTAGCTTTACTTCAAGATAGCCGTGGCCGATATTATGCTGCTCAGGTACTCGTTCAGCAATCTAAAGAACCGTTCTGCATTTTAATGAAACCGGCAGCTATACTAGGAGATCAGGATCAAGCTGCAGAAGATTTGTGATTCCTTCATTTTTGAGAGAAATAGGCACCTGACTTCGGTTAAGGTGACAAATCGACTGAGCGAAGTAAGAAATATGCTTGTAAGCAGATGGGCAATTCGTCAACGACTAGCTAAAGCTAATTTAATATTTATAAGACCAGCCCAATGTACACAGCTATCTGTGGAACACCGTAGAGCTCGACAAGCTTTTGCAAAAGATCACGAAAACTGGAATCACGCCGATGGTCGGGAAAGCATTTGAAAAAAAACAAGGAGGGCGATTTGCTGAATGTAATATTGTGAAAATAATTAGCTACCGGGGAGGCTCCGTTATTATTCGGGCTGGCATAAGCAGCGAAGCCCGTACCACATAAACACCGGTTTAGAAAAGCACGTGGTTCCTTTTGCTCCATTTATAGGTCCTAATTTCATTTTTATGGACGATAACGCGCATCCGCACTGTGTTCGGATCGTCAACGAGTATTTAGGTGAGGCCCGGATTATGCGTATGAATTGATTAAGAAGACAGATTCAAGCACATGTACCCCGCCCAAAGAACTTGGCTAAACTTGCTGCGGCGCTTCAGGCAGAATGGGAGTAATTGAATCAAAATGATGTTCAAAATTTAATTAAGCCCATGCCGAGACACATGCAAGCTGTCAGAAGGATCCGAGGTGGAAATCTCGGTATTAATCACAAAAAGTACTCTAAAATGTTATTATTATTTTCTTTGTATTAATGAAACCCTTTTAATTTTATGAATTCCCAAATGATCTAATATAATTCAATATTTTTTTTTCTTGGAAATGTGTTTTTATTTAATTTTATCTGTTCCTCTTAAATTTACCACCAACTTTAAGATTATATCTCAGAACATTTTTTCTTTACGAAGAGAAATTCAAATGGATCGAATTTTTTGCACCCAAGTGTATATTTTTAATTTAATTGGTTGATGGAACTACAAAGATCGATTGTAGAAATTTTTCCCTTCACTCAAGCTTATTTTCTTCTATCGATCTTCTTATATCACCTTCTGGCAAGTACAATTTCATATTATGCATGTTTTCTTTCATCGAGATCTCCATAATTTAAATGCGCTAATTTGAATAATCTTTACCATCCAATCCGAAGTATATTATTCGCCTCTTCCGCGTCGAGCAAAAACTTTCGAACAGAACGAGGCCGAGGCGTCTATAACTTACCATCGCACGTTCACCAAAACGGCAGCTATGGTAGCGGTCGACGGGGGTGGCGAAACAATACGAACAATGGCCGAAAATCTCAACACGACGTGCCAGCTACAGAGATAGCCAACAAAGATTAATCTGTCGACTAGCAACGTACCGTCGTACCGTTTTCTTTGGATCCTTGACATCACGAAAAAGATAAACAACTGCTTTATTTATTTATCCATTTCCTTTCCGTCGTGACGTGACCGTGGCGTAGTTCTCCTATTCTTCAAGCGAACGCAAATCTGCTTGACGTATACGAGGGGTTAGGAAAAAAATAACAGTGGATATTTTTTTATGGTAATACCGTTTCTAATGCCACATATCCCGTCCGGTTCCTCTCGAGTGGAATATCAAAGACTGTGGTCTCTATTTACTTCTATTGTTATTATTTCCAAAAGACATGCAGGATGCTACGTGCGACAAAACCCTAGATTACACAATACATTTAAAATATGCAAAGTTTGGCAACACCCGATTTCTTTCTGAGCCAATAATTGAAATGACAAATACTATGGGGTTACTTAAAATCAGTTGTACGAGGTAGGCGCCAAAAATTCTCGGCCTGACAGGCTTATGCAGATTCGAGCGTATTCAAACTTCGTTGCGTCATAGTTGCACATGTTCGAAGCCACCTTAATTCGTGCACGAGGTTCGACGTAAAGAAACACGTGCGATAAGGTAAAGATAGAATTCGTGAAAGGCAATAAGACAAAACTTACAACATTTATGCTACAATAAAATGTTATCACAAATTAAGATATGTTAAGAAAAGTTCGCTCAAAAGTATTCACCCATTCAAGCTAATTAAGCACATTCACAAAGATACGCCTCACGTTTGATCCTTATCAGAGCTCGTGAGAAAAGGGGCAAAGGAAAATTTCATTCGGTCGAGGATACGCGTAAAAATCGTACGCAACAAAAAAAAATTAAAAGAAACTCTCAATGTCGTAACAAATCAGAATAAATATTCGTGTGCATACAGCGCCGTTCAAAATGAGCAGACCGCGTAACAATAAAGTTGTTACAACTGACATGTGCAGCTACTAGAGCGCTCATACACACGTCAATTCGGGACCATTAATCCAAGAACTACTCGAGAGTTGGTTTAGCATCTGTGCCCGGTTTTAGTCGCTGTTTTCTAGACGGCAGGCGTGTCTCTATGCGCCAGATAGCGCCAGGGATATACGGTTTGCTATATAGGAGGGTAGTGATATAAGTCAAGAGGCAAACAGCGGTGTGAGGTAGAGAAGCACTCAAAGAAACGCTGATGACATCGGGTAGACAGAAACATACCCGTTGGCTATTGTTTTTTCTCCTTACATTGCTTTTGCCATGAGGGATCCATCAATACCATAAGCAGCTATCTTAGCATCAGGGATAAATGAACGTAAATCCAATTCATTACCAATTCGACTTTTGCTTAACTAGCAATCAATTTTGACAAGTGGCATCATCAGGCTACTATAGTTATTGAAGCTGTTGAGAGACAATATCACATTATCGTCAAAATATATACACTCACAGACAAAAATATTGCATAGGTTATTTTAAATCTTTACTATTTTTTTCTTTAAAACTTTTGTGATTTCTATCGCTAAATCTTTTACACTGGAGTGTTCTACGTATTTTGCAATTTATTACAGAAAAAAGAATGTTTTAATATAGCCTTTTATAAGTGAATAAGAGATAACGATAAAACATTATAAATTAGCGTAATGTGTCTTGGAGTCCAAAACAAGGATGTTGTCAGAATGACATTTCCAGAGCTTTAGTGCACAAGTGTGTAGTTTCGGTCAGCGAGATACCTCATTTAAGTGTAAGAAATTATTTTAAAATTGTTTGTTTAGCCAATGAAGGGTACAGACAAGAAGATATTGCACCTAGATTAAATATCCATCAATTGACTGTCTCTCGTATAATAAGACAATGAGACGGGAGAACACAAAAGGCGGCGTGGTCAAGGTCGTAAAAAATGTACAACGCCAAGAAATAACTAATATTTGAGGCTTTAATCTTTACGAAAACGCGCACTTACAGCACCGCAGCTTAGAAATGAATTATTGAATGCAAGACAAGTCAATGTGTCTGTCAAAACAGTAATAAGGAAACATAAGGAGGTCCGGCTTAAATCCAAAACGCCCTACCAGAGTTCCTCGGCTTCTCCCGCGTCACAAAATTCGACGTCTAGAATTAGCAAGAGCTCATGCTAACAGGAATGGACATCAATGAGGAAAATTTCTTTTTCACAGACGAAATAAGAATACAATTATGGAAGCCTGATGAACGTAGTCGTGTATACAGAAGGTCAGGAGAACGTTTCGCAGAATGTAATCTTGCATAAAATCTTAGCTTTGGTGGCGGTTCCATTATGTTATAGGGCGGCATTGAGGTAAATTTAAGAATAAATGCTACCTGGTACATACACAACATCTTTGAAGAACATGTTTTACCTTATGCCGGCTTTGTTGGCTGCGATAATTTTATGTTAATGCGTGATAATGCCCGAGCCCATGCCGCAGGGACAGTGATCCAGTAAAGGATGTCGGGGCTACGGCGTTTGAGTGGCCAGCAAATAGTCCTGACGCAAATCCCATAGAACATCTATGGGACATTCTAAAAAGAAATACACGAGCACGAAATCCAGCTCCTAACTCAATTGCAGAATTAAGAATTGCTGCACAGGAAGAATGGCATCGAATTCCGCAAGAAATAATCAAACATCTTTTGCGCACCATGCCTAGGAGAATGCAAGATATCGTTAGAGCAAGAGGAGGAAGTACTAAATATTAAAATGTTATTATGTTGCGTTGTTATTATGTTTATGGGTAATTAATGTTGCTTTTTCCAATTAAACGTTTTTGGCCAAAAACAAATTGTTTTAATAATTCCTCCATGAATTTGCTATAAATCCTCCATATGTAATTTATTTGATTATCAATTACGTAAAACACTCCAGTGTACAAGATTTAGCAACAAAAATCACAAAAGTTTTAAAGAGAAAAACAATAAAGGCTGAAAATAAAATATGCAATATTTTTGTCTGTGTGTATATAATAAAATTCTAAGTTTAAATGAACTTGTTAAGAATTAAAATTGGGATGTAATGTTTAGGAGAATTGTTATTTGATAGGTTCTTGTTTGGAGAAAGAAAAACGGAAGATAGCATGCGACAACTGTTAAGAGGACGTTTGCTGGTCGCGTTATCTTAGCATTATTTTGGTTATTGCCTCTAGGCCTTGTTTGATGTGTACTTCCTCTACAAAACTATGCATCGTATGAAGCAGTACTGGGAATTATAGCGGAATAATGTTAACAAGTACTAGATTCCGATAAACAAAAAAATGTTGAATTGCTGTTATTAATATTACTAAGCAATAACAATAGCTTGGTGCCGAGGAAATCCTGTGCTACAAAGTTGTTGTTAAATGTTTTAGACTCCCGATACTCAAATATGAAACAAGCTGTCAACATCAACATACCGGTCAAGAACTTATCAAATGTTAATAACTAACGCCGGAAACATGTTTAAGGTGTAAGTAAACAGTCCAATCTTCTGAACGCGTCCAGTAATTTAGTAGCTACTACTCTAAACAATATATTCTTGCCGGAGAAAACCACAAAAAATAGGAAATAAAACAAAACAAACAAAAAGTAACAATTACCCACAGAAAACCATACGGTCTTACTGCGACCAACGACCTCTACAGGAATTAAAGCGCAACCTAACCATTTGGCCGCCCAAAAAAGAGTTTCACCGCTTTTTATTACTCTCGCCGTCAACCCCGTAATTTATTACCGTGCCGACGAAGGAATGAAGACCGGGAAAGTCCGGGAGAAAGTTCCGGGAAAAAACTCCGGTTACACGTAAAAGCGCAATGGAGAATGGACGTATGCATTCCGGAAGCAAAGGAAAAAAGACACAACGTGGAATAAAAAAAACTGGCAAGGGTCCCTCTTTTTGTTTAATTTAATTTTTGAAGCTGAAAAATAGTACGGCCACCGGCTTGCGCTAGGAGGCGCGCGTGTCGTGGAGCGAAAAATCTACTCGCTGAGGAAAGGATCCTACGGGACTTTTTGCCTACGCGAGTAGATTTAGCGAACGCGACCTACGCCGACATCGGAAAAGGTTACAAACGACTGAGTCAGCGAAATCGTGCATCGAGCAAATATAACACGAAGAACGCCCAAGCGCGCGATTGTTTGTAAATTGGTAAAAAATTCTTAACAATACCGAGCGAAATAATGGAGCCCATGGTTAGAGTTCCGCTGATTTTACATGAATAACTGCTGTGGAAACGAAAAATATAGGGTGCTCCAATCTTCTGGATTTGTAGAACTGGGCCTGCTGTCTAAATGGTAGAAGGACTACATTTTTAAATAATGTAATCGACGCAATAAGCCATCTTCAAAAAATATTTATATTTTTAATTTGACATATGTTCTCGATTGTGGACGTCGGTCAGGGTAGTGCAGCTTATACATCCTGCAAGCTACCATTTCTTTCACTTTTTCGAAATACAGAAATTATAACAATTACCTGACCCTTATTTACTTAAGTTCAAAATTTTGAATCAACAGTCAAATGCCAGTAAGTTTTGTTTACTGTTGTTATGGTAACCAAACTATATTAACACCAGAGACCATTTCTCAATGCAAAACTGTAAATAGCTACTTGGGCCCAAAATTTTGGATTAATACTTTGAAAACGTCAACATCAGTACCTTTTGTTTACCGTTGTCATGGTAACCAAACAATACTAACACCAGAGACCACTTGGTTGCAATATCCAAATGTAGGACTCGCATTTAACTGTAACACAAAAAAGTTAGAGATATGGTAATTAAGACATGGGAGGACAATCAAAAGACCTCGTACTGGGAAAATGTTTCAGGACAAAAACAGTAAAAAGTAAAAAGTACTCATATCAGGCTCGCCAAATACAGCAAAAGTAGCGCTATCGTTCAGCAAAGAGGATCTTAGATTACTAGCAGGATTTCTGACAGGCCATTTAGCCCTAAAATATCACTTATTTAAACTAGGAAAAGCTAAAGATCAAATCTGTCGTCTATGCCAAGAAGATCTGGGGTCGGCAGAAATGTGCTGCCATCAGTCGTACACGACACCAATATTTCAATAGGCCATTTGTTGCACCTACTGAACGGAGGAGAGCAGATCCTAGAGGAGTGCTAAGGTTTATTAAAAGCCTCCAACTACTCTAACACACATAAGAGCATTTTATTACAGTAGCTCTATTAAGGTCGCAGTGATTAAAGGCATCTATGCCATGGCCCGACTATAATAATAATAATAATAATAATAATAATAATAATAATAATAATAATAATAATAGAGATATGGTGAAAATTTATCCTAAAATGTATTTGCATTTATATTTTTAAAAATATATAAACGCAAATTTATATTTTTGTCCTTTGCAAATAATTTTCATCACAAGATGATGAATTATGTTGACCTTTCTGCGAGTGTTATAGTTTATTCTAACTAGTACTAGATTAATCAAAAATTAATGCTAATATAGCTCATGATATTGGTGGAATCGTTCCCGGCAAAAACATTGTAAACAGAGAAAATAGCACTAACACATGGACATGTTTCTGCCTACCCGGTGTCATCAGCATGGTTTCGAGCGCTATTTTCCGATGCTTATATTGCATTCACCTCAGTAATCTCTAAAAACAGCACTGACATATTTCCTGGCGCCACCTGGGGCCAAGAGATGTAATCTTGTCGCCTAGAAAGTAGTGACGCAAACCGGAATGCAGATGCCCACCATTTATCGAGTAGCTCATGGACTGCTTAACGCAAGATGGCAGTATTAGATTTCTCCTTAAAAAGTGATTGCGTTAGATGTCAAATAATTGCATGTATGTATGTATATATTTTTTTTACTGCATGCGTGACCATATTTTATTACTGGACATGTGAAATTATAACATTTTGGTAGTATTATGTAATGTGGATACTAGCTAGAATTTTTATCTAATTCTCTATCTGTTTAAGAATGATTCCACATATTAATTTTATATACAAACATTAGTTACTGAGTATCACGAGTTAATAACTTGAACATTTGTAGAACGCACTAACTCCCCTTCGTCAATTCAACTTCGAAGGAATGTATGTATTTTCTCCAGCATTTGATATGTCAATTATCACTACTGTATCTTCATAATACCAGAATGTCAGATACTTCAAATTGTAAACTTAAGACGTACGACATTACTTACTAATTATGGTCCTTTCAAATGAGTACGAAGCTATGTAATTCCACAAAGTTATACTTCAATTACATATGTCTTCTGTAATTGCTTCGATAAGCCTTGCTTTAAATACAAGGCATCGCGTCTTCAATATAAATCGTGTATAAATTTGATTTGAAAAAATTCCATTTAAGTTTATATTTTTACCCGATTTGAGAATATCATAAGCTTATTTTAAAATTTGTATATTTAAGAATACGCTATAATTATGCTAACACTATTGTTGCGATAGTCTTATGATATCTTTGCTCATATGTGAACTTACCGTGTACTTGGAATGATTTTAATAATCTTAATCGATGCAGGTAATTATTTCTTGTGTGCTCCAAATGAAAAGCTTCAAATAACTTTCAGTAATCTGAAATGTTTTCCAGATTTCTTTTAAAGATTTCTACTGAATTAATGTTTTATAAATTAACATTTATTACAATCTAGATACGAACAATGACTTCCTGATATTATCATCAGTATAACAACGACGATAAATCCTAAACTTGGATTTATATAACATATTTCTAATACACAGAAAATAAATTTACATTTTACGTGCAATGATTAGACAAGGATGATATGACTGATATTACGACAGATGCATATCCAACCCTATCATTCGCATCTTGAGAAAATGCAATTGTTAATGCCACTGTCAATACCAACAACCGATCATTTCTACAATATCTATACGATCTATAAAAGGAACTCATTTAGACAACGGCGCAATTACCCAGCTTCAGTGATACTAAATTAGGGTTTAGTAAAAAAAAAACAATTAATCTTTGAATAGTTCTATAAATTCAAAATTTCGCTGTGTTGAGTTTATTTTTATACCATTCAGAATTTGAAATTTCACGAAATCCACTAATTTGCTGAACTTTCAAGATCCATAGTACCTAAACTCTTAAAGCTACTGCCTCCAGTTTTACATTTTGGTGTTTAATACTTAACGACAGACCTACATATTTTATAACCATAAAATCTCATCTCAATTAAAAAGTCGCCCATTTTCTTTAATATTTGAATTTTTCCAAAATACATACATATGTACATACATAATTTAGTCCTCTTGGTACCTTACGGTGTCGAGATGCTTATGAATTTTTTCCACTCTTTCCTGTTTTCTGCCATTTTCTTAGCTGAGTTCCAGTTATCCCCTTTCTCCTTCAGTATTTCGTTGACCACGCTATTCCAGGTCTTTCGGGGTCTCCCTCTCCTGTTCCCTCCCATTGGTCGAGCCTTCCAAATTCTCTGTCTCTTCTCCTCCATTCTCCGCAGGTGCCTAAACCACATTAGCTTTTTTTCTTCTAACACTTCCCTCGCTGACTTTACCTCGAGTTCTTTCCTTATATCTACATTTCTTCGTTTTTCTATCCTTCTTACTCCTTGTATTCGACGCAGAAATCTCATCTTTACCGCTTGTAATCTTTCCTGTTGCCTTTTATTTGTTACCCAGTTTTCCCCTCCATATAATAATACAAGTAATTTCCCCTGAATTGCCCAGTACACTTCATTCACTGCCTGCATTCTAGCATTTAATTCATCTTTTCATTGATTATGCTTCCTAGGTATTTATAATTAGCCACTTGTTCTATCTGTTCATTGTTGGCTTTTTGTTTCGCGTTGGCCAATTACTATCACTTTTGTTTTATCCGTGTTTATGGTTAGGTCTTGGTTCTTGAGGGCTTGTACCCCAGATGTTGAGGTTTTTCTCTAGGTTATTTTCGGAGTTGGCAAAAAAGAACAATATCGTCAGCAAATGTACAGCTCTCTAAAAACATTGGTTGCAACTTGTGTCACCCTACTATAAATTTCTCCATTTTCGTTTGGCATTCTCTTATTACTTCGTCTATTGTGCATAGGAACAGCAAGGGACTAAGTACACTTCCCTGTCTCACTCCTTCTGTGGTTCTGAATGTGTCTGACAACCTATTACATGTTCGTAGTCTGTTGTTTGTTTCAATGTATATACTTCGAACTAATTCAATCAGATCTTTATCGACTCTATTGACACTGTTAAACGGTTTCTTGAGGTCGATGAAGCACACATATTTCTTGGTTTAGTTTATATTCCACTAATCCTCTAAATTTTTTCTGTATGATCCTTTCATATAGTTAGACGCCCACCAAAGAAAGGTAATACCACAATAGTTGGAGCAGTCTTTTGCATTTCCTCTCTTATGTATGGGCACTATAATTCCTGTTTTCCATTCTCTCGGCACCTCCCTTCCCCTCCAGCATGCGTTTAATATATTTGGCAGCTTCTCTTCACTTTTTTCACTCAAATACTTATCATTTCCGGACTCACTTCATCCACTCCCGATATTTTTGAGGTTTTGATTTTCTTTCTCTTTTAACTCTGTTCTGTCTATTTTATCTTTCATACCGTTATATTATGTACTTCTTCTTCCTTCTCCCTATATTGTTGTATTAGTACCCACACTTAGAAGTTCTTCGAAGGGTTCCTTCCATCTTTTCATTATTTTTGTTTCATCTGTCAATATTCTCCCCTCTTTATCTTTGATATGTTGTAAATTACATTCTGTTTTCTCCCGGAAACCCTTAATCGCTTTGTAGGATAGCTTCTTATTTTCGTTAGCATTCCTCTCTAACAGCTTTCCGAATTCATGTCCTTTGGTTTGGTCTTATCACTTCTACTTTAACTTCTTTCCTTTTGCTTTGGTACTCTTGGTAGTCAGCACTGCTTTGACTTCCTAGGTACAACTTCCATAGCTTCCTTTTTGTCTTGAGTTAATTTCTTTATTTTCTCGTTCCACCATGCCATTTTCCTCCTTTTGTTGTCAATTCTCTTACTTCCGCAAGATTTTTCCGCAGCCATCTTCAACGCATCTTTCCCAAAATAGCTAAATCGAAAAGTGGTTAAATCTAAAAAATAGTTTTTTCTGTATATATTTTTTATTTAAACAAGACCGAAAATACCCAAATAAGAAAAAATATATACTACTAAAACAAAAGGTAACCCATTATATAATTCGTTTGGTACACAAAGAATATTGCCGGAAATGGTGGAGATGCTTGACTTGACCTTTGCAAACCTTTTTGACTTACAGTCGATAAATGTTTTACATACGACGAATGCCACTAATCATTTCCAAAATGTTTGAAATGTTACTGCTTTGAATAATTTTGTACCAAAAAAGGCTCTCCTTTGATAATACGTTATTTCTATCATCCTTTAAACTAAAAAACTTGGAGTATCATTCGTTGTAGGCGGGGTGAAGCCAACGTAAGGTTGTAAGCAAATGTGGCCTCGCCACCAACAATCAGTAGCATATCGTTTTTACTATAACATTACAGGATATTTGATCATCGGCGAAACATGCCTAGTAAGGTTGGGGGAAATATAAACTATACCGTAAAAGCGTGCGTACTATGTATGATCGGCCAGCATAATCGGCATTTTTCGGAAATGCGAGAGCAATGTCGTGTCTTACACATGTACGTGAACGAATTTGCCATTTATAACGTGAGCAAAGTGTTTTCGAAAATGCAAGAGCGAAGTCGTGGCTTGCACATGTACGTTAACCAATACGCCGTTTATAACGTGAGTAAGATGTACAAATGAATTTGCGTTTACGCAATTTTGTCAAGCAAATGACATTTCACTGTGACATTCAACACAGCACACGATTAGATGCGCTGAGTTCGTGTAAAATCGGATGATCGTAGGACGCTCGCTCGTACGGTATACAGGCTGATTCATTTTCCACGATCACCATGCGAATCTCGCTTATCGTTGGAGATAGCAGGTACGTATACATTTGGCAAAGTTGCAAAATTTTGTGTTCATTATGAACCCGTAGAGAAAATGGACCTGCGACAAATGACGGTTGAGATTAAAAAAAAAACGAAAAAACTCATTTTCTTTTTACCTCGGAGATCGTTGTCTAGCCTTGAAGAGAAAAACTAAAAACATATTCTCAAGGCCATGTATTCTCAAGGCTGTATAAAAAATACGTATCTTATTTTTTTTCGTTGGTGTGCGACATTTTTCTATTACTAATGTGTGGTAATTGAAATACATGTAAAATTTCATGGCTGCCTTATATTCTTCGTCAATTGAAGCATATTAAAATCTTTTTATCATAGTGTTATACATCGTTGAAACCAGAAAAGAGAACTCTTTCTGACAGTGTTAACATCCAATATGGCACCGATAAGAAATATGAAAGTTGATGATGGCCAGAAACCAAAACGACATGTAAAAATTTCGAATACATACATAGAAGATTGAAAGTGACCTTGAGGATGTGTTTTCAGTTTTTCCCTATAAGGTCAAATAAAGGTGCTAGATGTAAAAGAAGAAAATGAGCGTTTTTCGTTTTTTTTTAATCTCAAACGTCATTTGTCAGAGGTCGATTTTATATTCGGGTTCATAACAAATACAGAATTTAGCAACTTTACCAAATTTGAACCAATCCTCTATCTCCAATCATAAGCGAGGTTCCCATGGTGAGGGTCGTAAATGAATCAGCTTGTATGTAAGGCAATAGTTTAATGAAAATAAACACAAACAAGTTAAAACTGGAGGCAAAGATTGAAATTATTACGAGTTAAGTTTAGAAGCCATAAAGTTAAATTCTATTTCGCCACCTTTCTTGTAGGACTGGATGTAAATGTTTGGGTTTTATGTTGGCTTCACTTTTAAATATAAACAAACGCTTCTCTTGCTCCAAGTTCTTTGCTTGAAACGCATAAATATACTTCTCTACAACATACACTACATACACTACAACAGCCAAACATGCCTACGATTCACAACTATAGTCTGCCTCAAGCTTATCTATCACCTAAACACATTCCCCCACTAGTTTTAACTGTTTAAATGTTTCTGTTGTTACAGAAGCGCCCATTCCCCACGTACCCCATTTTAAGCGATCCATCATCGCCGTTCACCCAGATTACTACACGGTCGCCGCCACTAGTGGGGGGTCAGATAGACGCTACGACCTATCGTCCAGCATCACACTTTCCCACTACACTACTTCAACAACAACAACAACAACAAATACACAATCAACAAGAACACTCTTTGGTACAACGTAGAATTAACAAACCTTTCCCGGCTCCCAATCGCGTGGAGGATGCCAATTTTCGCGATTACAGACTCTTAAACGGTATCGTCCAGAGCTCGCACAGTTTCGAGATCACCCAACCACCTTTCGTGCAACAGAATCGGTTTTATCAAGAACCTGTGCAGAATGTTCCTATCGTAATCCAAGCAAATCAACAACCTCTATTAATTCAAACACCTGATCAAAGCCAGAGCCATTTTAAAGGTGTTAGTGATGGAATTGATGCTAATAACTACCAGTTTCAACTCAGGAAACCCGTACCTTACACTCCTTTTAACTATATTCCACAACCGACTCAAGAGCAGGTCGCCTATAGCAATCAGTTGGTACAAAATAGGCGGATTTTAGAGGAGCAATTGAGCAGGCAACATAATAGATTCGAATTACCGCAAAATTCGCACTATCAGTTCTTTGGATAAAATATATCTTCCATTACTTCATTCTACCATAAGTAGATATTACAAATAGTTTAAGTTGACGTGTTATACATTTTTTCGTCAAAATTCATTTTTATACTTTTGCATAATTTTGTTACACGCTGAAGCAAAGAATGTCGATTCTAAGTCTGTCCAAAATTATAATGCAATATGCAGACTCTAAAATTCACCGACAGTCTTTTGGAGAAGGTAGAGGATTATAAAAATGAAGTTCTCTTGTTTGTATTGTCTCCCAAAGATCTTTGCTTACTTAATCCTTGGGTCTTGTACCTTTCGGTATTGGCTAATTACAAATTGCAGAAGACTATTAACAGAAAATGATTTGAATATTTTTTAAATATTTAAGTCTTATCATTTTACCTAATTATATAGGTCAATCCAAATTAATGAGCTAGTGTTACTATTTATATTATCATTGATGATACGAAAACGGTTTAATTGGCAAGCTAGTAGTGCTTTTGTTGCTGCTTAACATGCACTTAATAAAAAAAATTATTCAATTATCTCTTTTATAAAAAAATCAAGATTTATTACTTTTCAACATTTATATATACAGTATCACCTATTTGAAATAGAAGCACCTCTGTAGGACCTATATTTTACTCTAAAGTGAAACTATTTTTGTTTAATACATAGTGGATTAAAAAATCTAATCCCACACAAAATTTCAGAGATTCATCTAAATTTTCAAAGCATACTATAACCATTTTTTGATTTCGAAAATAGTAAAATGTTATTAATTTACAATTAATTAGCAATATGGGTTAATTTACAATGCGTTATTTTATAAATCCGGTTCTTACAACATCTACTGACCAAGGTGGACCAAAATTTATGAAAAAAAGCAATTAAAAATTAAATAAACAAATGCAATTCTTTATTCAAATTTACTTCAACAATTACCAACTTGGTTTGCAATCACTCAACTATCAATGCACTCAACTATCAATGAAGTTATTGAACAATTATGCGATAATTGTCAATGTCACAGCCTGCATTTGACTTAATTTATAAATTATTGATTTCGACGTGATGGCCTACTTTGAATTTTATTTAAATTACACGTACTTTTTGGATGAAATTACAATTACTATTAACAATTCAAACACTTTTTTTAAAGATACTCAATACAAAAATTCACTAAATAAAAGTAAAGCGAGATTATTTAGAAAACTAATGTGGCTAGTAGGTATTACTTATTTCTTTAAAATTTATAATTTGGTAGATGTATTATCATATTCACTTCTTTAGTTGCAGTAAGATTTATTTTTAATGGTTATTTGCAATTCTGTGGCATTTAATAATGAGTTTAGTTAATTTTTGGTTGTTTTTCTTTAATAAATTTTCATGTTATCAGCAAAGTTTTCTAAGAAACTGTTGTGATTTTTTTATGAATAACAGTATAGACTCATTACCTATAATGTCATGCACAGCGAAACTAAACAATTATATCGTTATAAAAAAACAAAATACTTTATTAGCTTTCATTCTTCTACAACAAAATTATGACATAGGTATAGTTGCAAGTGTGACAATTTAAAAAACTAATTAATTAACAAATGACGCTAATTTTTCTTATATACTTGCTCTAGTACACCACCTTACCATGCATATAAAAAATCCGTGGTATTTTAAATAAAACTGTTTGAAAAAAATTGTATAAGTGCCATTGGCTGAAAATGGGTTAAGTAAACGTCGTAACCTCCACTTCACCTCGCCTGATCCGTTTCACCCCATTTGACGGTACAAAAGAACTACAGTACACATTTCTTGGGCATTTAATTCTTAAAAATACTTCGTTTTACAATACTTATTTCGCTTTTCATTGGATTTCTAAATTTCTTATACACTTCATATATATTCTTTCATTGTCTCCAGACAATTATCTAGAAATTTTAATTACACATGTCACTAGTATCCAGTTCTGTCATTATTTGTTCTAGAACAGTAGCCAATCACTTCTCAAAGTTTTCAAAATAAGTTACACTTAAAAAATTATTAAATTTTGATTATGTATTTACAAAGAAAGTGGTACGAAATTTTTTTTTTTTATTAACAGCATGTTACTTAGCATTAAAAACACCAATTTAATCGATTTCGTAGGACCAATAATAACGCAAGTCGCAATAGTTGATTTTGGATCACTCTGGATTAGTAAATTATAAACTCATTGACTGAAGTTTAACACTAGAACCGCCGAGAATTCCTCATACCTCGAACCACCGCCCCGGTCAAATTGACCGGTGATTAAAACTCAATTTTGTTTCGACTGTTTTCCTTAATTAACATAATTTGTTTGCATAAAAGTATATATTTATTCACAAAATATAAAAATAACTTCTAACTTTACTTTAGTATTTTAAATATCGTTACAATTTTTGCAATAAGTTACTTTAAATCCACATTTTCCGCATATGTTCTTGTTACAGTTCTTACATCTATCGTAAGTCTTATTTTCATTTCTTTTCTTGACATGTACGTCTTTTGCGAGATTGCTTATCTGTCTTTGACCCAACCTATAAGTTCTTGTTGCATTTTTGATTCGATATTCCCTCCTGAGGGTCTTCTTCGCTGTTACTGGATTGTTGCGAGAGTTCTTCCACCAATTGCAGAATGAAGTCGCGACATTTTATTTTTTTGCCAGTGATGTCTTTGTATACAGCAAACGCATTGATTGCAGCGAGATCCAATATATTATTAAAAACATAGACTGGCCATCTTCTTTAGGGTGCCTTCACGCTGTATTTTCGGGCCATTTGACCTGCTATGTCAACGCCATATTTTGTGCTATTACAGTATAAAACTGTTTCTGGCTTTTTCTTTGTACCAGCATCAATTAAAACTGTTGGATGTTGCGTACTTAGAAGGAGAACATTTTTATTTATTTTGGCTTGATACACTGTTAAAGTGCAAACATTTTCTTTACTTGCGAATAAAACAGTTTCATATAAAGAACCTTTGCTCTTTTGGATTATTTCGGGAATTTCCTTTCTCGACCTGTTCGCAGTTCCAACAATTGTGGTGTTTAGTTTTGCTAATTTCTTTGCAAGTTCCAAATTGGTCAAAAAATTGTCCGTTGTCACATTTCTTCCTTTCTTGGTGTAAGGCTCTAATAATTTTAAAACAACGTATTCACCAAGTGGTTGTCCTATTAGTCTCGAATCAACATTTCCTAAATATGGGAAGGCACTCAAGACATATTTAGCTTCAGTGTCAACAGCAAACCAAAATTTAATGCCAAACTTACCCGGTTCATTGGACATATAGTGCGTAAATCGACATCTTGCTTTTGTAGGAAAAAGTTGTTCGTCTATTATGTTTTCTCCGGGCACATAACAAATTTTGCGATTGTAAGCAAATTTTTGCCATATTTCAGAAACTAAAGCAAACTTGTCATGATCCAATCTTTATTTCCTTGTAGACTTGAGATCGAATGTGAGATATCGAATGATTTCTCTAAATTTGTTTCTAGACATCGTTTGACTGAAAAACGATATTCCTCACTTTCTAAACCACAAGGAATCTAATTCTAAGTGACTGGAACCCTGAGCACCACGTGCGTATAGAATGGCAATAAAGGATTCTAGATCTCCTAGAGATAATTGCCAGTCTTGACTGTCTAGTTGCCTTCTAGCTTCAGCCTCGGCGCATCGTTTTATGTGTCTCAGCATCGAGTGATCGATAAATAATCTCCAGAAACTGCTCACATTTTCTGCAGTTACTTTTTGTTTTGCATAGCCTGTTGACCCTGGATTGTCATTGAATATATTGAGTTGGGTTTTTCTGTCTGCAGTAGGCTGACTCGCAGAAATTACTTGCCATTGGGAATTGTCTTTTGATTTGCAAGCTGCACCAAGATTGAAGGAAAATCCTTTTACTGTTGGTTTCATTTGCTGGCGATTAGAACGAACAGACGTTTTCACTTCCTGCTTATCACTGGAACTAGCACTAGCCACTACAACCGTTACATCACAAACTGTGTCATTGTCAGATTCATCACTATTTTGTTCCGCACAAGCAACAACTCGAGAACGAATTTCGTTTTCACTGTCCGTACTAACTGATTTAGAATCATTCTCGGAATTTCCAGGTGAAAGATTTTCCAGTGCGTCTAAATACGCTAAAGCTTGTGCAGCCGAGAGGCCTTTACTGGATCACATACTGTCCAACTAAACAGGACGAATGCACTTTTAGAGTACTACCGATCTTTTTATATGTTCACAATAGTGCGGGTTGAAACTTGCAAAGTGAATTGTACGCATGCGCCAAATTAAGTCTGCGCATGTGCGACACTAAACAGAGAACGAGTAGAAACAGGTTCTTTGTCGAGCGCAGGGCTGAACATCTAGAAACAAATAAGGACAAGTACTAACAAATAGGAACACGCTCTGATCGGTTAATGAAGTTATATGCCTTGTTTTATATGTAATAAATGTTTGAAATTATGTATATATTTACATGCGGTACATGCCTAAATGTTTAGTTCTTTCAAATGTTACAACCAAGAAAAAGAATTGACAAATAAAGTTTGTCAAAACATATTTTTAACGTGCCGGTCAATTTGTCCGAGGCGGACGTTTAAGGTAAAATTTCCCAGAACACCGCATGGAGTCCTACAAAATATACAACATTTTGTAAGAGCATTGCCAAACTAAATTTAGGAAAAGTCACATGATTTTAAGATCACATCAAAATTAATTCCGTTGAAAAAAAAACTTTAAAATTGAAAGACGGTGCGGCGGTTCTAGTGTTAAAGGGGTAAGTTTAGGAGGATTTAAAAAGCTTATAATTGAAAGATTTTGACGCTCTGATGTAAAATTAGGAAAAATCTAAGAAAAAGATGAGCTGATTATTGATACTACATATACTCCCGAAGGCTAGGTGTAATACGTCAACCTCGTAACTCCTAAAACGTATTAAAAATAATCTAATATCATTCTGTGTGTTTAAAAGTTACATATTGCTTCTTCGTCTTATATTGAGGGTAGCGTCAAACAAGGTTGCTAATATCAGTAACATTCTAATCATATCAAGCATCTATGAACTGCATAGTATTAAACCAAGTTACCATTTCCTTAGTGCTAACGTCGTACCTTAATAATATCCTGCAAAATCGCCAAGTTAATTTAACTTTAATTAATAAAATTTAGAATAAATACAATCATTACAGTATTACTTTTACTTAATTATGGCACTCCTCTAACCAACAACATTTTAAATTACAATTTTGATTCAGATATTTTTGTTCAATGCTTTTAATTTATGTATTTTATAATTATTTAAAAGATGGAACACAAAATTTATTGAAGATTAAATTCAATAAGAGATTAATGAAAAAAACAAATTAATACTTTATTGTAGCGCCATCAAAACCTACTACTTATTGAATTGTACCGCCGAGACCCGTCTCTCAATTGTCAGAAACTACATTTTCAGTGACACTGGCATTAATAACTTTAATTACAGGAAAAATTGTAAAATGCAATTTCTTAAATTTTAAGAGAAGCCTGATACTTACCGTCCACACTGGTGAATATATCATAAATTGTGGATGAAGTGGATTTTACTTAAAAACGTGCTCTATATTTTTAAATTTACTAAATTAAATCTGTGGAAAAAAGCTATATAAAACCACATAATTAACGATGACTTAACAATGATTTACAAAAGATGAAACTAACCAATAACCCAAGTTTATATTCAGTGATATGAAAACGGCCATGAAAATTTACGTAAGATACTCTTAACAATCTAAAAATCACCAAACCACACCCTTAATAAAAATTGTGATAAATCTTATGAAAATAGTGCTTTCATGTCATTTATTTGTATATACGTTATACAGGTTGTCAACCAAATTTGATTCAATAGCTACATATGAGTCTAACAGAGAAGAGAATATTCCACAAATATACATGACGCAGCAGGCCAACCACGATATTATATTTAAATAGGAAAGAGTTACTACAAATCATAAGTATATATTGTATGAAAACATGTATCAGCAAGAAAACTACTTTTTTTTGTTCCAAACGGCCACTATAAAGAATTGAAAATGCTACAAAATTCAAATTATTCCAAGCGGCACTAAACGAGCTGCTATTGGTCGTAACGTAAAATAGTATAGTCTGTGTATGTGACAAGCATGTGGTGATTCCCTTACAACTTTGTTTACTGATGTTTTCGTATGTATTTCTTTGATTCTAGGATTAATAACTCGTCTTGCTTTTTCAAAGTGGCACTAGGCAGTTCTTAAAGTATTTTTTACTATTTTCTTCCATAATAAAAGCTTAAAATTTACAATATGTTTCAAAACAACTATCTATAATAACCACAAAAAAAACAACACGGCAATCCAAATGCAAACAATGAGAATATCGTGGAATATCGGTATCAGATCGGCACCACATCGGCACCATTTGGCACGTCGAAAAGTTAGCGAGACAAAATCGTACGCTATGACATCAGCCGGCTTGGCGCGCTTCGGAGGTCGTTTGAAATGCTTTCGGAAACCCGCGAAGCTTTAAACATTTTTTACCAAGTTATTATTGGTTTTTAAAAGATAATACTTGGGAATAATATTTTAGACATAACAAAATGATATTGATACAAAAAGAAATTGGCAAGTTCCCTATTAGCTCTCGCAATCAGTCTGGTGGTAAGGGTCGAAAAATGGTTTGTATTTTTTGTAGGAGATTTATTTGAAAACATACTAAACGGGAAATCATTTATTTAGTTCTAAATAAGGAAATCTTCTAATTGTCTTTATTTAAAATTTCGTTTTGAGTTTAGCAACATACACCTGAAATGCTTTTCGAAAATCATGATTAAAAGTTCAGTTTTACGTGATGTTTGATAAATGCCAATTTTTTTTTTCTACATGACGTAATAGTTATTTATGTCAAGGGGCGTAAGTTCAGTTTGAATTAATTTTACGCCTTTTACGGTCGAGGATGTTATACATCTAAACACTGGGTAATTACTGAAGAGGCATCAGATAGAATGCAATTCGAAATTCCTATTTTTTTCTCAATTGATTCTTCAACATATCCCTCAGCAAGCTTTGAAGACCGCCAACCACCATGTCTCTTAACACTGGCGAAATTTACTCCAGAATCCGCTAGCGGTGTAGCAGATGATCTTCGAGAACAATGACCACTCTCTCTAGTCCTGATAATTTTAATTATGTTGCAATAAAATTTCCTTTGAAATATTTTTTATACAATATTCTTTTCTTTGCTAAATAGCTTTACATCAATTTTGGTTGACATCCTGTATATTTTTCTATTTTATTACCATAATTTATTTCGTATATTACCTTATACGATGATTTATTCCTTCTACTTCTATAGCTATTTATATCATAATGCAGAACTCGGGGTTTAGAAGGGATACTTATTACTAAAACGGGCCAGTGCTATATTTTCTTCTTTTTAAATGTTTTTTGTATATTTGTATATTTTTTATACTTTCTTTTTTATATATATTTTTTATAAATAAATAATTTTTCAATATGACATTCTGAATTTAATCTTTCCTTAAATCAACTTGGGATCGATTTTATTATTAAATTATTGTGTAGTGTTAACCAGAGATAATTTCTCACACTATCAGTATCATTAGTTTGTAGCTAGAATTGTATAGTGTTTCAAATATTATTTACATGATATCACCTTGTAAATTCGAACACTAAGTGTTGCTAGAACACTATGCACACGTCACGGTCTCATCAGAATTTAAACGGTTCAAGGTAAGTTCTTCTACATTTTATTTCGAAAACCATACCAAGAACTTCTTTCAACTAGCGCATCAGTTGTTACGTTCTATAATTCTATTATATTCTCTTTAGACTATGGTATATGTATATTGTTAATGACTGGGTTTCGAGTGTTATGATATTGTACATAGTACGTTTCGTTGTAATAATAACAAATATGGTTGTATTATAGTATTCTATTGCTAATCATCTTTAAAAATCTTATCCACCTGACTATATGTTGATTTTTGTACTATTAGTTAAGAACTTTAAACAATTGCCGGATTAGTTGTCATAAATCTGAGTCTTCACATTTTAGAAATGTGAAAAGATCTTGCGTACACATGCAAAAATGCCTAGTAACAATAAACAAATAAAAATTCATGCTAATATAGCTCATGATGTTGATAGAATCACTCCCGGCAAAAAACAAAGCGAGAAAAGGGACAGCGTTAGCCGACGGACATGTTTCTGCCTACACGACGTCATCAGCGTGGCTTCGAACACTTTATTGCCGTTATTTTTCATCTCTCGGGTTTATGTCATTAATCTCCACAAGCAGCGCCAAGATACTTATACATAGGTGGTGGGCACCTGCATTCCGGGTTTCGGTTGTTGCTTTCTAGACGGCATGACTATATCTCTTAAATACTTTGGTGCTGTTTGTGGGGAGTAATGACGTAAACCCGAAAGGTGAAAAACTACGGCGAGGAAGGGTCGTGTTCGAAGCCACGCTGATGACGCCAGGTAGGCAGAAACATGTTCGTCAGCTAACGGTGTCCCTTTTCTCGCTTTGTTTTTTACTTGGTAAAATATAACCATTTTCATTTTTCAGTATAATCTCCTTTAACCTCAATGCATTTATTACAATGATCAATTAATAATTCTAAACCCTTGTAGAAACAATCCAAAGATTTTCCCTCTTAAATGTTGTATTGCAGCTGCTTGCAACTCACTATAGTCTTTAAAACGACGTCGATCGATTCCTTTTTGGATAAAGGGTCGCAATATAGAACCATTTTTTCATCTCCTATGACAATGGACTCCAAAATCGGTTTCGGGTTGTCTCCACACATTTGAAAACGAGCACATTTGCCCGACGTTCACGTTGAAGAGCAGAAAGAAGATGCAGTACCCATCTTGCACTAATCTTATTCATACCCAAATGGTTACGGAGAATTGGGTGAATACTTGTTTCAGAAGTATTGGGCATCACTGTTAATTCTTTCACTTTCAAACGGCGATCTGCTAATACCATTTCTTCAGTAATTGAAACGTTTTGAGGTGTTATCAATTCAATTGGCCGACCGAGGCGCTCATTATCTTCAAGGAATTCTTGCCCCAAACGGAAATATTTCGCCTACTTTTTACAGTGGAATATGAAGGAGATAAATCACCATAGGCGTATAGCCTTCTTTTGTTAAAAATTTAATCACCGCACGGTACTCAATTTTAGTTACCTGAGACATTTTTATGCACTAGTCACGTTATCTGGCTGGCTGTTAAAAACTACTACTCTTCGAGCCGTAAGGTATATAGTGTAGGCCTCGCAGATGTGCAACTATGATGCAACAGAGTTTAAACACGCTCAAACCTGTATTAACCTGTCAGATCGAGAATTTATGGCGCCTACCTCGTACCATAAGCTATATTAGCATTAATTTTTATTGATTTTGCGTAATGAAGAATAACATAGTTCTTCGGTATGTTAGACTCAAGAATAAAAAAGCAGCCTCAATATTTTGTCATTCTATTATATTTATTGCTGTGCCTACTTCTTATCTGTTAGATGATTTTATTTATTTCCTCTTGTTGCTTAGTAAATTTTATTCCAAACCATATAAGATGATTAATCTTTCTAATTTTTCAGTCCAAGCTTAACTGTGAAGTGCTGTACGATGACTTGGCGTTTGAGGTCCGTTGGGCAACTGCAGGAGATAGCATTGTATTGCAACTGGTGGCCAGATTAGGTAAGTGACACGGAATCAAAGTTAGTTTGAAAACCAGAGGCAATCAACTTTGTCTTTTCCTCTTCTTCCCTGAAATCGTCTATCATTTTAATGTCCAAAAGTGTCTAAATTACTTGAAACTTCAACTCCAAAAGTCTACACTATCATTTATTTTAGTAATTCTTTTTATTTTCGACGACAGCGCATGAATTAAACGCGATACAAAGAAATCCAAACTTGGCCAATTAACCTAATTAGCTAGCGAATTTAAAACGTATTCGCGGGATAATCACGAGCCTCAAGGAGGAAATCCTCGACAAGGACTTGAAATTTCCCTTCTTTGTCTTCTTAATTCTTTCCAGAAACGCTTCCTCCATAATTTATTCATCAATCAATTTAGATAAATGGTAGGCCTCGCCCCGTTTATTGTATTAAGTGAAGCGATGCAAATTCTGGACGATAAAAAAAATGTAAAAACGGAATTTCGGCTGTATAAAAACGGTTTCACGAACCACGAAAGAGAAATTTGAATGAAATTATGTATTCAAAGTTTTCTTTTAGAATTTATTGAAGTTTGAATATATGCATGTCAATTGATAAAGCTTTGAGAGCTAATAACTCTATTCGTATTGAGAGTGAAAATATATACAAATTCAATATTTCCATATTTTTGAAGTTTATTCATCACGTATTTAAGATGGATCTGATTTTATTCAGACCGTTATTGCATTAAAAAACCAAATCGAAAGTGAAATTTACTTTCTCCTAATGTGTCAGAGCTCGAATCTGAATGGGAGGTCGTTGAACTTAAATATATTCAATGTTAAACGAAGTATAGGTCAGACTGGGAGATCTTTGTAGAATTACAATGTAATGTTGGCATTAAATAATACAAACTTGTGTATTGGAATTACATTATAAAGAAATTAGAAGGTATAATGATTAAAAGCTATCCAATGTATATTCTAACAAAGAAATGAGTGTACATCGAGGTAATCAAACTGTTGGATATTTTCCGAACGATGCTACATTTACATACGAGGTGTGGCAACTAAATAACCGAACTGGTGCTACAAAACATTTTATTGATCACCAATTACATTACAAAGTTTATCCCCTTTAGTGTACTCCCCTTGCCGATCCCTACAACGCTCCATACGAATTTTCCACTGTCGAAAGCAGTGCTGGAAGTCCGTTTCTGTTAGCTTGTTGAGAACCTCCGTCGCTTTCGCTTTCACCGCTTCCACACTGTCAAATTTTGTCCACTTAAACTTCGATTTTACCTTAGGAAATGAAAAAGAGACACAGGGGGCCAGTTCGGGCAAGTACGGTGGGTGGTCCAACACGGTGATGCC
This sequence comes from Dynastes maya, assembly GCA_029619315.2. NCBI lineage: Eukaryota > Metazoa > Arthropoda > Insecta > Coleoptera > Scarabaeidae > Dynastes > Dynastes maya. Next base: position 19,297,073 of record JAROYE020000011.1, on the reverse strand, counting down.
GGATTTCGCAAAGAACGCCTTCACCGACAAGGCGGAATGGGCTGACGCATTGTCTTGGTGGAGCATCCAAGATTTGTTCTTCCACAAATCGGGTTTTCGTCTTCTCACTTGTTCACGAAGGGTTCAGAAAGAGCTCGGGCACTCAAACGACGATTTTCGCGGGTCAATTTACCAATTTTCTGAATGTTGTCGTCCGTCTTCGGTCATTTCACGTCCCTCCTTAAACCTTTTACACCACTCAAAAACTTGTGTGTGTGATAAACACTCACTTCCGTACACTTCCTTTAACATGGCATGAGCTTCTGTAGCAGTTTTTCCCAGTTTCACTAGAAACTTGAGATTAACTCGTTGCTCAATCTGAACACTGCATTTTTCCGACGCGACGCTAGCGTAAGGACTTGAACGAACGATTGCTTGTGGGGGAAGCATCTACAAGCACAGACATGTTCAAACCTGCCGTGGCGTGCTCGCTGTTTGCCGATAGCAGCACAAGTCCAGTTATTTAATTGCCACACCTCGTATATCTAAAGATCTAACAATATGACGTGCATCAACGTCTAAACTCCCTAGAACAGAAATGATAAAGGAAAATTGGTTAGTTCATGTAATACAATATCGACTTGAAATGTAAGTTATATTTCAAATTAAAGAATTTGATAAATTCAATACGATTGCCTTCTTAGAGTTTTTGCAGAAATTTAGGTGAATCCCCGACTGTTGCAAAATCTTTTAGAGCACATTATCAATGAATGGTGACTATAATACCCATAATTATAGGATTTAATCGATTGATCATCCCCACACGGTTATTCAGAGAGGACTGTATGATGTGAAAATTCTGTTGTGAAATGTATTTCGTTATGGCATCATATTTTGAAAAAAAATCGAACAGTTACAGGTTAAAATTACTTTAAAATGCTGCAAAATGTTACAGCAACTATATGAAATCTTGATAGCCGTAACTTGATCTTAACCTTCCTGTATTTATAACACAGTCAAGCAACTATTAACTAACACCTTTGGCAGACGACAAATGTTGACTAATAAAAAACCTGAATTAACTGGGGTCACTAACATTATCATGATAAAACAAATAGTTGTGTTGACTATAGATGGGTTAATAAATTTATATTACAAGGATAGGCCAACGCACTCGTTCAATTTAATCGTAGTAATCCCAACATCCTGCTAAATCCTCTAAACTCCTTCATTTTTCCCAAATATAGGGGCATGATATTTTACTTCTAAATTTGTCCACGAATGTATTATGAAATTCTAATTGGACATCCTAGTGCAAGGTCGCAAGGTTCTTTTAGCACCTTTACTCTTGGTAATAGGAAAAAAGCAACCCAATCTAAAATTATTTTGACATATTCAAAATTAACCGAAAAAATAATTATCTTGACTTGAAAGACAATGCAATAATTGGCACGATTCTAGAATTGAATTTTGCAACTAATCATCTGAGCTAAAAATACAATTTCGAACAATTGCAATGGTTCAATCAAAGTTACTAGTAACTTCTCTCAACTTACTAGGTTGAAAAGAGTTGATGCCTTTTGTTTAATATTTGCAAACAATTGTAGAAAGAATCATGTAATTGGAGCAATGACAAGAGTATTGAAGTACATAGATCAACAACATCTTTGATAAAATTATGCCTATGACTAAGTTGAAAAAGCAAGAATGTTTTAAAAAAGAATGGAAGCTATTAGCTGATCATCAGAATGTTAAAAAGAGTTATATAAATTACTCATGTTAGATGAGGTGGTATTTGTATATGTGTTGGTGGATGATTACAACAATCAAACATTGAATACAACGAAATACATCCTATTGTTCTATCAAAGATTCATCAATTGACAGCACATGTTTTCGAAGAGGAACATCGTAGAATGTGTAACGCAGGATCTGGAGAGTTGCCAGCGCCACTGAGAGCACAATTTTGGCTCAGTGGAGGTAGGCCCCGAACGAAGAAGGTAGCTCGCCAGTGTATTAAGTGTTATTAGATAAATTCAACACAAATCAACCCAATCATGAGTTAGTATTACCGAACAAGAGAGTGAAACCCTCACACCCATCTAGTACCGCAGGTATTGACTATGATGGACTCGTCCTGATAAAGGATCGGAATGGGAGAAAAGCAAGAATTTCAAAATGCTATATATGTTTATTTGTTTGTTTTGTGAGCAATTCATCTTGAGCTTGTAACAGAGTTGACAAAAGAGGCATTTTTAGCACGCTTTACTTCTAGAAGTTTCGTAGCAGCACAAAAGGCACTAAAATAACTATCAAGCTTATCTAAATTTACATGAAAATTCAATTGTAGATGCTTTCCAAAAACTTAGGTACAGAAGGAATATTAATCCGTTACCTTTGTAACCGATGTGTAATTAGAACTACCACAATAACACACGTGCTTACCTGACAAACTGTTTATTTATAACTACTATCTTTTGCTTTTAATTCTGTATTACATACTAGGCCCACCGCCGAAATGGCACACAATTTGAAATAATGTTAAATTTACTATCCATCCTCAAATAATTATTAAATGTTGTACTTTACAAAACTTTATCTTACCTAGTACATTAATGTTGACAAACATATTGCTATTTTCGTAAAATTTCAAACTAAGAAAGAAGGTAAATTATTGTCGCAATTTACGTTTATTGTCCCTATTTTCGCGAGAAAGTAAAAGCAAAGACCTACGAAATTCACATTCACTATTACAAAATACACTTTACACATATATCCCATTTCTTGGCAATCGTAAGTTAATTCTAAATTAAGAATTTCACTGCAGTCATTTCAACATACAACCGAATCTTCCTCAAAAGGTCATTGGTAGGCACAATTCTTCTCTATAAGCGAGTCATCAGACGCGTCTCATTCTCTTAGTATGCCCGCTTCGTACTCTGACATGTTAGACGAGTTATTACTCGCTTTGCAAGATAAATCGTTACGACCTTTCACTTCTTTCCATACCATCACCGTCGTTTGGAATATTTTCACTGGTTTTAACGTTTACGTTGTTACCGGCCTCTTCTTCTTTCTGTTAAATACAGAGAGTAGTAAATTTATGAGAATTCTTGAAATGTATGTACATATGTCTATACATGAATCAAAGTACACCTTCCATTAAAATCCAGTCACTTTTGGTATTGTATAATCATTTTTTTGATTTCTCAACTTTACACTTGCTTAGAATGAGTTGTTCAAAAGATTATCATTCTAAATTATAGGTTTGGTGTTAGGAACCACGTTATGTAAATGTAAAATGAAAGCTATTTAGTTAATATAATAATTATATTGAAGAATGTGAGGAAAAAAACCGTATAAATATTAGAAATACTAAACTGTGTCACCTGAAGCGCTTGAGGTTGTTAAAACCGATAGGCATTGAAATTTCGCGTAGAATCCAAATAAGGATATTTCAGACTGTTTTGTAATTTATTTCAACTTTAACTTTTAACATTTATTATTTCAGTTAAAGGGTCTGGCCGACTAAACAAGTGAAAAATGTCCCAGCGTGTATGTGGACTCGCATACAAAATTTCGGACCTTTGACATCATTCATAAGGGGGATATGGAGGAAAGAGCCCGTAACATCAAACTTGTTTTTCTCTAAAATTATCAGAGATATTGGAATAAACCAAAAAATTGAATATTACCTACATATTAATTCTGCATTATATATTTTTTAAACATTTTTACTTAATTCGAAGTGGACAAACAACTATATATTTTTTGGGGGACGTTTTTAAGACCTACCCCTAAAGTAGCATCAGCAAAAAAATCGGCAATAGTCATCTATTACATACGAGGCTCATCCGGAAACTAGTACCCATTTGCCAATTAAATCGCAACCAATAGAGATATCTGAACAAACTTTTTATTAGACATATACATGTACTATACATTACTTTTCTACATAATCACCTCGTAAATTAAGACACTTGTCGTATCTAAATGTAGTGACCGCTGCTTTAGGGCATCATCGCTTAGAAATGTTTCAATTTTGTAAAAAGGTGGTAATCCGACGGTACTAGATCTGGGCTATAGGGTGGGTGATCGAAGACTTCCCAGCGAAACTGCTGGAGCAATTGGCGGTTGTTGCAGTAACATGGGGACGGGCATTGTCGTGCAGCAACACAATGCCCAAACGACAACAGGCCTCGCCGCCGATTTCGAATTGCCCGCCGCAGCTTCTGTAACGTGGCACAATATGCTCCCGCATTAAAGGTGGCCCCTCGAGGCATGAAGTCCAAAAGCAAGAGACCATGTCTGTCCCAGAAGACGGTTGCTATGAGTTTGCGAGTCGATTCTGCTGTCTTGAACTTTTTGGGTCTGGTCGGTGAATGAGAGTGATGCCATTCCATGGACTGGCGTTTGCTTTCGGGCGTTGAGTAAACAACCCATGTTTCATCGCCCGTAACAATGTGTGACAAGAATGCATCACCTTCATTTGCGTAACGCTCCAAAACATTCAAAGCCGCACCCAAACGTTTGTTTTTGTGTTCCTCTGAAAGCATACGCGGCACCCACCTTGCACAAATTTTTTTGTAATGCAGATGATCTTTGACGATTTCATGCGTTATGGTGCGCGAAATCTGTGGAAAACGTGCACTGATGTCATTAAGTGTGACACGCCGATCCTGCTGTATGAAGCCGTCGACTGCACGCAGCAACGTATCAGTAATGACGGACGGGCGCCCTGGACGCCCTTTATCGTGAACGCTGTTTCTCCCCGCATTGAAATTGCAACACCTTCGCCGAACCGATGTTGCGTCCATCGCATCGTTGCCGTACACTTCTTGAATTTGTCGGTGAATGTCACATGGCTTCACATTTCTGGCGTTCAGGAATCTTATAGACCGCACTTCACAACTGGCGGTATTGTCGAGTATCTTAAACATTTGAAACTCACACTGACGCGATATTATTGTAGATAACTCAACCAAATCTCGTACGCTGACAGCTGACAGATCACTGCATCACGAGAAAACCACTCGGCGGCTCGTCGCGCAATTGCTGCTCCACACGGCGCGAACGGATACTAGTTTCCGAACGAGCCTCGTACATATAAAAGCTCCAAGAAAATCCAATTGGTGAAACAGAATTTAAAAAATAATTGTTGAAATATGTGTATTTTAGTAAAGCGAATAATGTACCTACTGTAATCTATGGTTGAAAAAACATGTTTTCGAATTGAAAGATAATTTTCAGTCCGTAGATTCGGGAGTATCATCTAGATATTTTTCCGGCAGTTTAAAAAAGTAAATTACAAAATAATATCGTTTACGAAAGATAAATTTATGGAAAAAGAACTAACTTCAACATTTGACGTTTAAGCGCCCTCTCTATACTAGCGCGTCACGTAAAAAATCCCGCGATCTTTCAAATGATGGAACTTGAATTAACGTTGGTCTTGAAACACTTAAAATTATTTTAGATATAAACTACTTAGTTATACGAAAATACGTCCTCTTTCAAAGACTAGAACTAAAAAGGGCAAGTTGCAGCAGCGTCCCTTCGCTCCTGTGTTACCAATAGCATTTATTCAATATAAATCACTGCCAATTACGATACATATTTCCTATAGGCAATAATTCATATTCTTAGAACTTAAATTTTCAATCAACTAAATTTCTTTTGTTTAAACGTATCATACGAGGATCGTTCGGAAACTACCTGCCTTAACAAAGAAAACGCAATTTTTTTCGGCAAAAAACATTTTATTTTTCAATATAGTCTCCTGCTCGCTCAACACACTTATTCCAACGATATTCCAAATTAGCAATACCTTCCTTGTAGGTCGATGAATCCAAGTCCTCGAAATAGCAATTTACAGTAGCGATTACCTCGGAATTAGACGAAAATCTCTTACCGCCGAGCCATTTTTTCAGGTTTGGGAACAGATGATAATCGCTGGGAGTCAAATCTGGGGAATGGGCCGAATGAAGTACTAATTCAAATCGCAATTCATGAATTTTGGCCATTGCAATCGGAGACTTATGGGCAGGCGCATTGTCCTGATGGAAAAGCACTTTCTTCTTTACCAAATGAGGCCGTTTCTCTTTGATTTTGTCGCTAAGTTGTTGCAACAAAGTGGCATAATACTCGCCATTTATTGCTTTCCCCTTCTCTAAGTAATCGACCAAGATAGTTCCATGAGAATCCCAAAAAACAGTTGCCATAACTTTTCCTGCTGACAAAACCGTTTTTGCCTCCCTTGGTGACGGAAAACCTTTGTGTGTCCATTGTTTGGACTGTTCTTTGGTTTCGGGAGTATAATGGTGGACCCAGGTTTCATCGACGGTTATGAAACCACGTAAAAAGTCCTTCGGACTATGGCGAAAACTTGCCAAAAGGTCACGAGAAACACTCAAACAATTCAGTTTTTGCTCCGGTGTGAGCAACCGCGGCACCCAACGCGCCCAGTATTTTTTCATTACCAATTCTTCAGTTAAAATTCTGTGCACACTGTCATTTGAGATACCCACTATGTCTGCTATCTCGCGCAGTTTTACTCGACGGTCATCCAATACGATACGGTGGACTTTTTCAATCATATCCGAGGCAGTTGCAGTTTTAGGACGTCCAGTACGGGGTTCATCATTTGTGCTCGTACGACCACGCTTAAATTCGGCAACCCAGTTTTTAACCATTGAAAACGAAGGAGAGGATTCCAATAGTGCTGAATCCAGCTCTGCTTTAATTTCGGTGGGTGCCAAGCCTCTCAAATGAAAGTACTTTATCACTGCTCTCAACTCAGTTTTTTCCATTGTTCACAAAATCACACGAGACGTTCACTTTGGTGTACTGTCAAAAACATACTAATTGACACATCGCTTCTGCGCTGTCATATAGAATCTATTAAAAGATGATTCTACAGAATGGTAATGAAAATTCCTCCGAATTCACGCCATCTCTGTGTTAGGCCACGTAGTTTCCGAACAATCCTCGTATTATATCCTATAATATGCTATATGAATTCACTACCTAACGTCTAACAAACCGACATTATTTGTGAGTATCAGCAACCGTAAAATATGGACATTTCCTACCGGACTTGATAACTTATCACGAAGTGATATTTAGTTTTCGAAATTATGATAAAGACAAAATAGAATTTATTTTCTTCGCATTTCTAGAAATAAATTACCTTGAAAATGAAAATTTAGAACCTGAAGAGAATAGAGCGAACCTAACAAAATCCCGAACAGAAAATGGGTCAGAAAAAGAATCATTCTGACATAGGTTGCCGGACGGCAATTGGATGAACGTTATTCACTGTGGGGCTAATGACAGCGATTCTTCGTGAAGTATTTTTGATACTTCAATGGTAGTAGGTACAATATCGCTTGTATTTAAGACAAATGGGGCGGCAACCCCTTAGGCCAAAATAATTTTTCTGCGGAACTATGGGTGATATTGGAATCAAACAAAAACGATGTATTATATATAATTTTTCCATAATTTTTTGCTCAGTTATTAGGAGTAAAAGAAATTTATTCATTGGGGTTCCTTTGGGGAAGCAACTGGTAGAGTAACAGCAACAAAAAATCAGGAATACTTATATAATAGTTGGCAATTATATGCAAAAAATGACAAAAAGATCGATTTGCTAGAACAGAGCTGACAGTTTTAAGTAAATTTACCTTTTCGGGGCAATACGCCTACTGCAATTACGCATTCTTTGATCATTTCTCTATCGGTGAATGGTTTTCCACGTTTTGCGATTTCAAAAGCCACACGAAAGCTAGCACAAGTTGCAGCCTCTTGTTCAGTGTTGACTTTCATTAACAAAGATTGCTACGATTTCAATCCACACTTCAAAGCTTCAAATTTTTCTGTCCGTAAACTTCCTGTATATTTTGAGTAATTTTGAAAATGTTTCGTTTCATAATGACGTTTAATGTTATATTCTTTGAGAACGGCCATGGTTTCATTGCAAATCAAACATAGCGCCTTATTACTGGACTCACTCACGAAATATTGATACTTCCATTTATCTTTGAATGTTCTGCATTCACTGTCTATTTTTCTCTTCTTCTCCAGTAAAGTTCTCTAGTAAATCACACACAAAAACAGCAAGTCAAATCACGTACTACTTTATTTACAACACTACTTTACACACCACTTTATTTCACAACAGACAGTTTCGTTTCCTTCGCCTTCCTTAGCACGACCCGTGCCGCTAGCTTTTTAACTCAATTACTGCCTCTCGAAGTATGGAATCACCAACTTTCTCGAACCAACTGCGCTATCAAAAGCACTACTAGTGCCATCTGTTAGCGATAGAGGGTTCTACCACTACCTATTTCCACTTTTGACCACCAGATGTCGTCAAGTGTCACGGTCGCAACAATACACAATAGTAACTGAACTAGCAAATTTAGACGAGCGTACTCGGCGACTACCCTAGACATTATAGATAATGGCAGGAAAATTAAAACGGTTTTGGCCCTTGAAACTTACTGGAGTAATCAGTAAGGCTGGAAAGTTTGGAGACCCCTGATTTAATTGAACAAGCACTTCTAAATTTATTTTACAATGCATGGGTAGAACTTATATCCTAAAATATGCATTGTAGCATAGTTTAAAACAATTTGTTTTAAGTGAAGTCCTCTAATGTTAAATTACTCCCTTATTACTTTATTCCATCCAAATATTTTAGTAAAAAATTGTTTCTTCTGCAGATGATAGAGAATACATGGCTTTCGGCATATCGGGCCACCCTAAGAAGACGGAAATGATAGGCGGAGATCCTGCAGTAGCCTGGATCAATAAAACAACACTGAAGGGCCACGCCGAGGATTACTATCTGCAAGATAAATCTCAATGTTCCGGCCCTACTGGCTCTTGCCCAGATGAGAGATTTGAGGTAACAGTGACGATCACACAATCAATCAACGAAACCATAACAATAACTTATTTGTTACTACTTCTAGGGTGGTTCTGATAACGTGAAGGTACTAAACGCAGCCACAGTAAACGGTTATTCTATCGTAACCTACCAAAGGCCTCTAAGAGCATCCGACCAATACGACAAAGACATCATCACCAACGACACCCAACCGATAATTTGGGCTATCGGTCCTCTTAACCAAAGAAACGAGGTCTCCTTCCACAGCCAGTACACCAAAGGGGACTTCTTCATAGATTTTGGTAGACCGGCAAAATGGAATTGCCCAATGCCTGAATCTGAACAACCGAATGCGAAGTCGAAAACGACCACTCAAAGATACCAACAAACAGAAGAGGTAGCTGATGAGGTTACTGAAGCTCCAAAACCATCTAGAACAAGAAACGGTGATAGAAGACGCGGTTCAAGTAGAGGACAACTACAGCAGCAACAATTGGAAGAAGTCGAAAGAAGCACAACGCTAAGGTCTTCAGAAAGAAGAGGTTCAAATAGGGGTGCACAAAAGAGTCCGGTAACTAGCAGAAATGTTCCACCACCAGCTCCGGTTAAAAAGAGAGATGCATGGGATATTCCGCCAATACAATGTAACGAACCTGAAGATGGTGTATTTTATGCTCAAATGGGCCCTACTGGTGGTAAACGTGGTTATCCAGCTATAACCGGTAAGGCTTTAAATGCATCACATTAATATTTTATAATATTTATTTGCATTTAAATAATTTTTAAAAAACAAAGCCTATAGTGACGATATGCCGATTTTAAATTCTCATTAAATAGAACTATGTATAAGTTGCTACATAAACAGAATGCACTGTATATAACCAGGTAACAAATGGATAAATACACTGCAAGCTTTACTTGTAATTAACAATAGATCAATTAACATGATTGCCGTCAATTTAGATGTTTTTAAAGCAATATTCCAGAACGAAATACACAAAACTGTACACTTGTTCATTAATAATGAATAAGTTTTTTTTTACAATTTTAGTAACACTTTTGCAACTTATTACATCTTGTGGGAAGTTCTTTGTACATTTCTCAGAAATCCTATGTCAGCACTAGAAACATACGTGGGGTATTTTTTAAATAAGATCCGGTTTGTGAAGGAGAGTGAGAATAACGCGCGATCATCGCAGTGCGCACGCGCGTCTGCTCCCAGCATGCTTTACGCGCGCTTAGAAGCCATTTGCAACTGTATCGTCTGTCTGTGTGCTGAGCTGAAAAGTTTATAATATTTAAGAAAATTGAGTCACCCGCCGACTGTAAGGTACGATCAGTAATTCGATTCTTGAATGCAAAAAAATTGGCAGCAGCAGAAATTCACCGTCAGATTTGTGAAGTTTACGGTACTATGAATGACAGTAATGTTCGAAAGTGGGTGAGAATGTTCAAGGACGGGCGGGTTAATGTGCATGATAAGCCACGCCCTGGCCGACCTTCTCTGATTTCTGAAGATTTAGTTCGTGACGGGGACAACAAAATTCGAGAGGTCCGACGATTCGCTATTTCAAAGTTATCAATTGAATTTCCACAGGTTTCAGGGTCAGTTTTGTACACCATTGTTTCGAAGAAACTGAATTATCGAAAACTGTGTCTTCGGTGGGCTCCAAGAATGCTTTCTGACGATCACTAAACAAAAAGATCGGGCTGTGCTTTCGTTTTTGACTCGATACAATCAGGAAGGAGATGAATTTTTGGACCACATCGTTACAGGAGATGAGACTTAGGTATCTCACATGACTCCTGAGTCCAAGCAGCAACAATGCAAGGCCACATGTTTTTTTCCTTGCGTACGTTAGACATACATTACATACATATATTTATCTCTATAATTGCGACTAACGCTGCAAAGAGTTGATGAGAAACTGTTGCAATAAATCAATAATTTCATTCGCTGAAGTCGTGCGTGCTGATTCATCTGCATACTCACTAACCTGGCGCGAAGCTCTCTGTGCTCGGCCTACATATAAGTTAGCTTAAGAAATATTACGATATGCAGCAATAGAGGTTTTGATATCTTTTGTTATGCAAAGTTGGCTAGGGGAAAACGTCAAATTGTCTCCTGCGACGTTGGCTCCGAAAAAGGCGAAGACTGGTCTATCGGCCCGGAAAGTAATGGCAACTGTTTTTTTTGGAATAGTCGTGCAGTTGGAAAAGGAAAAACAACAACAGGATCATCCTGCGCAACATTACTTGACAATGCAGAAATTGCGGAAAAGCGGCCGCATTAAAAAAAATAATGTTTTGTTTCACCAAGACAACACATCGTCTCACACTTCAGCGGTCGCCATGGCAAAAATTCACGAATTAAGGTTCCAATTGATAGACCACCCACCTTATTGACCAGACCTGACTCCCAGCGACTTTTTTCTGCTTCCTAAGCTCAAACTTTCGCTCAGAAGACTGAGATGTTCATCGAACAAGGAAGCCATCACATTCGTACACGCTAATTACTGTGTGGACACATTAATGAGAAAGGAGAATCGCTGCGAAAGGATATAAACTTACAAAGAGACTATGTTGAGAAAAAACTGAATTTGACAAAAAAATACTTGTTTCTGCGTTAGACTGGAAACTTTTCACACTATCCTCGTATATATAAATTATTTCACAATTCATTGTACAACCACGGCATATTAGGTGATAATGCTTTCCAGGTTCACAAAATATTAAAGTTGACCTAGGGAATTTTGTATTGTTCATGCCAAAGCTGTCCTAAAAGTAACTACATAACACCGAGAATAAAGAACGAAAACATGAAAAATGCAGGATGTAATAATAAGAACAATTCACGCTTTTAGAATTGCAGCAACGAGCTTATTGGATTAACCTGACGTCGCAGGAGACGATTTAACGCTTTTTCCTAGCCAAGAAAAATAGATTACCAAAACCTTTACTGGTGCATATGGTAATATTCCTTAAGCTAAAGTATAACACATCGTTGCCTTAGTAAAAAAAGCACGTAACTCCATTTTTTATACAAAATTAGACTTAACTGCCATCTAATTTTACAATTATTTTTTCCCAAAATTCATTAAAATTATTCTATGAGGAGAACCCTAACCATTTCCGGAAATTACCATTAGATGGCATTTGCCGTATGTTTCAATATGATTTTCTTAAAATTTGACATTTAGTATGATAAACACCATAGACAGAAAAACAGTTACTGAGTAGTTTCGTTTTAACAGCGTTTCAAAAAAAATCAATTTAGTGAAAAAATGGAAATTTCTCGTGTACATTTTCGTGCGACGATTTTTTACAATTTTAAATGTGGGTTAACAACAACAATGCATCGGTCGACTTCATTCTGCTTTTGGTGATGAAGCACCATCCAAAACCACAATTTATGACCAGTTTGCAGAATTTAAGCGTGGACGTACTAGTCTCAGTGGCGAATTTCGTGAAGGTTGTCCATCAACTGCTGTTGTTCCGGCAAACATCGATGCTGTGCGAGAAATGATTGAAGCGAATCGACATGTGATGTATCGAGAGATGGAGGCATCCTTGGGCATTGGTAAAAGTCAATTACAAACGGTTTTACATGAGCATTTAGTAGTGAAGAAGTGCAGTCGTTGGATTATGCACAATTTGACTGAAGCTCAAAAAATGGCTCGTGTGAGTTGGTGCAAAAAAATACTTAAAAAATTCAATCACGGTGCTTCTGCAAACGTACACAGTATCGTAGTAGGTGACAAAACTTGGATATATCCGTACGAGCCAGAAAAAAAACAACAATCGGCTGTTTGGGTGTTCCAAAGTGAACCAAAACCAACAAAAGTTGTTCGTTCATGGAGCACTCGGAAAAAATGATTGCTTTGTTCCGTAAAACTGGGCCAGTTGCTACCGTTGCTCTTCAGGATCGAAAAACAGTAAACGAAATCAGAAGAAACAACAGACATCGGCGCATTATCCTTCACCAAGACAACGCCAGCTCTCACACAGCACATCGAACAGTCGATTATTTAAAGGAGTCCGTATTCGCCTGACTTATCACCTAATGACTTCTTCGTGTTCCCTTTTATCAAAAACAATGTGCGTGATGAGCGTTTTTCAACACCAGAAGAGGTCATTGAAGCATTTAAAAGGCATGTTTCTGAGATACTCACTTCAGGGTGAAATACGAGGGTAGTTTGACATTAATCTAGCCTTCGATAGATGGCGTTACGTGAGAACGAATTGCTCTCGATTTTGACATCTGTCATCCATCACATGACGTCTGTCAAAATTTCAAGCAAAAAACACAGTTTGGTTTTAACAGTCATCGAAAGCAAGCAACTCTTGTACTTTTTGAAAATGGAAAAAGTGGAGTATCATTCAGTGATTAAGTACCTTCATTTGAAAGGGAAAAACAATGCAGAAATCAAAGCCGAACTGGATGCTGTTTATGGCGATTCTGCAGCGTCGTTAGCAACAGTGAAATGTTGAAAAGCTGAATTTGTTCGTGGTCGTAAGAGTGTGTTTGATGATGAACGTCCAGGTGCCCCAAAAACCGTCACTACACCAGAAACCATCAACAAATGATCATGGCAAACCGTCGAACCAAAGTGCATGAGATACCAGAGGCTCTAAACATGTCAACTGAGCGTGTACATAACATCATACATGAACATTTGAATATGAAAAAGCTATCCGCACGATGGGTGCCGCGTTTGCTTACTGTCGACCAAAAACGCACACGTGTGACGAATTCGAATAAGCTTTTGGCAATGATAAAACGCCATCCGAAGGTTTTTTTTTCGCCAATACGTCACTGTTCATGAAACGTGGGTCCATTACTACACGCCGGAGACGAAGGAACAGTCAAAGCAGTGGAGAAAAAGCCGTGAAGACGAAGAAAGCCAATACCACCCGATCGGCCGGAAAGGTGACTGTTTTTTGGGATGCGAAGGGTATTATTCACATTGATTACTTGGAAAAGGATAAAACAATAACTGGCGTGTACTACGCAGATTTATTGGACCGTTTCGACGCCGGTTTGACGAAAGAACGTCCTGGTTTGGCTCGCAAAAAAGTTCTCTTCCATCAGCACAACGCACCCGCTCACAGGGCGGCCGTTGCATAGGCAAAATTGCACCAATTGGGCTACGAATTGATCGACCACCCACCATATTCACTAGACCTAGCCCCCTGCGACTTTTTCCTGTTCCCAAACCTAAAAAAATGGCTCCGAGGACGCCGTTTTACAATGAACAATGAGGTCATGACCGACACTTCACACTATTTTGAGGAGCTCGAGCAAAATTACTTTTCGGAAGGGATAAAAAAGTTGGAAAACCGTCCTGTCAAGTGTATTGAGGTAAAAGGAGAATATGTTGAAAAATAAATGAGGAAAAGAACACAAATCGTGCGTTTTCTTACTTAGGCTAGATTAATGTCAAACTACTCTCGTAAATGTATTGACAACTGGTTTCTTCGAATGCAAAAGTGTTTAAAACTTAAAGGCGAATATTTTGAGAAACAATAAGGTGGTTTTGTTCTATAAAATATATGTTTTCTTCTTTTTCCGGATGGTTTTAAGGTTCCCCCGTACAATAGCCTCTAAAAGAGAACCAATAGTTTACATTGTGATCATATTAAAAGTTTTTTCAGTCTCCTGTAAATTTCCTTTTAACGGAGCTACGCGCTTTCCTCACAAAGGCAACGATATGGGGTATCGTTGGATTATCTTTCCGAAAACTTAAAGATATACAGGATAGTTCAGAAAAGAATAGATATCGACCTTCATTCAAATGTTAGCCATAGGGGTGAGAGGGGGGGAGGTTACTTTATAAATAAGATTAATTAAACGGCGAGGATTTCAACAACCATATTGTAGAATCTAATTGATAAAAAAAGTCAATGCACTGCTGAAAATTCCAGGAAATACATACTCTCTAAATTGCTCAGGAACCATCTGCGCACTAGGTGATACGCTGGATATGGTGTCAAAATATAATTTTCTTATTAGAGGCAACATAATACAAAAATATTCTCAAAATTACCAATTCGTAGGAGTATTAGTAGTTCCGATAAATCAGAGCACGTAAGAAAATCGTTTCCATTTATGGTAACCTATTTTCGGTTTTTTTCAATGTAATTTTCGGAAAGGATTGGAATCCAAGTCGGCGCTGTACGAGATTACATTGTCCTTCTCGATGCGGCCAGCTCGATTGGCCGCGCTAACGACTTTTAAAATCGAACCGATTTTCCACCGCAATAAATTTCTCAAACGAAATCCGCTCAACCCCAACCAATTCCGATTGCAGGTCACGTTGGCTGGGGAATTTCGTGGTATATTAATGGTCTCCTAATACCAGAAATTAACGTGGTCAGAGGTAAGACGTACACGTTCGTCGTCGAGGGCGGTCTCGACCCGGAAGTTCCGGCCAGATATCATCCTTTCTACATCACAGACGATCCGATTGGCGGTTACGAGTACAAAACGTCGGAAGAACGGCAGGTAAATTATGAAAAAAAGAGAAAGAAAAAGAAGAAGCGTGAAGTTATGTGCGGACGTATGGAAATTACACTAGTCTGCAATTTTATTTTTTTTACGAGATGATTTCTTAAAAATAAATGTTCTTGAATCAATTTTTTGTGCTAATTCTGGAAATAATTTTCATTTTTGCCCATCACGTCAGGATTTTACACAATAAGAGACTCTTGTTTTAAAGATTTTAAGTAATAAAAACAAAAATCTATTCAAACAGCACTACACGCAAAAATCATTTTCTTACAAATATATTTTTAAAATATTATAAACAACTGTCCGAATAATTTTGGAACTACTGTAATACAAAAACCGCATTAATTTTTCAATTTTCTCTTATTTGATTTCCTTGCATATTTTCCTTTATCTTTATTGTCCCTCTCCAACATCCAACAGTAGTCGGCCATCATTACTTCGTCTATCTCTCCTGGTTCCTCTTTTCCATCTCCTTAATATTTTGGGGGAAGCGTTTTCGATCCTCTTCACTATAATGTCCTAGATTTTCTGGAAAGTAGTCAATGTGAGAGTGAATTTTTACACTCATGCTACAACCTAACTTCTTTAAGTTTCTTAACATTGTGTCAGCAATTTCTTTGTAGTTCGAATCTTTTTTATTCCCCAGAAAATTCCCCAGTAAGAGATCTGAAAGATGTCCCTGCACAAACCTTTGTTATTCATTAGTTTGCGAATTTGAGGACCGACAAAAATCCCAGCTTTCAATTTCTCGTGTTATGAAAGGAAATTTGATTGATAGATACCTAAAGCAAACCCCATTTTATTGTGGATCCGTTAGAAACTGCTTTATAAGGCCTAGCAGTAATTACTTTATATTTTGAGCACTCGTTTTTTCTTTGTAGTAACACAATTCCTTGCAAAAGTTATTAATCTTTCAGCGTTCAGTTTAACGTCATAGTCGATAGATATCCGCTTATTGCAAGTTACACCTTTTTTCGGTTATTTCAAGAAGATTGCTTTATCTTAAATTAAATTAATTACCGACTGTCACCTCGAAATCCCCGTTAAATTCTCGCAACAAATTTCAATGTACACAAGTTCATCTTAGCATCAAAATTTGAACACATTTTTATAAAAAAAAAGTAGAAAATTACCAAATAAGACTATATTGCAATAAAATAGTACAAATAAAAATTAAATTTTATTCGATATCCACTCTGATTCACAGTCAGTGAAGATCTTTGCGGGTGCAGTCACCGACGACCAAGGCAAAACAACTCCAATAGGTGTTGGACGTCTCTGCCACTGGACGCATCAAGGAGATACAGACGCCGATGATTTTGAATCATTTGGAGCCTATCAAAGGACTTTAGAATTGAAATGTGATCAAGGCGAACCTGGTGTGATCCAATGGACTCCCGATGACAATACTCCTGATACTGTATACTATCAGGTTAGTAAAAATCAGTAAAGTGCTACCTTTAGTTTCATGTCCAAATTTGCACCGCCTGAATATCAGAAATGTGCAAATTCTTCCATACCATTAAACTGTTTTAACTTACTTCATTCTAAACAATATTCTGTTTAAATATTAGTTCTTAGTGCTTGTACCTTGTTATTGATATGTTTTTGTAGTATTGCTGTTCTTAATTTTTTAATTATCACTCCATAATCCTCAATATCCTTACCCATTCTGCGCCCTAACAACGTTCCATTAAAACAATTCCTTTCTACGAGCTTAATCTCTTCTTTGTGTTACAGTGTTTCACTCACAGATATCTCGGCTGGAAAATCAACGTCCACGATAAATGTGATCTAGCAGCAGAAGGAAGTGACCCTCAGCCAGTCTATGTGGCACCGCCGCACCCTCTAGAAAATTTACAAGTGCCAGATCTAGATGCTAGTCCATCCATTAACGTAGAAACCCGCGTAAAACCAAATCACATCCAAATAAAGGAAAAAATACCCGCTTATAACACTTACAACGTTAATTTTCAAAATAATCCACAGTATCAAGTAGAAATTGATAATAGTCAGGAAGAAATAGGTTTTCTACAACCACCAGCAGCAGTACCACCTTCCCCGAATATGCAATATAGCTTGATACCGGCTGAAACCTATATGAATCAAAGTAATTTCAATGATTTTACTTTAAAAGAACATTTTACTAATAATCCCATCCAAAATATACCTCAGAGAAGTCCTTATTTGCCCACGAAGGTCTTGAGGAGACCTATTTCGCAGAATAGACCACCTTTCCCTCTTAAGAATCATAGATTGAATAGACCTAATGTGCCTATGCACAAGAAGACATATTATAGACCTCAAATGAAACCGCCAATGTTGAAACGACCACTTAATAAGTACGCCAACAAAAATCCTTCTCCAGTAATGACTCCACCTGTCAGAAATATCGCCATGTTGCCACTGGGTTTTCTGAATAACCAAGAACATAAAGAACACATCATGAATGTTGAAATTTCCCCACTGCAAGCTTCCACGGAAAGAGAACCGAATTCCACTTACGAAGTCAACTTACCACTTGCTGTTAACACGGGATTCCATCCAGAAACTATAGTCATAGAAGGCGGTTTCAAACCGATAATCCATAAAGAGGTTGAACATAGGATTTCAAACGAAAATGGCCCAGATCTAGAATACGAAAGTAGTATTGGAGTTATAGACGTCCGTGGAAAACCTATAGGAGAATTGCAACCGGTTTTCCGACCGTCGCCTTTGGATAGTCAAAAGAAGCACCTCAACAAAATAAACAAACGAGCTTCTTTGAAGAAAGACGTATACCTTAGGATCAAAAGACCGAGATCTCAAGAACTTGACTCTAATAGCGATGAGGATATTCAACCAGAAGCCGCTGAAAGAGTCGAATCCTATTACTTACCGCCAATTGACAAGAAACCTGATGACAAAGATTCCCCACCAGAAACTGTGGTAACCTACGATGGCAAGAAGGTATCAGGAGCCTCATTATCTATAAGAGTAAATGATGGCTTACTCCACAAACCAGATTCTAGATCTTCCAAGGCTTCAGATCTTTTAAAGACGACCCCACAATTCACACTTTTTAAAGGTGAACTACCCCCGTTGAACCAAGACTTTATCGACAAGAATGCTCCTCAATTAAAGTCTAGAGGTGGTTTAAGTAGGAATTTGGACACGCCCGACTTACCTCCTCCAATAACGCGCCTTAGACCGGTCAGGAATGATAACGATGAAGCCAAAGAACGTTCCAAACGAAGTGCACACCATACACCTGAACATACAGAACAGCAAAGGCGGGAGTCTTTGGCAAACTTAGCGAAATCATCTGCACCAGCTAGGGGAAGTAATGAAGAAGTCAAAGAGCGCTCAAAAAGGAGTCCACATCATACACCAGAACATACAGAACAGCAAAGACGTGAGAATTCAACGGAAAAACACGCAGAATCGACGAGTAGCTCCGTCAAAGCATCCTATACACTCCTAACGCTATTTTTATTAGCGTTTACTGTACTATAATCAAACAAATTCCTTGGATTAATTAGATTAATTCCTTATGCAGGGCGACATTTTGTAAAAATTAATGTAAATAGTATGAGATTTTTTTCTATTATGTTTAGTGTCGATATGTTAAGTTTGTTTTATTTTTAACAAATTATTTTTAGTTAAGTAGAAGTAGGTATTATTATTATTATTAACGTGTAGATTGTTACTTTTAATAAATAAAATATGAAAAATATAATGGCATTATTATTTATGCATTTATATAAATGATGTTATTCATTTAGGAATGTTAATGCTACCAACTTAGAATAATTTTATTATGTTGCTTGCCAATTAAATGACAAATGTCAAAATTATTTCACTGGTACAGGCAAAGGCTGTAATTTTACACAGCAATCAATTTTCAAATATCGTATTCCTCTGAATGAACTATTTAAAGATACAGATAACCCTCAATTTATACGGCATTTGATTTGCACGATTTCGGTTTAACAGGGTTGAAGAAGATCGGAAGAACTTCCATTTATACGGCCTTGAGTTTCACTTTAATACGGTTGGGCCAGACAAATATAAAAATATATAATTTTTTTGCAATGTTTATTTAGAAATATGCATATACATGCTTTATTTTACAAAAAATAAATAATACTGTTTCGTATTGATTTGTTAAATTTATTACATGTCCTATACCCCATAGTCAGACTATGTTAAGTCCAAACACTCAATTCTTCAGTAGAGCAGTTTTATTGAATTAATTTTGGATTTTCTAAAATTGTAAAACGCTGCTTTTGTGAATCCAGTCAATAATTAAATGTACATATATAAAATGTCGCAAATCTGTACTTAACACAGTCTGGCTTTGGGGTACAGATGTGTATTTCTTTTCAATGTGAATTAAGAACTCGAGTGACACGATTTAAATTTACAGGGTTAAAAAGTTTGACTTTAGAATTTGGAATCATTTATTTTATATTAATAGGAAGTGTTGAGTTACTATAAAAAAATCCAGCTTATTTACTCTGATATTCTTTAAAATGTCCAGACCACATTCTTCCTGTTCCAGTTTCGATTAACAGACCTGAATTGATTCTAGAAATTAATTTAGCGATTTTTAAACATCAAATTACTGTCAACTTGTTATTTTACTCCTAAAACGAGTTTAATAGAAATATTTAGAATGCAAATTATTATTAATTGATTTCCACATCGGTCCAAGTTCACACGTGAATTATTTAAGGATTGGTGATTGTGATTATGTCTTTATTCTGTCGTAAACAGCTGACCATTTCTACGCGATAAAAGTCCATGAAAAATAGGTGCGACTGATCATATATTCTTATAATTAAAATTCGCTTAACTATAGAATACATATCTATATCAGGAACTGAACGATAATGCTTCCATACAAGTAGAAGTTCGCTAATATCGCCAAAAAGTTTAGTGTTGTGAGGTTATGTGAAACCTATATGCAATGTCCAGAATAACAAACGATGTTTCCTATTCGTTAACTAATTACGACATAATTAGGAATAGAGAAATAGGATCTAAGACGAAAGTCGGATACGAAGATGAGTTATCTAGAAAAATTTACTATAATATGGACGCATCTGCGACCAGCATTCCTGTTGACAAAGACTCAACTGATCAAGGAGGAATATTTAACTTAGAATTCAGTTTAGACGGGTAAATATGATCATCCAATCGATAAGTTTTACATTAAAATCAATAGATTCTTAGGAGATTGTTAGTAGCTGCATGCGAAGAGAAATCGGTCTTACTTTACGATGCATCCAATCAACGTTTCATAAGGAAGATTAATAATGCTCATAGAAGATGTGTAAATTGTGTGAGGTACCGCATATGAATATAATTGTATAATGTAAGACTCCAAAAAATATTGAAATAAGGTTTTTAGATAATAATACATTTGCGACTTGTTCCGATGATGGGACGATAAAATTATGGGATATTAGACACTTAAAAGTAGCATCTAGAACATTACAAGGCCATTCGAATTGGGTAAGTATCTCTAACATAAAAAAATAAAACATTTTTATATCATACATTTGACTTAAAATGAATTTTAGGTTAAAAATATCGAATACTCTGAAAAAGAAAAGGTCATGGTGACATCTGCATTTGATGGAAGCATATATGCTTGGGATTTGCAAAGTTATACTGAGAATAGCGTCTTATACAATAAAGTTTTTGTAATGACTGGTTTAATGAGGACAAAATTGACACCAGATGGTTCGAAGATGATTATCGGAACTACAAATGGGTATATGATCATTGTACATGATCTTAATTTAAGTACGATGAGTAATGATATGAAAACATTTAGGGTAAGTCATGCACAGTTAATTCTATAAACGGATTTCAAAATATTGACATTTAATTTGATAAAATTAAAGGAACAAGTAAACACTATAATTATATATTTGATTTGCACACAATTCGTATGTTGTGGATATGCTTTAGTCATTGTTTAGTTTAATGTTAATAATTCTTGTAATTAGTTCCACTGGTAAACATATAAACTAAATTTCTAATTGGTGAGATTTCATTTAAAAATCGCTGACAAAGCTTGAGAAGTGAGAGAATTATGAAATAAAAACTTTTTTAATTGTTTTTCTTTTATCACGGTTAAGTGATAAAGTCTTTCATTTAACTGCCCTAATATTGTGTAGCTTTATTGTGTAGTGTGGTCATTGTATCTTGATAACATTTTAATACGTCCCTGACTCGTTTATTTTTCTAGTTATCCAAATGAAACAAAAACCAAATTGCAGGGTTATTTACAAAGTTTTTGTTAGTGTTCAGAAAAGAATAACTGACTATTCATTTTACAAGATACCGATGACCGAATTTCGTAGGGACAACATGGGTAACTTTTGTATTTGAAGAGATAGAGAGATGGTTAAATTAGTAAAAAGGTGATAGTGCGAGAGCCCATTAAGAATCCATTTTCAAATATTACTTAGCCACGACAAGTAATATTTGAAAATGGATTCTTACTTGGTTAGAATTTAAAAAAACTAAAATCTGCTAATTTCTTCTAGTTGCTGTAACTTTTTTACTAACGAAGAGATTGAGATGCGGGTTGAATTAATTTTCATGGTAATTTAAATGTTCTTATTAGTAGGCTTAGGATTTTATGAAAAGAAAACGGCTGAAATATGAAATATGAAGAAAAATATACAAGATATGAATTTAAAATGTGCTCTATTTTGTAAAAGATATATTAACCTATACAATTATAACAAAAACTGAATTGTACTGTAGGCAGAGTGAGAGTACTCAGAGCCGCGCTGATGACGCCGGGTAGGCAGAAACATGTCCGCGTGCTAGTATAATCTTCTCTCTGTTCGCATTAATAGAAAATCTCTTTTTAAAATGGAACATTCTGTATACTTGTCAATAGCTAGATAGTATTTTTTTTCGGATTTCAATAGTATAATATAGTTTATGTATTTCTGATAGAGTGCTATGGAAAATGAAAATGAGAGAATATCATCAATATAAAAAAATTATGTTCCTTTACTCTCAATATATCTTATTTTATTAAAACAAATGACATAAATTATACATAGTGTTCCACGTGCCTACCATTTTCTTCAACACTTTTCATATACTACAATAGCGTCGTTTACTAAATTTTTAAAAATCTGGAGTATCTTTTAATTCTTGAACTGCGTTAATTATTCGTTGCTTAAGTTCGTCAGTGTCATAACATGGAGTTTTATAAACGATATTCTTTATGGGTCCCCCAAAAAAAATAATACATCACTGTTAAGTACTGTTTGATGGCCAAGGTAATGTGCCGTTATTTCTCGTCCAATCTTCTGGATGTTCTGTATTTAGAGAACCCTTGACTTGTCTAATGTTATGCGGTGGAGCCCCGTTTTGTTGCCAGATCATTCTCCTTCTGGCATTTAGTGATAAATCGTCGATACATTCTGTAATTTCGTGTTGCAGAAAACATAATTATCGACCTCCTGTTGTTGTTGTATTAGACTAGAATTTTGCCGAATCCAGAAGTGTTCCAACCTTTGGTAGGGACTTTTAACATGCCTAACATTGTTTTGACACGGGGCATACGATTTTACCTCCTTATCCGAGAAGAACGCATAGTTCAATTTTTATCCGTAATTAAAAAGCAACTGTCTCCACCGGGTCATGAACGCACGTCGTTCGGATCGAAATGCAAGTATGCTAACCGTTCGACAACCGAGACGGTCCGTCCGCCTGTTAATTTTTCATCAATAAATACAGGTGCTAATACATATCTGTCTATTACACCACACCAAACATTAACAGACTCACATCCTTGATATTTTATTTCAGATATTTGTCGTGGATTATTGGCGGACCAATATCGACAGTTTTGTGTGTTGCGTCTCTGTATCATCGAAAATGAGCTTTAGTTATTATTTTATGATATTTGTTTAAAAAATTAACAACAAAAAAATCAGTTCTCTGTGGGTACTGTCCCACACTTACTTTTCTGAGTGTTTAGAAATTTAAAAGCCATATATTTATGTTGTCTTAATACTTTATGAATGGAACAACATCATTAATGTAACTCATGGGGTTGGCTTCAAAAAATCCTGATATGTTTATTGTATTTTCGTCATTTAATACAGAAAAATTTCTATATGCTTCCTTAACATTTATAAGGCTTCTCCGTTCTCCTCGTAAAAATCTGTTTGGCGTTCTGGAAAATGTCTGATATATTCCCTGCGAGCAGCAGCTGCATTCTCATTAGTCAACAAATATATTTGAAGCATGTCACTTCTTTCTTGGATACCAAATACCATGGTAAAAACTATAACAACTAACTTAATGAAAAGCACATAAATGCTGTCATGGCGCCAATTTATTTTTCGTAATAAGTCAAAATTAATATTATTCTTTTATTTCCATGGCACACTATCATGCCACGAATATTTGAACACTAACAAAAACTTTGTAAATAACCCTGCAATTTGGTTTCTGGTTCATTTTGATAACTTGAAAAATTACTGAGTTATGACGCATTAAAATGTTACCAAGATTCAATGACCACACTGTACAGTTGCGGCAGCAAAAATCCGGACAAGTCTTCTGGGCTATTTTGACTACTTTTGGGTATTGTAAACCAGTCACTTTTCATTACATGTCAATTTTCAATTTGTCACTTTCTAAGTCATCTTATATAATGTTAAAAATAATCTACTCATGATTGGACAAGAATTATAAAAAAAAACATGGTATAAATGTATTGAATGAATATTTTAGCTCCATTACTATTACTAGCTAATATTTTTCGTAAACACCTGAGCAGAGAAGATATTAGGGAATAAATAAATTCTGGTGTAAGATCATTTCCTCTGTCATATCTTTTAATTCCTCGACGTTTTCAAGGCTGAAATTACTATACAGACTGATTCATTTCCGACTCTCGCCATAAGGACCTCGCTTATTATTCGAGATAGAGGGTAGATTTAAATTTGGCAAAGTTCCTAATTGATTATCATTAAATTTCTTATGATAGTTTTTCAATAAGACAGTGTCTGCCCCCAGCGTTTACAAAAACTGGTGGAAATGCTGACCTTGATTTTGTAGACACAAATTTGTTCTTCTTTTTGAACTTTCGAAAACATCTTGTAGGCACTCTACCGGAATATTTGCAATTTCATTCGTAATGACTTCTCGCATCTCTTCCAAGTTGTGTAAACGGTTACGAAAAATTCTATTCTTTAAATAGTCGAATAGAAAAAAATCACGAGGTGTAAGGTCTGGTAACCGTGCTGACTACAATCCTCTACTTATTATTCTTCCTGGAAAAAATTGTAGAAATTTGATTGTAGCTTTGGCTACATGAGGAGGTGCTTCGTCTTGCTGAAAATACCCGTCTCGTAATTCATCCTCACGCAGTTCATTTATAAATGCCTCCAGTATTATTTCCTTATATCGTTGAGTGTTAATTGTCACATCCAAGAAAATTGGACCTACTATACGACGACGAGAGATAGCAACCCATATACAAGTTTTAATCGAATGCAAATCACTACAAAATTATGTGGATTAACGGCGCTACAAATTCGATAGTTTTAGCTATTTATATATCCAAAATGATGAAACCACGCTTCATCAATGAAAAATGTCATGTCCAAGGTGTTATTGTCATTTATATTTTGTTAAAACCACTGGCAATATTGAACACGAGCTATATAGTCGACAGGAAATAAGTGTTGTACAACAGACATCTTATACGGCTTCATATGCAAATCTTTTTTAAGTACCTTTCTATGCGTTCCATATGAAAGACTTATACAAAAAGGAGATTTAGACATTCCTGAATGTACCTGTTTGTTCAGATAGTTGTCTTAGAGGTTTATTAGGACTCCGTTCCATTCGTGCCTGAACATCTGCCACAATCTCCTCTGTAACTACTGTTGATCTTCCAGTAGATTTACCTTTAGAAACGTATCCAAGAAACGCTGAACAATACGTTCCTGATATTGTTGAAAGTCCGAATAAGCAATATCATGTAGCTTGAAATTGGTTGTAGCATTGCAGTACAGAATAAGAAAATGAACCGTCTTCATTTAGAACACCAGTACGGAAATATGGCATCACAATAAAAATATTCTGCTCCCTTGGGAAAGGCATCTTTAATGGAATCTACATATGATATTTATGCATAATTATCATAATTCTAACGTCATGTAACTAGAATAACTAGATTTTTATAATAGAGTTTGTTTAAAAAAAAACAAGTTTTATACGGAATAAAGACACGATAGAAATCGGGTACTCTAAATCTGTGGCACTGGAACACTGAAACAGTTCACTAAAACCCTTACCACCCTTACTCTTCTTCGTGGGTACCCACGAAGAAGAGAAAGACAACAGGATTCCTTTCCTCGACGTGTTAGTATAAGAAATAAAAATAAGTTAGAAATAGGCGTATATAGAAAACCTACTAGTAATAATAGATTTATCTTACAGGATTCTAATCACACAAACTTTCGGCTATTAACTTTTTGGTGCACCGGTTACTCAATTTTCCTTTAACTAAAGATAGATATCAAAATGAACTAAAAGAAATCATCAATATTGCTAACTTTAACAGACTCTCTGAAGATGTCTATAATACTATTAGGAAACATAAGAATAGATTAAGAATTAGAAATATAAGCACACTAGAACGCATTGACGGCCTTTTATCCAAGTTACACGAAAGGTTTTCAAAAAATCTTTTCTAGAGTTGACCGCAAGATAGTTTTTTCTTCAAGCAATAACCTTAAAAACCCTCTAGAAAGTTCCAAAGACCCAGTAGGTAACATGGATAAATCAGGAATTTACAAAATTTCGTGTAAAGATTGTGATCAAGTGTATATTGGGCAGACAAAAAGATCAATCAAAATTAGGTACAAAGAACATTTGGCTCATCTCAAATTCAGAAGATTTGATAAATCTAGCGTTGCTCTACATATGCTTGAAAATAACCATAATGTTGATAATATAAAGTTAATTAAAAACGTAAAGAGTATTGTTCAATTAAATTGTTATGAAGGCATGGACATTTTACATTTTAATTTAGGGATTATTTATTATTTATCTTTAGATTTGCATTTTAGGCTTAATTATAGTCTTTCAGTTTTACTGCTGATGATTATAGCTTGGCTATCGAATGGTGCATCCAGTACGAGTTAAGTATTGTGGTAAAGGTTTTAGTGAACTGTTTCACAAGATAGAAAGAAAATAAATACACGCCGCTGTCAACTACTCAAAATATTAATTGTTAGTGATATTAGAATCGTTACCAACCTAAGTTTGGTTCCAAGTATTGCCAACTCAATCAATCATTTATGCTCGCACTGTATATTCTTTCATATACCGACCGATGCAATTCCTCGTGAGACATCATATATAAAATACACCTACACTTACTCATATTAATTTAATAATAAGCCATGACTGTTATTTTTCAATGAACATTTGAGCGAAAAAGCAAATGAATAAATATTATGAAGTAACACTCCGTAGACGGCTCTTGTGGCATCTGTCTAACTACATATTTGTATTCCCAATAGCTCAAAGCACGGGCAAAACACGTAACTCTAATGATAAGTTGACTAAATATATTTCAAAACGACCAAGATTTCTTTACTCAAATTTTGAGATATCTTCATAACATTGACAATTTAAGGCTTTTCTCCCTAAAATAATTATATTTTTTAGCCAAACCTTTATAGACTGATGCAAGTTAGCGAGCAGACGTTCCCAGCTGGAACGATGTTCAACTATCTCTTCACAACGTCAAGAAATCGACTAGAATTCATTGATGACTTTCCAAATGAAGCCGAGGTTATAAGTTCCGTTCAAATTCACCCAATGGGTTGGTGTGCCTTATCAAGAAATGTTAGTGCCGAAGACAGGGAAGAGGTAATAAATTCTTAATTTTTTCTGCAAATTCGTAACTCGTTTTGATATCAATTTTTGCATGGCTCTCTTCGATAATAAAAGTATCTTAGAGATTTTCCTATGGTATCGCTTCTCTTGCAAACTTAATTCATTAAATAATCCATAGTGATTCTGTGCGAGATGAAGTATGAAAGGAAAGAATGAAAATTGGTCCAAATTGTAGCAGTAGTAGATTGTATCAAAATTTTGACAATCTACTACTGCTATAATTAATTCTGGCCCGATGATGTATTTTTTGAACACAAAACTGGTCGCGTGATTTCTCAATATAGAATTTTGTGAGATTTGGACCATTTTTCATTCCTTCCTTTCTTATTTCATTATGCATTCTATCAACTTTTCCAGACATTTTTCAAAAGACTAAATTGACAAAACTGATTTTACTTAGTTTCATATTAATGTTGTCTTATAGTGGACATGCGTGCATGACATCCAAATGCGTGACCAACAAGATTATGACGACGCTTACTCGTATATTGACCCTGAAGGTCCGGAAACCGAAGAAATTCCCGAGGAGGAACCAACAACAAGGCTAACGGACATATGGATGGGTTTCACAACAAATGAGCAGACCGAAAGGCTGCGAGAACAGAACAGGACCAATCTAGAGTCCGGCAGGGCTTTCATGGGTGTCATCAACAGCGGTTTAATAGGTCACAACTATTATACCCGACATTTCGAACACAGACCTGAAGATAAATATCGTATAGTGAAGAACCTCCCGAGGTTAACGCATTCAATCAAGGAGCTAGCTGTTGGAAAGGGTTACATCAAAGAATTGTGCTTCTCTACCGATGGCAGGGTCATCTGTTCGCCATACGATAAAGGTGTTAGATTGTTGGCTTTTAACGAACAGTGTCAGGAGATCTGTTGTTGCGTACCTGATAAGCCGAGAGAACTTTATACATTGGCAACTATGAGGGAGTATCATACTGACGTGGTAGTGTGTTGTAAGTTTAATCCGAGACATTATCAGATAGTCAGCGGTTGTTTGGGTGGGAATATAGTTTGGTATACCCCGTTTTTGTAACGCGCTCCCATTTTGGTTACTATTCTTTTTTAGTTAGATTGGTCTTGCAGTTAGGTTGAAAAAAATAAACAATGATGGAAAAATAAATCAATTTCGTTTGTTATTAACAGAAACAAATTTTGCTCTTGTAAACTTTTGGTTTTTTGATTCCTTTAATACAGAAGCCTGGCTAGTCAAGAAATCTATGCAGTAACTTGAATCTTTCCTAATATTTAGGAAACCTTATTTTACAAATATTAGTATTATACAAAAAATATAATGCAAGTCTCTTTTACGCATTCAAAAGCATAGATAAAATAGATGATACATTTTCGAAATCTGAAACAAATGCATAAGCATCTTAATAACCGTCACTGCCTTTTTGGAAATACCTTTCCCTACTTCACACTGTTGATTAATTAATTCCGGCTGTTATTTTATCCATCATTGTGCTTCCTTTTAGTCAATTTTACATTGGAATGGAACGAATCTTTGTTTTAAATCCTAAATTATCAGTAATTTAATAAACATGCCCACATGTCAATAAACAACTTACATTGCCTTTATTTAATCTCAAAAACCATAAAATTTAATTGCCATCTTTAAATTGGCGAGGTGACTAACAGGAAAATAGTTGCCACACAATGAACCAAGTAAAAGTTACAGGTAATGCTATTTGGGTTGCCTATATGCCTAATCTTATAACTCTATTTATTTTAAAATAGATACCATGTAACTTAAATTATCAGTTTATCTTTTTAATATTATTACAAAGTACCGATTGACAGATTCACACCCATTTTTACAGCAAGTATCAGCAATATCCAACAAAAAAGAACTTATTTAATCAATAGCGGCTTGAATTGGATTCAATTACAAGTACTTATTTTCAGTATACAAAAACAAGATAAGTGTAAAAAATTGTTGATTCTATTAATAGAACCGTCATGTAAATGTATTGTATTGTAAATTAAGTAGTACGTATTATACTTTCAAACCTTGTAACCAGTTAGAATTGGCCATATATTGTGTATTACTTTACTGAATACTCTGTTACCCGTGAGTTGTTTTCTTTTTTTTATATACAAAATAACGCATAATCATTTTGTAAAATTTAAAATCGAATAAATGCGATTCAAATAAAAAAGATTTTTTTTATTTTATTTTTCTATGCTTGATGTATACCGGTTGACAACCAAAACTCATTTAATAACTACACATCCCACAGAGAAAAGAATATGTATATAGTTATTAAATTAGATAAATAAAAATAATGTTTAATATCTACTTCAATGCAAATAAATATTCACAAGTTTCATTTATATATAGGGACGTAAGCTTGTATATCGGGCAAGCTCAGGGAAAGAAAAGACGTAGTAACCCGAATGAATGACACATACCGCGTTAGTAAGTTCCACAGTAGTGTGAACCGCTAAAATATATGGACAGTGTTGCAACGTTTGCCCGTTATCAAAGAATAAGGTGGGGAGTCGCACCAAGCGAATCTACATAGCAAGAATCCAATTAGCGGAGGATCGGAGAGGATCGCGCTAGACTCTAGCCATGCATTATACCTGTAGTTTATTTCTTTAATTGATTATCATTGCCTTTCTCGATCTTTTCTCCTTGATTATTTTTGATTTGCTTTGTTTGTGTCTCGAAATTATACTGTAGAATAGTTTTCTTTTTAGTTATGTTCTTATAAACTAAGAAGTCGTTAAATGGTACTACGGTAAAAGCATTACTGCAAATAACTGCTATTTGAACTATTATAATAATACGTTCAACTGAATTTTTACATTTACAAATACGATTCATTTTACCATAAAATTCCATTAATTACATTTAGAAAACATGCAAGTATTTGTTATGCACTTATTATCATTTGAACATTTAATGTACTGAATATTTGGAAATGAAAAAATGCAATCTATTAGTTAGTTTATAATGGAAGGTTCTATTTAGTTTTAGAATTCGTCATTTTCTTTTTGAATTGAGGACGTTTTCTTTGCTTGATATACGACAATAGTATTTATTTTGAAATAATCAACGATTAAAGTCCATGAATAGGACAAAAATCAAATAAGATGTATTACGTATTTACTAAAATCTGTGCCAAGCTGTTACCTCAACTACGTATGCTAGGCGACTGAGTTGCGTGTGTGCGCGCTTGTCTAGGAGCACTGAGGAGCGGAGAGGACGTTGCTAACAACGGCACAACATTATTCGCTATATGTGTGGGACTCGCGCTTATAAATGAATCCTTACCTACCCTAGTATAACGTCTATACTGACTGTAGCTCTGATTTCTCAGCTGGACGAATATAGTTTGCACTTTCGTTAACAAAGAAAAGATACGGCACCATTGGCGCGTCGTTTTTTTCGTATTTTATAAATTATTTATGTACAGTAATTTGAATCAACATAACTACTAAAACGTTAATGCATTACATATTATAAAAGAACACTATTTACAATTATTATTATTACTTTTTCCAAATGTTCATCTGTAAATCTAATTCTTTAAACGTTGAAAATGATCTCTCGACATCACAACTTGTGATAGGTGCAAAATTAAGGAACGGCAAATAATCGCGAGCATAGCAAATGGAAATCTTTTTTGTAAAATTGTTTCTATAAACGTATGCCCGGGGTTCTTTTCAATCTAGAGTCAATTTTTGTCGTCAACCAGAGAATTTGCCGGACATTGTCTTTACTTTATTCAATGTATTATAGAGAGTGTTTATAGATTCTTTTAATTTCAAATTTCAGTTTTCAAAATATTTAATTGTTAAGTCACTAAAATTACTTTCTATATATTTTAATTGGTTTACTAAATTAGAACCATGAAGAACTTGTTTGCATTGAACAATACTTTTCGCAACATCCTTGAATGAAAAAGTAACAATTTTAACCTGCTCGACATTTTTGTATAAAATAAAGCGGCTTGTAGCCATGTTCTCCATTTACTAATGACAGGTGCAGTCGGCAAGGGAAGCTCTGGACATTTTTCTCTATACACGTTGGTCCACATTTCACCGTGGTGCGAGAGATGTACGCAGCGCGGTCTGGCATACATGCATTTATTCCCGCCGGCCAATCTCGCCGCGCGCAACTGCTATAGCCTATCTGTCGCACTCTTTGTCTTTCTATGCGCTCGTAAGGTTTTAACAAGAGATCGTGAATTTTACATACATTATGTTAGTTTATGCAACCGCAGATCATTAAATGGTATTTTGAGAATTGCCGTAAATTCCAACAAACAGACGAACAGTGTCAAAAACTTTACAATACATTAATCTACCAACGGTTTCAAATTCGTCTCTAATATACTCACAAACGCAGTGAAGACCGCGAGCAACACACGTAACATGTAACATATAGGGGTACACATCTTTTAGTAATATGCCAGCTTTGATCGCGACTGCATCAGTAACAATGAGCAAAATACGATCTTTGTAACTAGTGTCTGCACTGAATATACTTTCTACACTGTCTACAATAACTTTTGCAATAGTATGTACGTCCATTTATTCCAAAACACCAATCACGACGTTAACAATACTTCTCCCTGTTATATCACTCGTTTCCTGAATGCTCACCTAAATATGTTTATAGTCGACTTTATTTTTTATAGAAACCATTAGTTTTCGTGGCATGTCTTCGTTAGTTTGTTTTACTAGGACTAGAATGACCAGTATATGCTTCTAAAAAACTTGGTACTGGGTTTCCTGTCTTTGCTAGAGGTATGTTGGCAGCGATAATTGCTTCGCAAAGTTGGGTATTAAAATTATAATAATCTTTTGGATTAATTTAGATTGGTGTTTCTGCGTTTGAACGTGCTGTCACATATGATTTAGTGCTATGGTGGGCTCTTTGTTCACAGACAGAAGTGAAAAGGAGTTTGAATAGTCCTGAACCCAGTTTCTCATTTTATTTAGATGGGAAGTTGTCGCTTCAGCCATTGCAAATAGCTGAAACAAGGAAACTTTAAAAACTGAATTACAAACACAATCAATAAAACGTCCACTAAGGCAATAACGGCGTTAATTCAAAATTAAGGAAATTTTTTAATATACTAATTTTACTATAATTTAAATAAACTGCAAGGTTTGTGGCATATGAAAGAATAAAATAAGTACAAGGTGCGGCAGAATGATCTTCCCTATTTGGGAAGGGCGTAGCCGCGGACGAGTGGGGGGTACAGTAGCGGCGAGCGCGTCAAAATACGTGCTCATGCCATTTAAATCATGGCTTGGTCGGGAGTGTACCGCGCTTTCGTTGTAGAGGAGTTCATTCGAAATGACGGTGACATCGGGTGGCCCCCTCGTTCACCAGATTTGAGCCCCTGTGAGTTTTTTCTCTGAGGCTACCTCAAATCCCGCGTATATTAACATCGTCCCCAAACCTTGGAAGCTCTTAAAGATGCGATAACCCAAGAAGTTATCGCTATTCCGCCCGAAATGACCCGCAGGGTCCTGGAAAACTATCGGAAGAGGCTCAATCAGTGTATTAAGATTGGAGGTCGCTACTCGAGTGATGGCATTTTTAAAACACGCTAATCTAAAAGCGCATTATATGTATTTTTCAGGAATACGTTTATCTTTTTTGTATCTTACTTGGTTTGAATTTTTTTAGCTTTCCAAATCGGGGAGGTCATTCTGCTGCACCTTGTATATACAATAAAAAATAGATAACACGAATAATTAATAGTTATTTTAAATAGAACTAAAGTAAAATTAGTAAAACCCCAAACAGTAAATAAAACAATTTTAGAGCAGTATGCATAATACATTTGCTGTAGTGATGGCACTGATGTCGCAGCTCGATGCAAGATCACCTAAAATATGCTCCTCTCTAATAATAGGTGTATATAGAACTGTTGATGTTATTTGGGTTGCCTATTCGTACAACAAC
This sequence comes from Dynastes maya, assembly GCA_029619315.2. Taxonomy (NCBI): domain Eukaryota; kingdom Metazoa; phylum Arthropoda; class Insecta; order Coleoptera; family Scarabaeidae; genus Dynastes; species Dynastes maya. The sequence continues at coordinate 19,263,809 of JAROYE020000011.1, read as the reverse complement.
AGTTTTTAAAGTTAAATATTTGTAATTACCAGGACTGCTTTAATTTGTTTAATTAAATTACATTACGTCTTCGGAAGATTTTTCTAACTTCATTGCAACAGTTTTATTCCATTGAAATGTGATGATTTTGTTAGAAAGTTAAGTTATAGAAGCGAAATGAAAAGAAGACAAACAGCGATGTATTATTAATTAAATTAGATTAAAAACTAATACAATCTTCCATAAGAGAAATCATCAACAAAGACAAAACTATTGCGATAACATTTAATGTCTCAGAGATTACTTAAAAGGAAAATATATCTATTAAGAAAGGGATCATAAGAAGAACAATGCACTTCTATATTTCTCCACTTCATTACCAGCTCTAAAGCCATCTAAAAGACCTTTAAACTTGTAAGAAATGGTAAATTTTATTTCTTCAAATATCTGAAGCAAAGAGTACAATATTGCAGGGTTATCAAAACAATATTTTATGATGGCGAAAGAGATTGTTTATCTTCCTGTATATCTTCTAGATTCACAACACGCCCAGAAATTTCACAATGCTTATAAAAATCGAAACCATTCTTATCTTTCACGCTCAAATCAGCCCCATTTCGTATAAGATATCTGACGATATCATCGCTGCAATCCATAACGACTATCATACCAAGAAATTCGGTCAAAATTTTGCAATTTTATTATTTAATACAAACCAGCTCTAAGTAATCCAGACCACCCTTTATTGTCAACAGCATTTATATCCAAACCATGTTCAACTACAAATTGAATATGCTCCAAATTACCAGAATCTACGGCATAATGCATGGCAGTCAAATCGTTGCAATCTTTAAGCCTTACATCAGCTCCCTTGTCCAGAAGTAAAGTAGCTATTTGCAAATTGCCATGGAATATGGATATCATCAAAGGTGTTCTATTGTTCCACGTTAATGGATTATTGACATTTGCACCTAGAGTTATCAAAAGGCTTGCCATGGATAGGTCGCCATTTTCCGCTACCATTGTTAAAGGAGTTTTATTTTCTTTGCTTTCTAATTCTAGTAGAAGAGGTCTGTAAAATGCACTTATTATGTAATAATAATAACAATTTTGAAACTGTGAATAGGTTATAGAACTGCTCAAAAATTCTAAACTTTTACACATGAGGAAGATGTCATCATACCTTTGAGCAACGACTTTCCTCAACAACGGAGCTTTGCCACGAGAAATAGCTCTTGTTACATGAAAATTATAATACGGTTCAAAATCAGTAATTGCTCTAAATTTTATGCTATCAAGCTGTTTGTCTCCATCGTATATTTTCAATTTGAACGTGTAACATGTGGAAGGTTCCAATTCACGCACTAAATATTGCGTTTTGATGCCTCTTAAATCCAGTAAAGATATATTACTACGTATATCTACCCGTACATTTACAATACGTCTATCTGTACCTTAATAGATGCTTCCACTCTTGTTTAGTTCTGATGAATAATACTGATTTAAGGTTTGAGGAGTTTTCATATTCCGCTACTAAATGTTCCCAGGACAGTAGTATCGTATTTAAATCCTTTTGCAATGTTAAAGGGATATTAGAGTACTTAATATCCATTTGCGTATCGTTACAAACTATTTTACCGGAACAACACAACAATGTTATTGATCAAACTTTTAGAAGGGGTTTCGCGTTTCGTCTACTATCGATATCTCCAGTATATTTAGGCACTGTACAGTATTTTTTAGTTTGAATTGCTTCTAAATAGGAGGAAATAGTGTTTTAGATTTCTTTAAGAAAAAAATCATAATCACTGTCTTTATTGATATGAAAATATTTCTGCTATCCCTTTTTAAATATAGTCAGCATGTATGTACATCTATCATAACCACAAGGTATTTTACGATTGTAAAAGTAGTACCTATATTTACATTTATTCATGTTTAGACTTTGCCAAAACAATATGAAGGACCTTCTTTTAAATAACACCATTTACACCTTAGAAGAATTCTTTACTTCTTACTCTGGTAGTGGCCGTAATGGGGATAAACTTGAGACCGATAAGGTAATCACTCGGGAGCTTCTTAGTGATGCCGGATAGCAAGACAAACCCCACAGGATCGTGAGGCTCGGTCGATTTAATCTCGATGGAGTTCAACGTCGTCGTCCCATTAAGATGTCGTTCCTCATGGATAGTGATGCTTCCACAATGTTACGTAGTGCTGCTCAATTGAGAAAGACAAATAGGTGGAAGCATCTCAATTTCTCTCGAGATAAGATAAATCTTCAGAGGGAATTATCGAGGGAAATATCGAAACGTACGCGGAAAGATCCAGGATCACATTTCCAAAGGTGAAACAAGCTTGACCATAAAGTACAAGAATGGTATACCCACTATCGTCAAAACTTTAAACTAGCAGCGCCTAACAGATTATTCCTGAGAACATATTACCATTATATTGTTCTAAAGCAGGGGTCTCCAAACTTTCCAGCCTTAGGGCCATACTGATTACTCCAGTAAGTTCCAAGGGCCAAAACCGTTTTAATTTTCCTGCCATTATCTATAATTTCTAGAGTAGTCGCCTTGAGCGAGAATACGCTTGCTAAATTTGCTAGTTCAGTTACTATTGTGTATTGTTGCGACCGTGACACTTGACGACATCTGGTAGTCAAAAGTGGAAATGGTAATGGTAGAACCTCTATCGCTAACAGATGCGCTAGCAGAGCTGCGATAGCGGGTCGTTCGAAGAAGTTATGGTGATTCCATCACTTCGAATGGCAATAACATTTTCAAATACTCAAAATATACCGAGAGTCCGGACAGAAAATTGAAGCTTGAAGCGTGGATGAAGATCGCAGCATTTGTTATGAAGCAAATAAACAAGAGACTGCAACTCTTTGCAGCTTTGTAGGCTCTTGAAATCGCAAAGGAAAACTATCACGATGAGAAAGATCAAAGAATGTGTAATGAGAGCGATAATGGCCGAAAGGAAATTCACTAAAACTGTCAGTGTCAGCAACATCGTGTCGGAGGGTACAATACATGCAAGAAATAATCATCTCAAATGTCTGACAAAAGGACAACTTGAGTGTTTTCTCTGGCCTGGATGAGTACGATGTGTCAGATATGTCAGTGCTGATTTTTATTCGAGGAGTAGATAAAAGCTATGAAGTCCGAGCCCCGGAAGTTCAAATGGAAATTATTGATTTACAGTGCAGTGATATAATTGAGAACAAATATCAAAACTCATCTTTGTTGGAATTTTGCAACAATTTGCTAATTTGCATAAATTTGCTCGTGGGCTGTTTTCTGTGTTTAGTACTACCTGCTTGTGCGAGAAAACATTCACCAAGATGAAGTACACAAAGAATGTTTACAGATCTCAGTTAACCGATGAGCATCTTAAATCTCTTTTAATAATTGGTACAAGTAAAATTGGCCCACAACTACAAACTATTGTCAGTGGAAAATCACAATTACATAAATCTCATTAATATTTTTTACAAGTGGACATTATAAACTGTTAGTGGCATTCATTTCAATTATTTGTTAGTTATTATGCTTAAGTTAAACTTTCTGCGTATTATACTTGTCGTTAAGCTATACCTAGCAAGTAAATAAAACCGAGTTATTATCATTCTGTGTTTTTTTATCCAACTTATCACAGCAACAATAACAACAATCAGCCATTAGCTGTCGCGGGCCGGACTGATCACACTGGCGGGCCGGATTTTGCCCGCGCGCCGTAGTTTGGAGACCATTGATCTAAAGCAACAATATTTTATCCAAACGTCTTTACATTTGATTTCGATATAATTTTAATTACGGAAACATGGCTAGATGATTCTTTTGTCGTTATTGTTGGAGACTTTAATGTTCCTCTTTCCTTCCCCCATCTGCCTCTTTCCTCCGCCAAAGTCATTACACTTCAAGAACTTTGCGACGTTAAAGCTAAAACAACATAACACTATTCTAAATGCAGATCTTCGAGCATTAGACCTAGTTTTTTCAAATTTTTACAGCAATGTGGTTGTTTCGCATGAGGATCTTCCGTTGATTATTGAGGATACTTACCACCCCGCCCTCTCCATTAAGTTAGAATTTTGTCATATGAACAAATCAAACGTCTTTCCTATTCGTGATGTTATGCGTTACAATTTTCGCAAGGCCGACTTTGTGAAGCTATACAACGATCGCCTACATAATGATTGGGATTTTCTGGATATTAATAAATTAATATTTAAGTTTATTTATCTCTTTTTTTATTATTATTATTTATTATATATTAAAAAAAAAAACTATAGTTAAATTAGCACACGTGGTAAATAGTAATAGAAAGAAAAAAAATTATATGTATCTTTTGAAAATGTTTATGAAACGTTGTACATTCCAGTTGTGTATATTCCAGTTCCGTAGCTACTATCTAGGACGACATGACTATAAGTACCGACACTAGGTGGCGTCAGGAACTATTTCAGTTGCTGTGTGGCCAGGAGCAAGAAGTTTTAATACTTTTCTCTTCTCGTATTGTTTTTTTTTCCTGTAGCGATTCCATCAATACCAGGCACTTTTTTCATGTGTACTTCTACATTAAATTCACTTTTGTTTGATTATTCTGTAGATAACCTCTACTTTAGCGTTTTTAAAATCACAAGCAATGTTAATAATTTATTGCATTATGTACGGATATGTCGTACTGTTAACAAGGTAAGCGCAATAAATAATAATGTGCATATAAATAATATACATTTCAAGAATTCTAAGTAAAAAATGCTTTATTTTAAGAAAATTAAACTATTGGTTTATGAACAATACCTAAACGCTTTCTAAAATTAAGAAAACTATTTACTATCCTTAAGAAAATATTGTTTTGTGTTATAATGGCCATTTACTTATATTAAGAATCACTTTCTTCAAATTTTCTGCAAGATTTTCTTGAATCAAGTTAACAAATGTCTTAAACAAAAAAATATTACAAGTATATACTTCTCTTAAGCGGAGAAAGAGACACTAAGAAAATATTTCTTTCGATTTAAAACAGTTATTGTATTGCGGATAATTGAAACAGTAATTGTCTTGAATTAAGGCGGACGGCTTTCATACAAGTAAACGTTTCTCTGCTTGTGACAAAATATGTTCTATCGGTATGTTTGAGAAAAAAAAACCAACGTGAAGACTAAAAGTGACATTATAGATAATATGCAAAACAGGAATACTTTTTACAACTAAGTAAATCTTGCTAAAATGAATTTCACATGACCTGAACTGAGTCTAGATAAAACCAAGACTACAGTGCGTGGTGCAATTGACTAGTGGATCACAAAACAACACTAATTTTATTGGGACCATGCAGCTGGACAGAAGCACAGCAAATATATGGCGAAAAGACTATTCCAACGAGATGTCTATTAAGAGGACATAATTGTTTGAGAGGACATCTGCATGAAATGGGGATCTGCAATAACGAATCCCTACGTAAACTTTGTAATGAAGAAGAGAAGCGGAGAAAGAGTTACTGCATAGGTTAACCTGTTCAAGAAGAACTGAAACCAAGATAGAATTAATACAGTAGGCCCGTTAGGCCGCAGTGTTGATAATGTGATGCCCATAAGCAGGATGTCTGCTTATGGGCAAAATCAATCAAAGTAAATCGTTTGAGGAACTATAATGTACTTGGTATTTCAGATAACCTTGTGTCAGCTTTTACTTGGTCCAAACCAATTAGATTCTGGGAAAATCAAATATTTTAATGGTGGACATATTCACCAGAACATTTCGTACATGAAAAAAAATCAAAGAGGTTTTAAATTCTGTATAAGTGAATAATTGTGGAATTACCAATATTATGTATTCTGAGGAAATACAATAGAATTAAAACTATAGCGGTAGAAGTAAGAATAAAATCCCTAAACACATAATTTAATTTAGAGCATAAAGAAAAAGTTAAAATTTCTTGAACATAAAAAAGAATACCAAAACCCAATTCCAATACCTATCTACCATTGTAACTTCATATATCAGCCTTCCGCAACCGACTTCTGCAAACTTAATCGCGTCTAGAAATCAATTGAATATATATTTTAGAAAGTTGTCTTCACACGACAGCGCGACCAAACCGTTGTTGCGGTTGTTGCCGCAGAGTTAAACGGTATGAAAGTGTGCAGTGAGACTGGTGTGCGTATGTGTGGTGACAAAATACTTGTAACAATAAACTTGTTTTCGTTGTATATAACTTAATATTTTTTTAAGTGATAATAGAAATAAGCAACAATTCTCTGTAAATAGACCCACGATGTTAAAACGAATAGTGAAAGAATTATCATGAGAAAGTTAAAATGTGCTTTTCCATCGCTTTTGTTAGTGGTTTTACTAGTCGAAGTGGGTGAGTGCTGTTTTTTATTCTGTGCACGTTTTTCAAATCCTATTAAGGCCGTTGAATCCACTAGAAGAGCAATAAACACGATCAAGGTTTCATAGAATTTCTATAGCCATTCTTTGTCCGATGAATCACAAGCTAATATCAACAAAGTATTCTTGTCAAAAGCTGTAAATTAATTGATGTAGAACAACTACTTCGTTGATTTCAGATAAGCGAATTCTAAAAAATGTTAATTTCTTATTATAAAATTCAAATGTACGTACACAAAAAAAGCATCAGAGAATTTATATCGGCATTGATATATGCTGACTTATCCCACATGCCTAGCCCATGCATAACAATCCCGTTATTATGAATTTACTAAATTCGTCCTTGTGAAAATACCATTGCTTTCGCTTAAAAAACTACCGTTAACCTTTCATTGTCTTACTAAGTAGGTTCTTACTTTCTTCTTGGCTTGAAATATATATGTATATCTATGCATATATTTATTTCAGAAATATGTTTTTTAAAAACTGTCAGATTTTAAAAGTAATAGTAAAAAATAAAAATAGTACTTAACAAAATTCAAATTGTCCGAATATTGATAAAAAAGATTAAGTGCTAAAATGCTCACTTTCATTTATTGAACAGAAATACCTCTTATGAATATTTTTACAACTTATTTTGCGCTTTTTAATCACCAAAATCTTTCTAATTCAAATATAAGACCACTTTTAAAGTAATTTTGTAACAAACAAGGGCCGTAAAATAAAATATCTAATTATGCATAGAATTCATCTCATTTTGGAAAAATTTATGTCAAAAGTATGTAACTGTACTAATATCAAACAAATTCCTCATTTTTATGACGTAGGTACTTAAGCTTTGATTTATTCAAACTTTCCTTGCCATCTTCAAGAAAAAATACATCGTTTGTGTACACTAAAGTTCATCTCTCTAATGTATCATAAATGACTTCATAAGATAAGGGATTCTATTCAATTTTGTTTGTGTAATCGCATTTCATTTTAAAAATATCTTCCAATTCTATTAAAGTTACTTGCTTCCCTTCATATTTTGTTGTTTTGTTGCTTATATTAAGAATGCGCACAGCGAATGTGTTTGCCTCCTCATTCGGTGAAAATCTCTGCCTCCGAGCGAAACTTCGAGTCTAGGAAACAGAAACAAGTCGCTGAGGGCCAGATCTGGTGAATAGGGTGGATGGTCTGTCAATTTGAACCACATTTCGTGAATTTTCGTCATGGCGACCACTGAAGTGTGAGACGATGCGTTGTCTTGGTGGAATAAAACTTCCTTTTTTTTCAAATGAGACCGTTTTCACGCAATTTCCACCTTCAGCTTGTCAAGTAATGATGCGTAGCATGCCCCCTTTTTCATGACTATTCCAAAAAACAGTCACCATCATTTTTCCGGCCAATGAAACAGTATTACCTTTTTTCGGTGCTCATTCACCATTCGCAGTCCACTGTTTCAACTGCCTTTGCTTCAGGAGTATACTGACGTATCCAGGCTTCATCTACAGTTATTAATCGATACTAAAACTCCGACTTATTTCACTTAAACTGCTTCAACCGGGCTTTGGAAAGATCATACAAATGCGTTTTTGGTCTTGGGTGAGCAAGCCCGGCACCCAACGCGCCCTTAGCTTTTTCATGTCCGAATCTTCAATCAATATATAACAAACACGTTTCTTCGAGATGCTCACAGCCCCTGCTATTTGTCTAACCTTAATTCAACAGTCATCTAGCACTATTTTAGGAAGTTTCCCGACGTTATCGGTAGCAGTTGCAAGTTTTTGACTGTCCCGAACGGTCATGGTCAACCAGACTAGCACGACCACATTTAAGTTCAGCTGCCCAAAATTTCACTGCGGCACGGAGACTGTGCACCATCCCCTAAAACAGCATCCATCTCGGTTTTATTTTGCACAGGCGTATTGCAAGAATTTAAGGACGGCTCGATATACGATTCTTTCAATTTTTACAGAAACACCAGCATAGACTGACACAAACGAGTGTTAAACAACTGAGCGTCCAACATAACTGAAATTTTCCAATGGATATTTTTTACGACGCCATCTTCATGTTGAGGCTTGAAACTTTTCAAACTACTCTTATATATAGAAATATGTCCTTTTTCAACTGCTCTTGAAAAACTTTATAGTAAGAAATTAAGAACTTCCATTGTTCATTCCTTTTTCTTTAATCCATTAAAATAGAAACCATTAAAGAATATTAGAAATTCACAAATTTCATGTTTCTATATTAGTTTCTTATTTTATTTAAATAATCTGCTAGAGTTTATTAAACTTTTAGCATTAAAACGTTTCATGTTTTAATGCTTAAAAAGGAAATCATACAGCAATGTCAATCTCAGATGGCAAGACTCTAGTATGCCTCTCACTCGCATCAAACGTAACTATGTGAGACGCGAGTGAGAGGTCTGCGAGAGTCTGGACATCTGAGATGGACATTGGAGATCGTGTGTGAGTTCATATATTTATGTTTATCGACTGTTTCTTGCTTTTATTTTGTAGTAATATTTTATGGTTCTGCTTTGTATTTTCATTCATCTTCTTATGAAGTTTTGTTTTTTATACTACCAATTCTCTTGATTTAACCTCTTAAACTTTGAGGAAGCTCTTATACTCTAATAAATATTAAATTCTAAAATACTAATACTGACTGACTATACTTCCAAATCGGATATTATAAAAATAGTACATAAAAGAACTTTAGTGAAGTTCTTTCACAATAAGCAACTTAGGGAAGTATTTGTATCGGAAGAAGACAATAAGTAACGTATGGTCCCAAAGCTTTCGGAAAATTTGTAAATACTAATAACTTGTAGAAGACTGTTTTGCTTTTTAAACTAATTGTTACGACAATTAGTAATAAATATAACACAAAATACTTAATATTCAAATTATTGATAGTGAGACATTATCTTCGATGGTCCTCAGTTTTCTTCTGACTTGTCCCATTCTTCTCTGGACAACAGCAGGGTTGATTTCTCGAATTTTTTTTTTTTAATTCGACGTTCTAGTTGGTCTTCATTTGCTCCCTCCCATCCATTGTCGTACACTTTTCTGGCCAATATTGAGCAAAAGTCTTCTATTGACCGAGCCTGACTTACATTGGGAGGATTGTCCAATTTAGGAACAAAGTTTATGTTGTTTGTGTTATATCAGTCTCTAGTTACTCTTGTATAATGACATGAAGCTACATCAGACCAAAACATTATATCATCATTGACATGATGTGCATTTAAAAATTGAAGCACTTTAGAGAAGCATCTTTCAATATAAAGTTCCGCAGTTACGGCTTCTTCTCGAACACAGCCATTGTACAGCTGCGAAATAATGAAATGCGAAAAAATAGCACACCACACTAAAATTGTGTCCTCAAATATGGATTTGCCTTCGAATTTGACATTATCTGCTGGGTTTTCTATGTCGTCGGTATAAAAACCGTTGTTTCCCTTTATCCCTGAATGGGACAAAGTAAAATATTTCTCATCATTCACAACAATCAGTTTATTAACAAAATGAATGCGCCTAGAGCACGACATCTAGAAATTTGTTCTAACTGAGCCGCGGTTTTAGAAACACCACGTTATTTCGGGAAATTGATCGAAAAACAGTGGACTTTGAAACACAAAATCTTCGAGCTAATTTTCGCTGAGAAACTCCAACTCTGTCTTTCACGGCTTCAATCAATCTTTGTTCCCTCACTTGGCTCAAAATTCTTGGTCGACCACTTTTAGTCAAATTAACGCACGATATACCCTCTTCACATTCCTTTATGATAAATTGTTGATACGGAAATATTTTTTTCTCGATAAATGACCACTATATGACGGGCATTCGCCTAACTAAATTGTACAAAAATTAACCTGTTATAAAACAAGGTAGTTGTGACATTTCACTTTCAACGACGACTTGATTAAACGCCGTTTGATACAATTACAAACCATTTGAAAATTCTTCGAAAATTTTGGGACCATACGTTAGTTGTCAAAATATAAATTATACATAATCTCTAGCCTTGTTTTCTATCCTCTGAAAAATATAACAATTTTAATTAAACAAATTTTTGATGTTTCGTTTATATTTTTTATTCCTTTTACTATAATATCCTTCCCAGCATTGGGTCAAGATGATGAAGGACCATATAAGGGAAAATACATTGGCAAATTTAACACCTATGACCATCAAGTTTCCGGAGATGTTTACGCGGTGGACGAATACACTCTCCTCATATCAAAATTCACCTACAGCGGAGATGGTACGGACACCTTCTTCTGGGCCGGATCGGTAAACAGGCCCGGGCCACAAGGATTCATAGTTCCAGACGAGCATGGAGTGTAAGAGCTAATTTTATAACCGAAAAATATTCCAAATTAAATTATATCCTTCTTTAGAACGAATGTGCTTGAAAGATATGTCAACATGGAATTTACTCTCAAGTTACCAGACAATAAGAAAATCACTGACATCAAATGGTTCGCTGTATATGACATTTGGAGTCAAAATACTTTCGGAGATATCTATATTTTGGACGAATTTGAACCTCCTAAAGTTCAAACAGTACCAAAATTGGAAGGGAAGAGTAATAACGTTAATTCAGAGGCTATTGAAATCATAGATGCTAAAACATTGCGTATACCAAAATTCGAATACGATGGACTAGGGAAAAAAGTACATTTCTGGGTTGGTGTTGGACCACAACCTGGTAGTAAAGGACATATTGTACCCGATGAATATGGATAGTAAGTAATTAATCCTATTCCATCATTACCAACCTAGTTATTCATATCATTTTAGCGTGGATCCGTTGAGGAAGTATACAGGACAAGCAATAATCTTAGAACTACCAGGAGATTTGACCATTTTCAATATAGGCTGGTTTAGTATCTATGATCTCGAGACCAATACGAATTTTGGATCAATTTTCATCCCTGAAGGATTGAATGTACCTCCTTCGTTAGTGAAAGTCATCGTAATGCAACTCCGACATTCCCAAACTGACACCCATACTCCAATTTCTATTTAATTTTAGCCTCATAGCAATGATCTGCCGAACTGCCTCCAGTTACACAAGAACTTTCAAATGTATTGGGAGATATTCGGAGCGCAAATCACCATCCAATTGGCTGGACAAGTTAAGGAGGATGAATACATGTCTTTTGGAATCTCAGGGTCAGAGGAAAGGAGTCAAATGTTAGGAAGTGACGTTACGGTAGCTTATATGAATGGATACAGCGGATATGCTTTGGATTACAATATTACAGCGTTGACACCTGTAAGTATAATTCTCAAAATTATCCGGATTAATTATTCGAAAACAATATTTTAGTGTGTTAAAGTTTTGGGTCAAAATAAGGGAGTCTGTAGGGACGAATGGGTTGGAGGGCAGGATAATAACCAATTCTTCACTGGGGCTCGCAAAGATGGGATCAATACCATTACTTATAGAAGAAGTTTGATATCATGTAAGATTTGGGGATAGATTTTAAAAATTTAATATTTACAAACGCTTATAATTCTTATTTAGCTGACGATGGTGACAAAGAATTCCCTACTGACCGCGACATTTACATCGTATGGGCTATGGGTCGGCTAGATTCCCAAAATGAGCCAAGTTTTCACGACATCTACTCCAAAGCCAATATTAAATTGAACTTAAACTCGAAAGAACCAATTAACACCTGTTTTTCATTCACTACCTCCAACGCTATATCAGTGGATGCTTGGGAAAAAGGCCAGATCTACGACAGGACAATTAGAGTTTTCCACGCTTATGTGGGTCCGTCTGGTGGAAAAAAAGGTTATCAAGCAACAACAGGTGATAATAATTTATAACACCAAAACGTTTTTCTAGCAAAAATGTTACATTTCTTCACAGGTCAAGCTTCGACAACTCTAGCGTGGTACATTAATGGTTATTTAGCACCTGAGTTATGGTTAAGAAGAGGTTTAACATACCAATTCAAAATTAGAGGTGGCAATAAACCTCATAGTGCTGAATTTTATCACCCTCTGATTATAACTGACGAACCACATGGTGGATATGAAAAGTTAACACATGCAGCTCAATCTAATGTTAGAGTTCTTGCTGGTGTTGAATATACGAGACGAGGAACACCAAGTCCAACAGCTAGTAAGTCTTGAATTTCTTTCCAAACTTTGATAGTTGATATGTATTACTTTCCTACTCCAAATTTAAATTTTAAATAATGATACGCTGCAGCAATTTTCTCATAGTTTGATAACCCTCAATTAATATAATGCTTTTGCTGATTCTAGTTGGTCCTCTATGCCTAGCAAAACACGCTGATAACCAAGATAGAAGGTTAGATGACGATTTTGATACATTCAAGAAATTCAACCGTTCTTTGATCTACACCTGTGAAGATGGTGAACCTGGCATCTTAGAAGTTACCCCTAACACCACCTGGCCAGACACTGTTTATTACAACTCGTTCACCCAAGCAAATATGGGCTATAAAATCCACATCGTCGATAGCTTCAACAGAGGTTCTGATGGCTTCAGAGTAATACCTAGTGCCCTAAGTACTGTAGCAATATTATTTTTAGGTAGTTTATTTGGAAATATATTTAAATAAGGTAATTAGGTTAATATTACATGAAGAATTTCAAGAGAAAAGCCTGAAATATACTCAATTAACTATGTACAGTATATATTGACATTCGTGTATAAGAAGTATAGGTGTAAATTAAATTAGTGAGAATAAGCGATGATTAAAGGAATATATATGCAACATGAGAAATTTACCATTAGAATATAAGCAAGTGTACGGAATATGGTTCCCGTCATATGTGCTACTGGAATCATAAGAAATTTTGAATAATTTTTTGAGCAATAGTATAGCTTATAAGTTTTCAAAGGAATAAGCTCAAGATCGTATGCGAAAAATAAAAATTCATACAAGCGTCATATTTCCCATATTGTGGTCATACCTTTATTGTTTGTTTTATTTGCGATGGTGAAAATCCGAAAATATATTTTGTATATTTGTATAAAAATTAGTTCCTGATGTGATGCTTAAATTTATTTAAATCTATTTACATACTCTTCGTAGTTTTTGTAAAAAAGAAAGACAATTTTTAAAATAAATCATTTGATATAAAAAAACATTACATTGCTTGGCATTGTTGATTTCTTCTTTCCTAATCTTACCTTCTTCCATAACTTTCTGTTACTTCTTTATCAGCTTCTTTGGCCGTTCTTCTTTTAAAGAAACACTTTTTAAGTTTTGGTTTAAGAAATTCCTTGTATTCATCATACACAAGTTTCCAATTAACTTATAGTCAAGTAATATAATGTTAAATGAAAGCGACGGACTCTCCCCTAATCATAGAACTAGAAAATCTCATCCAAAGGATACTGAAGTAAAAAGAAAAGGTTTCACAAAAATCTTACTTTGAGCAGACTCCAAAATCCGTAGGAAAGTTAATATGACATCTGTTAAGATTGTTAAACAAAACGAGGGTAAGATCAATAATCTTCTTTTTACTCGCACAGGAGACAATCCACCAGAAAGAGCCTGCAAAAGTGTTTACGAAAAACTCGAACACACTCAGAAAACTTTCAGATAAAGCATAAACCTACAACCAAACGAAAGAACAGCAGCATCTGTTATGAGTAGAGCGGGCCAAGAGAGCCCCGCGCCAGATTAGAAATGAGTTTGCCGGGCCCATGACGCCACATATGTATGTATACAGATGAGGCCTTCAATTTATTGATTTATTGCAACAGTCTCTCGTCAACCCTTCGCAGTGTTAGTCGTACTTATTATAGATGAATATAATTTATTGGCACTAGGTGGCACCAGGAAATATGTCAGTGCTGTTTTAGGAGATTAGTGGCATAAACTGAGAGGCGAACAGCAATGTGAGCAGGAGAAAAAAGCGATCGGAACAACGCTGACGCTTCTCACATCGCTTTTGCCGGGAGTGATTCTATCAATACCATGAGCTAGATCAGCATTATCTTGGTTATTGTTTCCAGGCACTTTTTTATGTGTAATTACAAAGTTATGTTAAAAAATTCCCATTACTTTTTAAATAAATCTGTTTCAATGTTTGGAGTTTTTATTTACAAAGGAAAGATAAAAAAATATGTGAAACAACATTTTTCAATATTGACATTGCCCTAGTGAAGTGCAAAACGCGACAAGTCGACTTATCAAGTTCAAACGCGAGATGTCCAACATTTAGATTCAATTTTTAAACGTTCTAGAGATAAGCTGTCCATCAAAATCGCATAGCGTCCATATTTAGGATCTGTTTTATGATAAAAACCGGACAAAACATTTTAGGAAGCAAGCAAAATAATGCAAAATGTTTTTCTCGATTTTCCCAGATTTAGATCTAATGGACATATTGCGTTTTGCATCTATACCCCCCATATCCCATACATGATTCGTTTTGGACAAAGCTCCTTTTTATGTACTTGTCAATGTTAACCTGGTTTTTTTTTCAAAAATGTTTGACAAACAGAAATTCTTTATGCATGCCCAAATGGTGACAGAAATGTCAAATTTCAAACTAAAATTTGTAATGAAGTGTGGGTATTCCATGCAAAATTTGGAGCGTTAATTTTTGATAATTTGAGGCAAAATTAACGTGGAATGTTTGTTATTTAATTCCCAAAATTCTGTTTCAATTGATGGGTTGAAATTCGCAGCAGAAAGTTTTTTGGGGGAATATTGATAATGCGTAAGTATAAACTACTCCCAAATTGGATTGCTTCCTCTATAAAAATAAATATTTAAATTAAAGAAAAAAGTCGAAATTATTATCGTCGACAGGAATTATTGAAATCGCTAGAAGTTCCAACAATGTCCGAAGTGAAAACCGAACTAGGGGAAGAGCTAGCAGAAGTAGTCTTTCAAGAATGTCCAGACGTTCTAAAACCAAATATGGGTTTCGAACCCAAATTGAAAGGACCCGGTCCCAATCTGTGGATATCACCAAGTGACCTATTGATCGGTAAAGTCTGCTTAAAGCCACCTCTAACGGATAAACACATAAAAGCATTGACACACGAAGGAATCGTAGGTATTATTCAGATATAAAATTCCAAACAAAATCCTCCTGACTACAATTTTTAGCTATTGGATACGATATTGAGATGCAATACAGGAACGAAATGGTAGTGGAGAAGGACAAAGCTTTGGAAGAGCAAAAGGAACATCTCCTAACCCTTGCGGAGCGCGTTAAAAGGGTCGCCGTCAAAATGGCTAGAGACGAAGAACACGAGGAATGTGAAAAACGGTACCAGAATCTTAAACGAGAATTCGAGGAGAAACTTCGAGGCGAATTGGATAAATTAGAACACGAAATGCTCGAATACCAGCGTAACGTTGTGCGGGAAGCTATATCGGAGTGCGAAAAAGAATGGCAGGTTAAAATGAACCTTGCCGTTGAAGGTACTACTCACAAACTGACGAAGAAATTCTTGGACGATACGGAAAGGCAAAAGAAGAAAATGGAGGATAGATTCAGGAATGAATTCAAGTAATGTTGTTTGTTTCTTGTTATTTTTTGGTAAGCGTGGTGAGCAATCCAATGGGGTGACTCTACTACCATAAGCATTGACAGTAAGCGTTATTAAAAATCTTTTTAAATTTATGACGCACACAAGGCAAATTCAAGAATAGGATAGAATAGCATACTATAGGTATACCATCCTCGAAAAAAAATCTTTCTTTTGAAAATTTTAAGAGATACAAGGTTCCACTTGAACATTAACATCATTTAATCGGTGTTAGATTTATAAATTACGTTCAAGATCTTTATTAGCCGTACAAATACTTACTTATGATTAAAAGTGAATATTAAAAATATAGAGTGTTTGGAAAACAACTTCTGCAAATAGTAGGTCTTACTTTGTAATATTTGGAATCATCTTTCTGCATTTGTTTTTAAATAATTCGTTTTATGTGAATCTTTTAACAGTACAATATGAAAAATTAAAATACAGGATGCGGCAGAATGGACTCCCACATTTCGTTGGGCCGCTCGCCCGGTGAGGGAGGTTGTAGAACGGTGGGGAGTATGCCAACCGGTCGTGCACAATGCCTTGGTCCGGTGAGCAGCGCGGCTATGTGATTGAAGCATTTTTCAAAGACGGGGAATCAGTGACAGCGACCCAAAGGGCGCGCTTCTATTTTAATCCAAACGCGGATGTTCCAGATTGGAAAACAATACTGAAATGGATCGCAAATCTAAGGGCAACTGGTTATACATTACCAAAGAAACCATCTAGGAGCATCAGAACACCAGAGAACATTGCTGCCGTTAGAGCGTCTGTAGAGCAGTTTCCAAAGCGTTCTGCTCGAAAACATGTGGCTGCACTCGGGATTTCTGATCGATCTATAAGGCGTATTTTGCACGATGAGCTACATTTTGCCCCTTATAAAATGATGATAGTCCAGAAATTGAGTGCGCAAAACTTGGAAAGGTGTAGACATTTGTGTCAAGAAATCCTTACAAATGTACGTCCCGAAGCTATTGTATGGAACAGCGATGAAGCTCATTTTCATATTTATGGCATAGTGAATAAGCGGAACTTCCGGAACTGGGCCCCCGAGAGCTTCACGTAAAACCTTTTCATAGCCCAAAAGTCCCCGAATGGTGCGCGATTTCTAGATTGGACATTGTGGGGCCGTATTTTTTGAAGAGGATGGCATTACCGTAACTGTGAATTCTTTCCGGTACTGTGATATGTCGGAAAACTTTTTCCGACCCCAATTGGGACAATTCGAAGAGCACGATGCAGACTCCTTCCGGTTCCAGCTAAATGGTGCCATATCTCATACCACTCGCCGTTCCCTTACCATATTGCAGGAAATGTTTCCTGGACATTTGATTTCATTATGAGGCGATGTTGACTTTCCCTGATCTGAGCCCCTGCGACTTTTATTCGTGGGGCTACCTCAAAGGTAAGATTTACAGACATCGGCCTCAAACTCATAACCAACCCAAGGACACAATACGACAAGAAATCGCTGCTATTTCTCGAGATGTACTAGAGAGAGTTATGTAGAACTTAGAGCGACTTCGTACGTGTATTGCCCATGAGGGCCGCCATTTGGACGATGTTATTTTCAAAACGTAGATAGATAAAACCTTATAATATGTAATATTGAAAAATACAAAGTTCTTTTCCATAACGTTTACCGTTTGTTTGTTATTGACCTGTAAAGTATGGGAGTCCATTTTGCCGCACCCTGTATTTGCAAACGCCTTCTGTAAAAACCAGTATGGGTCAAACCCAACATCATACAGGAATAACTTGTTAACACCGTAAACAAAACAAATCCTACTTTCTTAATTCAATTGTCTTCTACTGATGAATGACACAATATTTCAGATTTTTTTTTAAATAACTTCAATGAGCTTATGTATAAGAGGTAAATAGGTTTTACTTTCCCTTTTTTTGAATAGAATATGAAGGAATTTGAAAGAATTTGATCAATTATTTATTTTCTTTCTAATTCAATACTTCTATTTGATAACACTCCGTGCAACATTTTTAAAACTTATGGTCTTAGTAAGAAATTACAAACTAGTTTACAATAGTGGCCAAAAGGATAGCAACTTCAAAAATATTTCCTTTTAGAGAACATAGTTTTTTCTGTGAATTGCTGGTGTATACAGATCACCATATTTTGTTATCGGTTACCCGTTTTTATGCTGTTTTTTCATATTTGATTAAAAGCTGTATCTTACAATTCTTGCTGTGAACAAAAAGCAACTTTCTGATTTGTATTAGAGTTATCAGTAGAGTTTGTTAAAAAGGTGGTACCGGCAGTGGCGCACCGCATAAAAGTAGGTACGTAATATACAATATTAGTGAAAAATAATATTGTTACCTTTTCCTATCGTCTTGATGTCCACTGTGGCAATTGGCAACCGCCCTGATCAGCTGCATAGAATTGCAACATCAGCAACGCTTCCATTGTCGATTCATTCAGCCGTCGACGGTGTTCTGAATACGTTGTCGTATACTTCGAAAATGATCCTTCGACATCCAGTGAAGTAAGATTTGCAAATGTCAGATATTCCTTTTCCTCATCTGGGCATTCTTGATTTTCAGTCATAGACCGAACCTTTTGTAAATCGGGATTTTTCGTTAAAGTTGCACTAAATTTTTGAGCAACATTGATTCCTATAGTATTCGTCAAGTTTCCTAGAGCGTTTTGTAAATAGTTTATGCAATTTAATGCGTCTCGTGCAGATAAGTGACTGTTTTCTAATTGCTCAATAGCTTGTGCAACTTCAGAATAGTTCGTGGATATTTCATCTATTTGTTGTTGAACGTTCGACTTGAATCAAGTTTCAATATGACATTTTTCACTTGTGAAAAATATTTCTGATAATAAGATACTGCCTGGGGCCATGTTCCCCATCGCATTATTACAGGCTGAGGTGGTGGTGGTAACTTCGGACACAATTGTTTGATTACACGGATGTGTTTGGGAGATTTGGTAGATGCTATTAACTTATCCACCATCGGATACTTCTTTCGAATGGTTTCTCCTACGAGGTGACATGCGTGTATGAGGCATGTTATGTGAAGAAGAGCCGGAAAGCATATTTTCAACATCCTACCAACTCTCAGCATTGTTGCGGCTCCGTCAGTAACGAACATTGTGACTTGGGTTCCTGTGATACAAAATTCTCTCAAGGAATCTTTTATCTTGACAACGGTTTCTGCATTAGTTTTCTGAATCCATTTACTGGATAACAACAATGAAGCTGGTGGACCATCACGTTTTAAAGGACGCGCTACAACATGAATGACGCTGTGTTTCTGAACATCAGTTGTTTCATCCACACATAAGCAGATTTTCTTATTTCTCAACTCGTCTTTTATACATTCCTTTACTGTACCTTGCACACATGGCAAATTGTATCGTAATTGCATAGATGTTGGCAGCTTCCATGAAGGAACATACTTAGCCCCAAAAAAGGCGAAAGTGTTCTTTAGATACTAAACGTTGTGGGATGTTGCACACACTTAACATAAAAATAAAATCATATCAAAATTGCCAGTATGGAATACTGTTTCTTAAATTCAATACATGACGTTTACTTTTACAATGTTTTCTACATTCAAACCTATCACGTCTTAGCAATCCACTATTGCATATTGTGCAATAAATATGCGGACTTCTATATTCTAATCCAGGGAAATGCCTGAGATATTTATTCACATTCGAAGGGAACGTTACGCCCTTTGGGCGTCCCATCTCCGCGTACTTATTTGGCGTACAGCGTGCAACGTACTGTCGCTTTGAACTCTCTCGCGGTACTGTCGAGATCGACTACGAGTTCAAAATTACCCCTACCCACGCCGCTACCGCTACGCTACTGCCATCCGGTACCACCTTTTTAACAAACTCTAGTTATCAGGATAAAATCCACTTTTCTAGTACGTAGACGGTAAAAATTTCAAAATCCAGTGGCGACGGCACTAGGAACAAGTCCGAAATTCAAATCGTTGTATCTGACTTAATGTTGAAGCACAACATTTTAATTTTACGGCACAAAATGATATATGTAAGATAGACCTCCAGAATTCCCATTCAACTAATGAAAGACTTAATTACACTTCTCTTGTGAAATTAAATTAAAAAATATGTCGTTACTTTGACTTCATGCGCCTGCTAAAACCTATAGGTAACCTCTCTCTAATTTCTAGACAACAACACAATATTTTCGATTGTGCCATAAATAAAGAACACGAATCCTGCGAAACAACAATGCGGCAGCTTCGTCATTGCCTCGAATGCAAGAATCTAGCGAATCTAATGTACGTTCTGTGTATGGAACGCAGAAAATGCAGTCTGGAGCGCGCAGTACTAGAATACAAACACAAAGTCTTCGTCGAAGATCTACACAAGAAGATCGCGCAACAAAACGACCAGTTACAGCAACTAACCGAACAAAATGAACAAAAACAAAAGCAGCTTGATGTGCGCGAAAAATGCGTGCTGGAGATCTTGAAACAGTTCCAGAAGTTCATCAATTACGCCTTGAGGGCCACTCCAACACAAGCCGAATTTTTATTGGACGTAAGAAAGATGATGCTGTTCGAGATAACGCAGTCTTTGAAAGAGAAAACCAAGAGGGAACGTCCTGGCAAAGAGATTCTCGATTGGCGGACGGAATCAACGGATTCGGAGTTTTTAGAAGAAGAAAGCGGATTAACCCTGCCGGATTATCACGAATGCTTGGACGAGATTATTCCGCCGGGTCAGGAATCGGATTTCCTACCATCGTTCTATTATAAGGATAAGCTATACGTCAATAGGAATCTGCAACTGATGGCTGCTAAAGGTGTGGATATCTCGGAAACGAACGTCTTGTGGAATAAAGACGTAGAGAATTTAATGAAGTTACTGAAGGCCTCTGTCAGGACAACGATGGTGCCTCCTATAGTAGAAGATGATGAGTTCTCACAAAGTGCTAGGTAAGTATCCTTAATTATTATTCGAAAGTAATTTCTACTTCGTTTGTTAGTCGTTGAAGGTACCTACTTTATTTTTACTAGAAAATAGTAAGCGAAACCAGCAATTAAGTAACCCTTACAAACCTTAATGCCTGACGATAAATTATTAAAACTTATCAAATTGGTAGTTCTGAAACATATTATATTGATTGATTGTTGCCGCAAGTACGATTAATCTTTACATCCTTAACACTGCGACCCAATGGGACTATTGTATTATTCCTGCTTTGGTTTCGTTTTACTTAAACAGGTTAGTTCTGTCGATCAGGTTTAAGAACCTATGCAGTAAATCATTCTCCAATGGTAGATCAATTGCACTTTGCATACCGAATCTGCCTTGACTTAGCATTGCGCATTCGAAAATAATTTGAGAGGCTGTTTCCTCCTCTTCATTACAAAGTCTATATAAGGGTTAGTTTTTTTAAATCCCCATCTTGTGCAAGTGCAAGCAGGTCAGCAGTCAAATGTTGCAACGGTCTTCTCAACATTCGTTTGCTGTGCTTTTGCCCAGCTGCATGGTCCCAATTCCACGCACTACACTCTTGGTAATACATTGTCATCAGCATATCCCTGTGTATAGTAGCCAGCATCGTTTAGCAAGACCAGCAGTTCGTATATTACCATATCCCACAACAGAGGGGACAGTACCCCTCCCTGTGGGCATCCTCTGGCAACCGATACCTTCATTGTCTCACCTTCCAGTGTTGCTTCTACGTATCTACTATGGAGCATGGCTCCCACCCATCTACAGACAACGCTTTCTACTCCACAGCTAACATATCATGTTACTCTCGCTTCAAATCAATTAAACTCTTGAACCAAATAAGTGTTATCCCGACCAATTCCCTGTTATTACTACTTTATCATAGATATTTTATATAATGAGTTGCTGTATGAGTTGCTATCCAAAATTCCCGAAAATTTTCTAGTAAAAAGCAGCACCTTACACCTTCATTTCCGCCGCTACCTACATAAGCAGTCACCTCCGGCACGTATGCAAGGATCCCAACAATTTTCCCATTCTTGGAAGCACTCCTGAAAGTCGGAACGCTATAGGGTGTTCAAGACTGGCTGCGATTCCACTTGGATATCTCCAATAGTGTCAAAACGTCGCCCTTTCAAGTTGATTTTCATTTTATGGAAGAGGTAGAAGTCGCAGGGGGCTAGATCAGGAAAGTAGGGATGGTGGGACCATCTCTTCGCAACGAGCGAAGTGTATGCGGGCGCGTTGTCATACTGGAGTTCTTAAACAATTCGGACCGTTTGGGCCAAACATTTTCCTTCAAAGCCTCTGTCTTCACTCCTCCACAGATTCTCTGCCTTCCTTTAAACGCTTGAACCACTCAAATGTTCTTGCTTGACTCAAGGCATTCTCACCGAAAGCCTCCTTCAACATGCGGTGGGTTTCAGCTGCCGTTTTCTTGAGCTTGAAACAGAATCTGATGGAAATCCGTTGCTCCTTTACGTCAGTCATTTGAAAAAAGCACAAGAACACGTTGCAGCGTTGCAAACTCACAAAGAAATGCGTCTGCAATGACGAAACTTAATAGAGCCATAGCATCAAGAGACACTTAGCGGGGTGGCCTCGTAGTGCTTGCCGTTTTTGGGCGGGATAATTTGGGTAGCATTTCATACTTACCACTCTCGCGTTGAATACTTCACACATTTAAACAAGAAATGTAATCTTGCCGACCTGCACTATGGTAACAAAGTATTTACATTATAGCAATACAAGGGAATGATTACACCCCTAACAATTTACTTAAAAAAAAATTAAAACGATGTTTGACGAATCGTTTTTAAAATAAAAAAATAATGACCAGAAGCTTCACACCGAGAGGGTGATTTCTACAATAAGGCATGGTTCACTCTTTGGCGTCACAGTGTGGCTTCGAGAATTTATCAAACACACCATCCTAGTTTTCCCCCAAAACATATACATATATAACCTCAGGGTATAGGATAAATAATACCTTTTAAAGATAAGGTATTAGGCATTAAGTATATGTTCTCGGGCTTGTACGCTTGCAGGAACCGACAGATTTCCAAAAGTCTCAAGTTATCCTTTTTATAAAAATAAGCGCAAAATACAAGGTCTAAAACTCATGCTAAAAGAGGTGGAGATTCAATTTATCAAAGAAACCAAGTACCTAGGAGTATGGTTTAATCAAAGACTTACATGGTATCCTCATATCAATAAAACCATCAACAAATCGATAATTGCCCTAGGCAGATATGGAAAACTGTGTGAGAAAACTTGAGGCCTGCCCTCCAAGAATTTGATGATTTCAATGACCAGTTATGGTTCCAACAAGGTAGGGCTACTAACCACACATCAAATACCGCATTGCAAGCTGTAAGAGAATGGTTTCCGGATAAATTGATATCAAGAAGAGGTGACATCAACTGGTCACCAAGAAGCCCGGACTTGGCTCCAAACGCCGTTTTCTTTATAGGGATATCTTAAGAATCGAGTTTTTAATAACGTTCCAGCGAATTTGATTCAGATCCATTACTGCTGACTTATGCACAAGCGTAATGGTAAATCTAAGGCATCGTTTGGAAGAGTACCAACGGCAAAATGGGTAACATCTAAATGATATAAGTTTCAATACATGAATTTCCAATAAATGTAGTTTTAAGTTCTAAATAAAGTTCGTTGAGAAAACTGACGATAGCTGAGCAAAATTGGAAAGAAAGGTACAAAACTCTTTGAGACACCTTGTATTTGTATTTAGGTCAATAAAATTTTGGAATTATTCCCGAAAAAATTAGATAAATTCTACAATAGAAGACGACGTATTGAGCCAATGGTTGGGCAAGATGATGATAGTGATTTAATAGGAATATAGGCCGTATAATTGAAAAGAGCAAACTGTTCAGACCTAAAGTATTCCTTATTATACAACATTTTGTGGAAAAACCTACTTTGTTAGTAGTCCAATACCATTTATAAAAACTAGGATGTGGGAGAGCTCTATTAACTTTATACTGGCGCATTAACATTTGAAAAATCTTGCTAAAAAGGAATTGACAATAATCCGAAATCCAGCATAAATTGTTCGGTGTTTCTTGGATTGGATGGAATAATACGTTCTTTGGATTTAGTTCAAATTTATTTATTTTAGTAAATACATTGAAGATCATAGCGTCTTCTTATTGCTATGTCGCCTTGAATTACTTCATTTATTATTGTCCATCCAGTTTGTTGGCACATCTAATGCAAAACTCCCTCTGCCTATGGATTAAATTTTAAATTTTAAAGTCAATGAAAAGCATCCTCTGGTATTAACATTAATTGTAGATTACACCTGGACTTAAGCTTCAGCAGATCGAGCCGAAAACGCAGCGATGAAAGGTTTGAACCGCCCCTCCTCTACTGCAACCTATCTGGATCGAAAGACGCGAATACAAGCGAATCTAGAGACCGTACCGACTTCATAAAAAAGATTATTAGGGCTAGTATGGACGTCGAACTAGCGCCGTTAGATACCACCGGGCTTCTAGCTACCAAAGACTCTCTGATTAAGATCCGAGAGTCTAGGAGGAGTTCGTTGAAAGAAATGGCGAGCTACGGTGCCGAAGAAGTGGAAACCAACAACATGCTGATGGCCGTCAAGGAGTCGTTGGAGACAGAACTTGAGACTGATAGCAAGAAATGGGTGGAAGGATCGGTGAACTTTCAAACCTTGGACGCTATCAGAATACCTGATCAACTGGAGATTAAAAGATCGGCAAAATCGTCAAGGGTTCGTTAAAATGCTCAATTTTCGAAATGAATAGTGAATAATTTGTGTTTTCTTATATTTTCAGGCGTCTGTGAGTGGGGTAAGTCACACTTTTTAATTGAATATAGTAACTCAGTTAATTATACCAAATTTTTCACTAAGTTTACATCGTAACTTAAATCGGGAATAAATATTTGACAGCAGTTAGTACCTCTGATTGATATCAGCCATATTTCATGACCAACATACTATTTAAAAAAAAATGAAAGCAGCTAAATTTGCACTGTACAATAGGTAAGTTGAAAAGTTTGTGTGATGCTTTAGACGTTAGACAGATTGAACAACATCAACGTGTATGTGGAACAATTTACCAACTTAGCTATGCTACTTGCAGTGCATTTATGAACCCCAAAAAGATTGTCTACCATCTAGTATTCTGAACAGCTTGCCAGAGAACACAATGTTATTGCTACTTGTTTTCAATACTTACTGGTTCACGTGCTTTCAAAATATTGTGTACTGAAGATAATTTATTGCGAAGTTTCCTACATAGCCACAACAATGTAGACTTCCCCATTCTAAACGTATCTAGTCAATCCTTATCATCAAAATACTCCAACCAATGACTACTTCTTCTGGTTATTATCCAAATTTCTTTGGTTTTACGATTATATGCCAAATAAAGCCAATGTTCAATAATTTAGTTTTTTGCGTAGATGAAATTAAATATTGAAGCAATTTATTACTAGAATCTTGATTTGCGCCCAACAGTATATTTCAGAAGTTCAGAGCATACTGGATTAAAATTTGGATAATACATTTCAAAACTAATGACAGTAGACTGCACATTCAAATTATCAATTTACTATTATTATTATTGTTGTTACTAAACCACTAAAACCTGACCACCCGTTTCAGAAACTTCGTAAAAGTCTTCTTTAAGTTGAATATGTCAAAATATTTGACAAATTGCAGATGTCACATGATAAAATAGTCACAAGGGATGTAGGTGAAGTTTTGAGGTCAAGGTCTGCAACACATCCGAGACATCATTTGTTTTGAATAGTTTATCCACATTGGACTACAGTTTTTTCCATGGCTGATGAATAAGTCGCGATGGTACAGCATATCAAGCTGACAGCAAATCACAATTTTCCACAAAAAACAGCATATCTTGGGCATCTTTAGAAATGATAGACATCAACAGAGATTTGGGATAATACACTTTCATCTTTCGAATCACATGTCGATCCAATGAATAACGGAGGTACAATTTGGTGGTAGCGACATTGCTCAGGTACAAAAAAATCATCCAACCATTCACGAAAAAACATCCATTGTAACCCATCACTTATTTTAGCCCATCGTACGTAACCAAAAGATTTATAAACTTCTCTTAATGCCCTAAGTTCATTTGTCTTTGCAACAATTTCCAGTTTCAATTTATGATTATCGGAGGGATTGGCACAAGGCACGAACGTAAACCTGTCTTTGTGACCTCTGCAACAGCTTTGTTTGAAAGGATTCACCAATACAGTCCACTCTCTTTAGCATTATAGACCTGATGGGGTATTAAATCCATTTCTGCAACTTTAATTAAAAATGTTTGCTCGATGTCTCAACATCAGATTCATCGGTATACAGTTTTACGCCAACAAGCAACAATTGACGAATTTTTGAATTTACCCAGCTATCTGGAACTTACTTCAAAATCGTCTCTTCCAATTATTTGTTGATTGAACCACTTAACTTTTTCCCATCATATCTCATCAGATATTGAAATGTACTACGCTCTTTGTTGTAAAAACCATATAAAAAGTGCTGTTTCGGATTTTGAGACGACTTCCAGGAAAATGTAACAGTTGGCAATTTTACTATGAATCATGAAGCTGTAATAAAGCATTTGAAGTAATATTTTTAAATTACGGTCAGTTATCGTTTCATGATAATAGTGACGACATCTCTTATCGAATAGTGTTTATAATTTCGTTTAATGTTTTAAAACATGCCGAAACGGAAAGAAATTAGTGTTGAAACGCATGCTCTGATAGTACCGCAACATAACTTAGACATAAGCAATCGTCAAATTTCTAGAAAATTACATTTAAGTACATCTACTATTGATTATAACATCAAAAATACAGTGAAAATGGGTTTTCTAAATAAAGTAAGAAGTGATAAACCAAGGGCGAACATCAGCTGAAGATATTGCAATCGTGGTGTCCAGCAAGCGAAATAGAAGAACAGCAGCTTCAGAAATCGCCACAGAAATCAATACTGTACTTCCGAAGCCGATTAGCGTGTCCACGGTTAAACGCCGTCTGCAAAAAGCCGGCAAACGGCGCGCCGTTTGCAAAAAGTCGGCCTTCAGGGACGAA
The DNA here is from genome assembly GCA_029619315.2 of Dynastes maya. Lineage (NCBI taxonomy): Eukaryota > Metazoa > Arthropoda > Insecta > Coleoptera > Scarabaeidae > Dynastes > Dynastes maya. Next base: position 19,236,800 of record JAROYE020000011.1, on the reverse strand, counting down.
TTGCGATGCGAAAGCCTTTTCTTCGCCATATTAATAAGAAAAAGAGGTTACAATGGGCACGTGAACATCGAAATTGAACGGTAGAAGATTGGAACAAGGCATTGTGGACCGACGAATCCAAATTCGAGATTTTCGCTTCGCGAAGACGAGTGTTTGTAAGATCTGTGGGTGAACGTGCACTAGAGTAATGCACAGTCTTTACCGTGAAACACGGCGCTGATGCGGTAATGATTTGGGGTTGTTTTGCTGGTACATCCGCAGGTGATCTCGTAAAAGTTCAAGGCATAATGAGAAAAGAGACAAACGCATCTTAGAGGAAAATGCAATACCCTCTCGTGTCAGAATTTTATATTCCAACAAGACAGTGACCCAAAGCATACTTCAAAATTATGCAAACAATACTTAGAACAATTGGAAGAGGAAGGGATACTAACATTCATAAAATTGCCTCCCCAAAGCCTGGACTTAAATCCCATCGAGTTATTATGGGAAGAACTCGATCGGGAAGTAAGAAAAACTGCTCCAACTTCAGCAGATGACATGTGGAACAAACCACAGGCAGCATGGGCTCGAATAACTCCGGAAACATTGTTAAAATTAACTGCAAGAATGCCCCGATTATGCGAGGCAATCAGTAAAAGTAAAGGAGGTCAAATCTAAAATGTAGGTCAAATAAATAATTTTAAGCGTTAAAGTTGTATATTTGTATATACTTATGAGCGGTAGTGTACATCCACTTCGTGTGTACAGAGTCGCGCAGACGTTCGTTTCATTTTCCAGAAAATAAAATTTAAATATTATATATTTATTTTTTATCAATAATCGAATTATCGACATTTTGGTCGAATTGCCGCATGTTCCAATTATAAATGTTACACCGCATTTGACTATGAAACTGCAGGATGATCAGCGCAGAGAAGCGCAAGATGTAGATTTTGTAATTAAAAATTATACCAGTTGTCAACTAAATTTAATAATTATCTACGTATCGAGGGAAAAAACAGTTTATAGGTGTACATTACATGGTAAGCGGTTGATACGTCATTAAATCAATTGACATAAAACTTTTAATGAACACTTTTTTTTTGTATATGTTAACGTTTTTTTCCTATTTTCACATTTTGATAAATTTGAACGTCCTCATTCCCCTTACTTATTATTAAAACGTCTTATTATCCACGTTTCAGGGTGGTCTTTCTAAGACTTCTAGAACATCGGCGGGTCTAATGTTCATTAACAGCATTCCATCGAACTTACCTCCAGTAGCCGCTAAGAAAAATTCCTCCAGGGAATCGAAACTACTCTCAGTCAAAGATTCCCTCATCATACACAGGACCTCTATCATATCGAGTCACCTTCGGAAATCGTTGGCTTCAGATTCGGGGATTCCGACACAAGAGGAAGTATCCAGCGACGTGCCGAGGCCCTCCCAACTGTCGAGATTGAGCATGGCACAAGATTCGCTCGAGTTGATCAAAAAACAATCTCTAGTGTCGAGGTCCAGTAAACGCCATAGCACTATCGGCGCTATTTCGGAAGACATTCCCGCGACCAGCAGGCACGTCTCGCCGCTAACGGTTAGCCACATTGAGGTGGCGCAGATACCAACCAATATACCAGAAACCGCGGTCAATTTCTCGCCGATTGCGGAAGTTTACGAGGTTAATTTGTTGAAGAATTCGGATTCGCCTTGGAAGATTTATGAAGGTAATTACGTCCAGGGTATAGGTCTAATTTAAATCAAATCTATCAATTTAAATTATTGATTTAGATTAAATCAGAAAAAATAATGTTTTACAAGTTGTCAAGTAACTAAATTACTTGACTATTAAATTGTCTAGATATAGAAAGAAAATAAGTAGTTTTCACCCATATTCGATTTTCTATTTAACTTACTACAAACGTCAAAGAAATTGTTTGTAAATGTGTTCAAACGTTACCGCCCAACTAGGCCTCAGCGCTCTTCGATGACGTCACGCTGTTTAGGTGATGTATCGCCATGCACGATATTAGTCTAAGCGGTAAAGAAACCGTTTTTTTTTTGCATTTCTTTTTGTTTTGAAGGGCTTCCGGTTTAAAGAGGCTCAGTCGTCAGCTGAGACCTTCTTCTCATCTCATTCGTTTTTATTTTGGAAAAACGAAGTTTCAAAGCAAAAAGCAAACACGTAACCGAGTACCATTTCCGTGAAAGATATATTTGTGGTAGATATTTCGACTAATCGACTAATTATTATTATTTGTAATTGTACATGTATTTGGACGGAACTAATGTTGAAATGATACAGTAATTGCAACTTTATTCGAAATTTTGTTCAATTTCACGAGGAAAGTTACATAATATTTAATTCCCTATTATGTGGTGTTTTACCTAATCTATCATTGCTTTTCCCACAATAATTTTTAAGTAGGGTAAAACAAGTTACGTACTACAATTGTTGCAATACATTCACTGCTGTGAATATGACATTTACATATATCAGTATCCAAATGGCTATGTTCGGTGATATAATTTAAAGTATATTGTATTAAAACAGAACGTTTACGATACACATTTAAAAACATCTCTTCGTGTTCAAAAATAATTTTGTTAAATATAACGTAAGAATATAAAACTATTTGAACAATAAAATCTTCGCGTTTTTTATCAAATACAACAGACAGTTAGGGAATTGAGTTGGAATAGCATTTTTTTAAGCCTAGGATTTTTTAAACTTACAGTTATAGGTTTCACCCGTCCTTCAATATGTAGCTGTTGAAAAATAAATAATATCTTCTTTTTCAAAGTGATACTTTTTTCTGCATCCACCCCGCACCGTATAGGAAATTTAAATCTGTAACATTTTTGTATGGTGATGGACGAACTCCTGCATTCGGACAGTACATCGAAGTGGTTTCTGGCGTTAGTATTGTTTGGTTACCATGATAACAATAAACAAAACATACTTCATTCATTCATACATCATTGCTGTTTTTAACTGTTGATTCAAACTTTTAAATCTAAGTAGTTACCTACGAAATTAATTATAAAAAAGAATCCATGGTGGTTCTTCTCATAAAACTCTATTTAATACAAAATTTCGACCGGTTTCGAGCATACGCTCATCTCTAAAAGTAACAATTTTAAAAGGATGTGTTTCAAGTTGGATAAAATGCACCTGGAAGCAGCATAGATACTTTTGTCTGTGACTATACCTAATAAATATGTAAACGAAGTTCAGTGAAAACCAAATGCAGTTTTTTAATCATTTAAGAAATCCTTACGTGAAGTAAGAACGTTACAAATTTGCGTTGCATTACATAAAAGTGATGTTGGAATTGAAACATGTTTATTTATAAAAAGGGTCATATGACTAGAGCCCGGTAACTGGAGAGCAATCGCAGCAGCGGTGTGACTGTGTTTAGGTGGGCGGGGAGGGCTGGTCGATTATGATACGACACGACCAATCATCATCACTTAGTTCAGTTTAGCATTGGATAGCGAATAGGGCGCGTTGATTTTATTGATATAGACGTAGTTATTAATTGCAGTTATTAGTTAGTGTAGTGCGTTTTGATTTTATTGATACAGACGTAGTTATTAACTGTAGTTTTTAGTGAACATGTCGAAGGCTAAAAAACTTCCCCTTTAAGACATAGTAAACAAGTTTATTTCTGACTTTCCCGATTTGTTTTACAACGAAAGTAGGATAGTTTGTAAAGTGTGCAAAATACATTTGATGTTAAATAAGAAGTGGAACTGTACAAGACACGTAAATTCCGCACAGCATCGAAAACGAAAATTGGGCATGCCACCGATAAGTGCTTTTTTTATGTAATTCTTATGTTGATAAACTGTAATTTGCCACCAGGCTTACTCGATAAACAACCGTTTAAGGACTTTTGGGACAAATACAATCCCGAGTTACGGTTGTCAACGGAGAAAACGACACGTAAGCATGTTGCATTTGTATGCGATGACGTGGAAAAGAAAATGAAACGCATATTGAAAAAATAGTTTCTTTGGTTATGTGTTGACGAGACAACAGACTGTAAAAAAGATTCAATTGTAAATATTATGGTATGCATACTAGACCCTAGTAAACCTACATTATCACTGTTACTAGCTAGCCGAAGACTACAAGAATGTACTGCTGCAGCAATTACGAAGGTTGTACTTAGTACGTTGGAAAAATTTCAAATTTCAAAAGATAAAGTGTTGATGTTTATGAGCGATGGCGCAGCGATAATGCGTTCGGTAGTCCGTTCTCCTCTTGAACATGGTGGCAAGTGTTTACCTGTTACGTGTAAAGTGCATGCTTTACATCTTGTTGCAGAAACCATTCGACAATGCTCTCCCGAGGTAGATGCATTAATAGCAAGCACAAAAAAAGTATTTTTGAAATCTCCCAAACGCCTACGATCATTTCACACAGAGTGTCCTGATATTCGTCAACCACCGGAACCAATTCTTACACGTTGGGGAACATGGTTGCAGGCAGCTTTTTATTATGCTGAACATTGCAAAATAGTAAAAGCTGTTGCACAATTCAATTCTGCCGAAGCTGCAGCTATTAAGGAGAGCCAGTCAAAATTTCAAGATATTTCCGTTGAAACAGATTTAAAAAATATTCGTAGCTACTATAAAGGATTAGCTGACGCAATAGACCAATTACAAAATAGATCGTTATCATTATTGGAATCTGTGCAAATTATGGACGGAGTGCATACACAACTACTGACCATATATGCAAAATATAATCGCATTTTAGAAAAGTTCGAGAGTGTGCTACAGATAGATCCAGGTTTTAGCACACTAAAACAAATTTGTGATGGTGTATCGAATAATCCACTGACTAAGTACAAAGAGTATTTTAATCATGCATGTATAACATCGGTAGATGTTGAACGCTCTTTTTCAAAATATAAACTCATTTTCTCACCATGGCGAACGTTGCTCACCAAGACAACTGTGGAAACACATCTAATAGTGTCAACTTTTTGCCACTCTTATCCATATGATGTTAATACTGATAATGGTGCTTCTAGTTTTACTGTTCCATAGCCAAGGCTGCTTAAAAGGGTGATTGTTTCACTACTTTTCACATATTATAATTAACTATTAGTTCTGTTATTTTTTTTCTATTTTCTTACTATTGTTTTTGTATACTAGGCAAGTACGGCTATGGCACGGCTCCCTGTTACCGGGCTCTACATATAACAAACACTCTGAAGAAAAAGAATTACTAGCATATATAATTATAGATTAAGTAGAAAGCAAAATATAACACCTAATAAATTATAGCAAATACATTAATAACGAAAAAACTCAAATTCAATACTTACTTAAATTTACTAAAAAACAGTAAGTTGTAAATTTGGTAAATTTTAATGTTTGTAATATAAAATACATTTTCCTTTATTTACCAATAAAAACGTTTCAACTCCAACACAGTTTTTTATTTCATTTATATGTGGCATTAATACAGACTCTTACATTGTACGTAGCTATACTATATCTTTCTGAAAATGGTAATATTCCTATGCAGCAAAAAAGTTAACTTTACTACTAACAATAACATTGAAAATGTTCCTCATGATTAAAGCTAAAACGTTAGTATGCTCGTCAAATTTTATCCGAAGAACTTGCACAAAAAACAATTTATCTTAATTACTTTTTTTAAATACTGCATTTCTATCAAAATTCTATCATCCAGAACTTAAATGTCTATTAAATTTGAACAAGTAGTACTACACAATAGTATTACTTTTAGTAAAGTATTCAAATATAATTATAAAGTCTTATTTAACAAAGATAATATAATACATAAAACATAAATTTTCAGAACCTAAAACCTCACGAGACAACTTTCTAACAAAACCAGATGCGGTGCAAGTAACTGGTGATCCCCAAAGCAAGGAACATATTCCCGGAAGTCCTTCATTTGCAGAACATAGAATCAATTCGCTAATGGATATTCTAAGACAAGATGCTAGTCTAATGCGTTTATTTACGTCAGGTACTAAGTAAAATTTTTGTCATTGTGTACGTTTTATGTGTTTGTATTTATTTTTGTTGTTAATTCGAATAATATACAATTCAACACTACAACCTTGTCTTAAATTATTTCTTCGGTGGTAATCCCATCTTTTCACGTATCATAAATTCAGGCATTCTACGACCTTCCCACCTCTTCGGTATCACAATCATATTATAATTGGTTAACCTCTTATTGACATATTCCTCTGCTGAAAATGCCTCTGCAGTCTTACATTGCTGTATGAGGCCGGCTTGAAATTCTTTCTCTTTACGTAATTCTCTTTTTTGTCGTAACTAAAATTATATCATTATCTTAAAAATTCCATATTTCATATATTATTACCTTTGCCCATTCGAATTTCATTTTCTTCCTTAACTTCTTCAATTTGTGTTTCTTCATTTTCTTTCGCCTAATGACAATTAATCTAGCAGCTTGCTTCGTATTATCAACACTAGGATTAACTGGTTCATCTATTTTATTTACATCTTCATTTACGTGAGGATTCCATAGCATTCCGCTAGGTAAAACTATATTAATGCTAGCTACTTCTGGTAATCGAAAATTGCTCTGCTTCTGTTGCCATATCCATGGGTTTACAGTCGACAACCTTGTTACTAATGGTTTTATATCAGAATGTGTAGATGTGGCGCGAATGGCATTATAGCAGATACCTGGAAATTATTAAAATTATAAATAAATAGAAATTTTAAGTAATGATTCGTTACTTTTGATAGTATTTAAACGTATTATCCTCGTTAAAGTTGACATGTTTTGTGGTTATGTTCATATCAAGTAATAAGGTTAAGTTAATTTTTAAAAAATGCAAAATGCGTTATTTTGTTGAAGTGAAATTATGTATTACTTGATTTTAAACACTTTTAATAATAATAATGTAAAATTTACAATGATTTAATAATGTTCCGACACAAATATATTACAGATACCTTCGTTATCTACACAAATCTACAACTCATTTATATTCAATTATCAATCATTAGATGGCGCTGAACAGCGCGCTTGTTTATATAGCGTTTATTCTTCATTCAAACATTAACAAAAATGGCAAGTTTTGACGAATCTGCTATAATCAAAAAACATGTTCGCAGTATTAATTTCCTCAAGAATATGTCGCCAAAATCGGCAGAAACACCGATCGTTCCTCCAACTCCTGATAACACCGACGGGGATACGAACACTCCCAGTATATCATGTCGCAATCATGCCGACAGTGACAAGGTTGACAGTATCAGATCTTGCGAATCTGTTATAAAGGTTGACTAATTTTCTTGATTTTTTTCTTTAACCGTCAATACAATAAAATAATTTAGATTTTCAAATTCGAAACTGGCACTTTTAACAAGAATAACGAGAAATGTTTAGCGTTTTGGAACGCTATCAACAGTAGGGATGATATAAAGCCGGTAAATTGCATTATTATGGATGCTCAGGAAAACAAGAGGACGTCTGAGTGTCAGACGGAGCAGAAAGAGAGCGAGGCCTCGCTATGGGCGAGAGCTTTGTACGAATTGCGTAAACGGAGACTTGATGAAGTTGCTGTATGTTTATTAGGATACTGGTTTAGGACATAATGTCACCTTTTAAGGCTTAAATAATACTCTAATTTCAATCATATTTTCCGATTTTCGCCTTTCAATCGAGTCTTTTATTCTGTTTTCTTCCGTTACTTAATCTATTTGAGTGAATTTCATATTAAAGTCCAAAATTTAGCTTGCAGCTACAACCGATACTTGCAATTTTTGCAAGACACTTAACTACCGTTTTGCGTCTGCGCCTGATCCCAAAGATCTATTGGACGATCAAGATCTAAGCGAGCTCAATAATTGGAACCCAAAAATGTCCAATAAGACGACACAATTCACTAACAAGGAAATCAGCAGAGGTAATTTCAATTTGACGATAATGTTTCATCATATGCCCTTGCTAAATGAAAATTCCTCCAAACAGATTGTGGGACATCAGTTCAGTCAAGTCTCAATGTGGCATGTCAAATCAGTGACAAAACTTCGCAAGAAGAAGTGAAAGTGACGCAGGTTGAACAACTTATAAACGTCTCTGAATTGCAACATTGTAGTAAGGAGGATCTCGAAAATGTGATCTTTAAAATTCTGAGATTTGTTTGTATCTAGCAGATGAAAATACGTTGCACTCGGAGGGCTCTATTCTAAATCGGATATATCCAGAACCAGAACAAAGTATTTCAACGGAAGGTAAAAATCAGGAAACCAAAAAACCACATTTTGTTTACACCACAAACACTTTTCCTCTAATTCAATTTTAATTAGTTTATTAGTTACCATATCACAGTTCTCTTAGAAAATTAATCTCGCGTTTATTTACAATTACGCATCTTACAATAATTCTAGAGTATTGTGCTATTACTCCAAATTAAGTGGTTTCTATCATACATAGGAAGTTTCAAATTGGTAAAATTATTTTTTTAATAAAGTTTAATAAAGTTTAGTAAAGTCCTATGCCAGCTCCTCAAATATCTTGAAAAATATATAGGATGTTCCATTTTTAAAAATAATAAATTGTTCAATAAATAGTAAACCAAGGACCTTGTTATTTTAAATAAAACATCCTGTATTTTACGACATTTTTAGTTTCTTCATCTAGAAATAAACCAACGTAATATGGGTTTCATGTATCTATTTCTAGCAGATTTCCAGATATTTATAATTTTGTTTTTCAGTCACCTAAAATGTAGATATATTCATTCTCATCAAAAATTCCGAAATGTAAGTACAGTAGAATCTCCCTTGGGCGGACATCGACGGTGACAAAATTCTACTTCTTCTCAAGGGGAGTGTCCATTGATGAGAAATAAAAAAAACTCAGTTTGTACATATGGACATACATATATTCAAAACAAAATCCAAAGATAAAGCCTAATATATACGCTACAATAATTAACATCAATTATTAAAAAAGTTCGTAATTGTTGTTTTTCTTTTTTGTGCAAATGTTCGACATCATTTGAAAATGTGTCTGAAGATCTACAAGGAGATTCGGCGATTTTTCATCATTTTTCTTCGTGGCAAGAACTTTTAAATCTTCAATTAATGGTAAGGCCTCTTTGTACGTTGCAATATTTCTCCCGTTTTTGTGTTCTGTGCCTCCTTCATCATCACCGTAGTCGCATAATTCACTCACATCATTATCATTACCATGATCTTCTAGTAGCTCCATTACATCGTTCTCTATACACACGTTTTTGTCGAGTAGAATGGAGTCTTCAGGTCTTGCATTGTTGTAGTAGTTTTGACATTTCTAGAAGTTGTGCCAGTGACAAGTCATCTTCTTCATCATATCCATCATTAGTATCAACTGGAGCATCTATTACAAAGTCAGATTTTCGGAAACAATTTTTTATCGTTTCAGATGTTACCCGATTCCAAGCGGTATTTAAGAGATAAATTGCATCTACAACGTTGATACTTTTTGTTAGAACACTTGCAGATTCGGTGTTATCGATGCGGCTAATAATGTGTGTTAAGATTGATGATCTGTAGAAAAATTTCAATTATGCCTTGATCCAAAGGCTGACAGTCAGGTGTACTGTTCGGAGGTAGGTAAAACACTTTTATATTTTCCAGCTGAATAATTTTTGGATGTGAGGCAGCATTATTTAAGAAGAGTAGGATTTTACTTTTCTTAATTTGCATTCTTCTGTCAAATGCTCGAAGCCAATCTGTCATAATTTCTTCCGTCATCCATGCCTTTCTGTTGTGTCTTCAGTCTACTGGCAGTTGATCCAATTTTAAATGACGAAATGCACGTAGTCATTTTGTTTTCCCTATCACCAAAGGCCTTTCCTTTTCGCCCTCCATATTGTCACAAAGCAGGATAGTGATACGGTCTTTAGATAATTTTCTTCCAGTACATCATTCACCTTTAAGACTCATAGATTTTTCGGGCAGTGCTCTGAAAAATAAGCCGGTCTCATCTGCATTATAGATGCAGTCGGCATTGTAATTCTGCATAATAGAAGGCAACTTATCCAGGAAATTTTTCACGTCTGCTGGGTTTACATCGGCAGCCTCTGCAGATATGCTTCTGTATGAAATTCCATGACGCTTTCTAAATTTTGTTAGCTAGCCGCACGACGCTTTAAAGCTGCCCATTCCCAAACTTTCTGCGGCTATTTTAGCTTTTTCTCTGATCATTGTTCCAGAAATAGGCGCGTGATGCAGAAAACCACCTGAATGTGATGTCATCGACAGGGCTACCACTTGATGATACAAAACGTCTTTTTAGTCTAGTTGAAACAGAATTCGAATTAAAATCTCTCAATAAATCTTCCTTCTTTGGCAAAATATCTGACAGTTGGGATTTACCTATGCCAAAATGTTTCGCAATCCTTCTTACACTTTTTTTGGCTTCTTCAGAAAACCTAATAAGTTCTATCTTTTCTTTTAGTGGCAAAATTTTTCTTTTTTGTGCCAATATAACTAAAAATTGCAATAACACATATATGTATACATATGCAACTAAACTTAACTTTTTAAACTGATAAACCTACCTACCTATTTATGTAATTGTAATTGATATTTAACATATAAAACACTTATATAACGCAAACACCATAAGCACAGTAGTCAAACTAAAACACGACTATTTAATAAATTGCAAATATTGGATCATACTGTTAAGACGGGGATTTACCGCCGGGGATCCACCGTTCAAAATCATGTCCTCGATTTATTGCCTTCGAAAGAATCTGGCATTGTAGGTAACCGTCCGTCTAAGAGAGATAGGTACTAAATTTCTAAAATTCGTGTCCATGTCCGTTCAACAGAATGTCCGTAGAAGAAAGATCAAAATACATATATGAGTATTTGTCCGCATAACGGAATTGTCCACTCAAGGGAGATGTCCATTATGGGAGATTTCACTGTACATCTTAAGCTAAATTTTTACGAGATGAAATTACACATTTGGCTCTCTCTAGACATGGTATTAAAGCACCGAAACACCAAATTCCCGAAACGTAATTTATAGGAAATTTATATCTGCAACGTTTTTGTGCAATGATGCATTCAATACGGTTAAACGCGACTCCTGCATTTGGACATTGTATCTAAGTGAAGTTGAATCGAAATTTGAAGCTTAAGTAGCTATTTGCAAAATGAGTTACATAAAAAGGTATCATAACATATGATTTATGTATGAAGTTAGGAATAACACCAGCGTTCCGGAGTACAACAGATAATATGCTAAGAAAAATGCAGAACAGTTTTTACAAACAATTGAGCAAATGTGTCGAGGTGGAAGGAAGGAATTTCGAGCGTAGATTGATAAATAACTAGATAGCTATTCATTATTGCAATAAAAATTAATAAGTTTGTTCATACTGTATTTCAATTGTGTTATTGCTTTTTTTTTTACTTTTTGTTTGACTTTAAGCTTCTGCTAATATATTAACTTGACATCACTTATTGTTAGCCTGTGTGAATTGTTGTTAAAATATTGTTCCTCTTGATTCTTTTCCGTAAAAAGATGCATTAGTACTATAATTCTTTCTTTTTAATTTCTACACCAGCAAACTAAATGTCAAATCTTAGTTTTAATTTGATAAATGTTCTTGGTTGTAGACATCGATGATTAGGATAGTACAGCTTATAGATGCAAGCTAAAATACAGTTTCTTTCACTTTTTCCTAATACGTAAATTATACCTGTTGTTAACTCTTCTTAATTTGGGTTCAAAATTTTGAATCAACACCCTCACATCGTCAGTGTCAATATGTTTTGTTTATTGTTGTCATGGTAACCAAACTATAACATCAGAAACCATTTAAAAAGTTACGTTTCTGGTGTTTGAATTTGGCAAGGTTTCGTGCTCAATACTAAACATCCTGTACGTTTCGAAGGTGTTTTGATATCACGCTTATATAGAGGCAAGTGTGCAATTTAATCTCGTAAAAATTATCCTAAAATGCATTTGTATTTCGGATATTTTATAAAATACGTAGATATATCCACATTTAGACAAAAGAAAACAAAATTACAAATATTTCGAAATCTATTGGAAATAGATGCAGTCCCTGGTCATCGAACTAGTAAGTATAGTATATAGTAAACACAATGTATAGTACTCGTAAGTATGATATAAACGTGTATTTACCAATATTTGGTTGTTCCTCCTCTGTGTTTTATTATTTCTTCAATCCTTTTTGGCATACTGCCAATGCAGCTTTTTGTTGTTTGTCTTTTTTTAATTTCGTCGCTATTATGCCATACAGCTTCAATACGTTGTTGTAATTCTTCCTTTTTAGTTGAGTTTCGTGTACTTACGATGTTTTTCAAAACACATTTTCACACATTTTCAATTGGGTTTATGTCTGGTGAATTACCTGGCCAAGGTAGTACACGCAGATTTTTAGATTCAAGATATCGCATTACACTTTTTTCCTTATGACACGGTGCATTGTCTTGCATGAAAGTATATGGTCCTCGAGTCGTATCCAATGAACCAATATAAGATATTAAACGAAACTGTTGTATGTTGTTGTAAAACTTTTTATATTGTTTTTGTTCCATTGTTCCGTTAACGAAATACGGTAGTCCCGGTCCTTCTGTCGTAATACACGACCAAACCATTAAAGATGGAGGGTGTTTAATAGATTTGATCGTGCATACTTCTTTATAACGCTCTGAAGGACATCGACGAACAAATTGACTTTCTCCGTTGGCACTTCTAGCCGTCATTTGTCGCTATAAATAATCTAGGAATAACTAAAAAATTTAGAGAACCATTAAGCGAACTATGAGGATGAATTTGGCCAAAAATACGAATGATAAATGCAACTTACCTTTCCCCAATCTTCAACTGTATATTTTCTATGTTCTTTAGCGCATTGGAATCGTGTGATTTTCATTTTAAATGTTAGCCTTAGTTTCTTTGCCGGACGTCTGCCTTCCAAGCCTGCTTAATGGAAACGTGTACGGACTGTTCGGACTGATGTTTGTATACCCTCTCCACTAAGAATTTTATAAACATCTTTACTGGATAAAAACAATGTTCTGTAGCCACTTATACTATACGAAGATCATCTGTTACAATTGTTTTGCGTTTGCCGGCACAATATGTTCTGCTACTACTTGCACTAGGAATATTCTCCTTGATTAATTTCGCGATTCTCAGAACAGTTTGATGTGATACACCCTTTTTTTGGCAACTTCACGTTGAGAGAACTCTTCCGTCTCTAGAAGAGCAGAAATTCGTGATTTTTTCTCTGTGGTTATATCCTTCTTCTTTCCCATTATGATAATAATTGACCGCGAAAATAGACGCACGCAAATAAAATTAGAACTCTTTGAAATATAAGTTCTTTGGAAAATCGGTAAAAATACCGTTTTTATTTATATTTGCAATGATACTAAAGATCTAATGACCGACACAATTCAAACTAAACATGATTATTGTACGTACGAATGGCAAGAAACGTGATTTATAGCGGATGAATAATCGGTTTCTTGCACCCCTAAACATTTTTTTTTATAACCAGCAATTATCTGTGGCCATAATGTATTAGGGTATTATTCAAATAACAATTATGCTTTTATAGATTTTCGAAATTAAAATAGTATTTAATAAATACTCTTATAAATTGAATATTCCTCAAGCGGTCCTATTTCCATGGCCAAGGACTGTATATAAAACCCATATTATATTGGTTTATTTCTAGATAGAGCTTTCTAGATGGAGAAACCAAAACCATAACAATAGGCAAGTCGTTCCGTTTAAAATAGCAAAGTAAGTGCCTGGTTCGTTATTTATCGATCACCCTGTATATACGGAAATATTTTATAGATACTCTGTGACATCCATTATGTTATTAGAAAATGTTAGCTTCGTACTATTTGCACAATAGGTTCAATTTTGCAATTCCATAAGTTTGGGAAATCATACATTCTAATGAACTACTTATATGGAGTCAGATCATAATTTCTCATCAGCAGGCACAGGAATACTTGCAAAACACAGAACCTGTTCTATAATCAACTTTAGAATAAAGCAACATGAAAGTTCACTATTGTCTTAGTCCAATAATGCTGAAATAATATAAGAACTATGCTACGAATCCATACACTTTCATCAATTTTGCGATTGTTACTTGCCAGAATCCGTTGTTAATGTGTTAATTTTCTAGGTACAAGTGATATTATTCCGAAGTGTGATAGTAATTCAGAGTTTGGGTTATTGGACCCAGCGAGCTTCGGCGAAAGTACAGTTGAAAATGCAGGTATTTAAGCGATACGTTTATCGTAGAAATGGGTCAGAATAAGTTTTGATTGTGTGATAGATTCAGGAAGCATCGACAAGAGGAGTTCTCCGAAAACTAGTGCGGCAAGGAATCGGGAAAACAACTATTCCGTCGATAGAAAGAGAGTCAGCATATCAAGTATGTACGCGTCATCATCATCAAAGGCCGAAATATATGTATTTCGCATATTTGTGCATATTTACATAAAATATGCATTTTGTGCATTACTACATACATTTTGTGGTAATTCTATATATTTTGCATATTTATTTATGAGAAAAAATTATATTGTTGTTGACAGACGCCACACCACATTTGGTGAAGGCAGCCCACAATTTGAAAAATATTTTACCCGAATTTAATTCACACCACTTGCTTGGCGCATGGACTAAATCGTGTTGCGGAAGAAGTCTGAAATCATTTAATAAACACTCCTATTGTTAAAAAAGTATTTTTGAAGGCTTCATAACCTCAAATTTACCTGGCGTTCCTCTTACTTCTCAATCACACAGTGGGGCACGAGGTTGGAAGCAGTTATTTTTCATCCGAGTCATCACCGAGAAATAAAGCCAATTACGATGGGTTTTAATGACGAAGCATATTGCCAGAATCTTATATGGTGATTTACTAGAAAGTAGTGAGTGGGGGTAGATCACCATTGGTGTGTTTATTCGTCTGTACTGATTGCACTTTCTTACAATAAACAATAACAGTCGTTTCTTTCGTCGCACATCCCTGCACGCATAAAAGAAAAAAATGAGCCCCTTAAAAGGTTCTTTGTGCTTAAAAACCAACCGGCTTTCCCACTTGCAAATACAAATATATTTAAACTAAATTTATTGTTTAGTTTTTTCTATATACAGTGTGTCCAAAAAAGTATGCAACAAATGGGAAACTTTTTTATTATTGGTTTCTCAAAAAATTTTATTCTTGGTAAAACTTGGTGCATGTACCCAAACATACAATGAATATAACAGATCTACTATAAGGTTAATAATAACTGCGTCAATAGCGTTTCTTTGAAAACCTCCCAAGAGTAAAGTACCCTTATTTTTAATGATACGTAGAAATTTTATGAGGAAGATTTGTTTGTAATTTAGAGGTGTACTCAAATACACACAATTTCGATTAAAACGCTTGATTATAATATTTTGTCAGTTTTTGTTTACTTCCTAACGACACGCTATTGACTCACTCAGGCTTTTTTCGTTAATTAGATACAATTTATTGATTGAATTACTGTTATGGTAACGGAAACAGCACTAATTGTACTAATTGTTTTTAACTGTTTTTCTTGTGGATGTTAACTTTATGTTGAACTTTCACGGATTAAGTAAAAATAGGCACAAAATGTTATTATGGTGAAGTATAGTCTAGTGAAGAATAATTTTACTAGCGATGGCTGGTAAGAAGATATCAAGGTAATATGGTATGTTCATCCATGAAACTCTGGTTAAAAATGACAGGCTATGGAAAATAAAAAGGAATCGTTATTTTGTTTGTTACAGAGTTTGTAAAGCATTGTCAAGTATTGAATATTTTTTATAGAGTCATGGCAGGAAAGCCAAGTTTACAGGAATGAGCGGAACTAGTCCTGATGATGGCTGTTAGAGAAGTAGCTAATATTTTCAATCAACGGCAACCCGGCAAGAACGTGTACTACGGTACCGCTTCATGTATTTACAAACAGTTCAAAAACACCGGTTCGTTAGATTTAAAGCATAAGAAGAAGCATAAAAAATGGGTTACTGCAGAGGAGAAGCTAATTTAGAAGCATTTATTGGTAACCCCCGGAGTTGCTGTACAAAACGTCGATTTCGCCAAAAGCACGATACATACAGTTCTAAAGGATAATAGATTTCACGCTCACAAACCTGCATTTGTAAACAAAATTTTAGACAGAGACCATGGTTTTGCATTTTGTGTACAGGAAGAAAAATAGTTTTCAGACGAAGCAACGTTTTGCATAAATGGAGTAGCTTCTCAAAACTGTCGTTGGTGGGCTGATGATAATCCAAAATTTATTATTGCAGATAAAAGTCCTTTGGTATGATGTCCTAGATGCAAAACTCATAGATCCTTTCTTTTTTAGAAGAAACTTAAATTCGTATAGATACCTGCAGTTCTGGAATAATGTAGTAGAAAAGGAGTTGGATGATCTGCCTTTGTTGGTTCGGAGGGAAATGTGGTTTCAACAAGATGGTGCCCTCATCCACAGCACTCAAGTCGTGAGAGAATTGTTGGATCAAAAATTTAATGGAAAATGGATTGGTAGATACTCTCGACATCAGTGGCCTCCAAAGTCATCTGATTTGTGCCTACTTGATTTTCTCGTTTAGGAATTCTTAAAGCAAAGTGCGGCCTTTTTAAGATTTGGATACGTTTGAGAATGAAATACGAAGATCGGCATCATTAATTACTCCGGAGATACTAAGAAAGGTATTGTCAACTTTTGAACAACGGACGATAATATATATTGACAGGAAATGGAAATCACGGTGAACACTGAATTTGTTACTATTTATTTGACTTAAACAGCAGTAATGCTAAATTGTTTTTATTTTTTTATTGTTATGTAATAAATTGCTCAATAAATTGTTTTCCTTACATTAACAGAAACTAGTTATATTTTCTTGTTTTTCGTAATTTCAATCTGTAACCTCTACCTTACACACGAGGATGACATATTATTCTAATCGGCCATGTCCGATAATATCATTCTACATTACACGAAGAGCAGTTAAAAACAAATAGTACAATTAGTGTTGTTTTCATTACCAGAACAGCAATTTAATCAACAAATTGTATCTAATTAATGGAGAAAGTCTGAATGGGTCAGTGGCGTGTCGTTAGGGAGTAACCAACAAAAAATGACAAGATATTATAAACAAGCGCTCTTGGTTGAAATTCTGTATTTGGATATACCTCTAAATTACAAATAAATCTTCATAATAAAATTTCTGCGTATCTTTAAAAGTAATGTAATCTTTATTCGTCGTTAGTTTCAGGAACATAGACATCATCAATTACAATTACAATAGGTCAAAATACAATCAAGTTTACAAATATTGGTAAATATCGGTAAATAAAAAAAGAAGTAGGTTAGCTGTATAAATAAAACTTTTGTATAAATAACAATAATAACAATAATAATAATAACATCCATTAGTCAAGGTTCAATAGGGAACCCTGACATCGTTAGCAGACGTACATAGACAAACACCAATAAACAAAATGGTGAAAATATCAACCTAATAAATAAAAATAAAAACAGTAACATGTCATCTGGAAAGATACTCTGCTGCATTATAAAATAGATGCTCATATAGGTAGGCACTTACTTTTCTTTGAAATTGTGAAAGTGTAGCGCCTTTTTTTGATTTCACCTGGAAGTTTGCTAAAATATTGTACCGCTTTGTAGTATGGGCTTTGTTCAAATAAAGCAGTTCTATGGTACGGTACATTTAAATTACGGGAATTACGAGTGGCCATCGCACTAAACACATCGCCATTACCGACAAATATTTATTAATATTTTTTATAAAATACTAGTACTTCTCGAATAAACAAGGAAAATAATGGTAAGATGTGTAATTCCTTGAAGTAAGGTCTGCATGAGGTTTGCTGGGTAGGTCCAAGCATACATTTAATTTTTTTTTTGTAATAGGAATAAAGAATTTAACTGTGTAGAGGACCTCCAGAACACTAAACCGTAACGTAATCGCGACTCAACGTTTGCAAAGTAGAACGTTCTAGTTGAACTTGTATCTACAGCTTTTCGCAATTGACGTACGTCGCACAAGACTTAATGTAAATCTCATTCCAAGCGGCAACAGTGCTCCTCCCACCTTCAACACAAATCAACCGTCATCCCCAGAAACTTTGTAAATAGAAAATCATTTATTGATTTGCCCTCGAATGGCACATATAAACTGCAAGAAGCATGTACTAAAGATCTAAATTGTAACAGGTATGTCTTTTGAGAGTTCACAGTAAGTCCCCATTTGTCACACCAGCTCCTCATTCTTCTCACCACATCCGACAATCCACATGATACTTCCTCCACTGTTAAACCCACAACAATAACACTGGTGTCATCGGCATATTGAGAAAGCATGTAAGGACTAATTGAGAGGTTTAGATCATTAACATAAAGCAGGAAGAGAGTCGGGGCAAGAATGGAGCCTTGTGGAACACCGCATTCCATGCGCGCACACGACGAGAAAAAGGAACTACTGACGCCGTGCTATACACCATTTACGCAAACATAATTCCTGCGGTTAGTCAAAAAGAATTGAAACATTTTTTTGGCAATACCCCGTATACCATACGCTTCCAGCTTATCCAACAGTGCTTGATGATGAACAATGTCGAATGCTCTGCTCAAATCAAAGAAAACCCCTCCCACAAACTTCCTATCATCAATTACCTTGTAAATATAATTTAGGACTGAATACAAAGCATCTGTTGTACATTTTGCAGGTACAAGGCCAAACTGTGTTGGAGAAATCAGATTATTACTCTGCAAATATACCATTAGACGATTAATTATTTTTTCAACAATTTTTGCAAAAACGGTAGCGATCGTCACGGAACGATAGTTTTCCACATTAGAGCGATCACCTTTTTTGTAAATCGGTATGATTTTTGACACCTTTAGAGATTCCGGAAACACACCCTTCACCATACATTCGTTAATTAAGTCTGCTAATGGTATAGCTATGTCATTGGCAACATATTTTAAAACTAAACAAGGAATATTGTCCATACCTGACAATGAGTTTACAGCAACACATCGAATAATGTTTAATACCTCGTATACACATGTTGAAGATAAGAATAAATTCGAAGCTGCAAATATTGGGCGTGTTGTATTTGACCAAGGTCTACTGCTGTTATTTCTTGTGAGTCATCGATTATTTTACCGGAGGATCTACATTTTATGAAGATTTTATCATCGCTAACTTGCACTTTGGTAGTATTATTAATGATTTGCCAGGATGTCTTACTTTTATTACTAGAGTTTAAGATCAAAGTATTATAGTATCGTTTCCTAGTATTTTCAACACATATTTTGTAATCATGCTTTAGTTGTTTATAATTATTGAATATGTTAATGTCCTTTGTGATTTTATAAAGACTCAAGGTATCTCTTACATATTTCGCACGATCTCTCAAGTCATTACTAACGCTGGCCACGAGCGGTACCGCGCATCGGCGTAGAATCAGTTCGGACCAAGAGGAACGGTAGTATTACTTCGTCTGCGGAGCAGTACGGACATTTTCGCTGTCGGTCATTTGCGCAATTGTTTATCTGTCCTAGAAAAATTATGATTTCGTCAGCAAAACGAACGCGGTCGGAACAAATTCGAAAATTTATTGCAGAAATTCCAGACTTAATATATGAAGGTGCTAAAATTAAATGTGTAATCTGTAAAATCCCGTTAATGTGTTGGTCCAGACAACATTGTCTACGACACGTAAATAGTGAAAAGCATGTCTCAAAAAGAAATTGCGCACGAGACAATGAAAAATTTATATTTAGTTTATGCGTTACGTTTATCGCATGTAATATACCGTTTAATTTACTAGACAAGAACCATTTATCTGCTTTTGGAATAACTATTCGGAGTGCAAATTACCAAGTCGAACATCGTTACGAAGAATTGTGCCATCTGCGCGCGAACATATTGAACAAAAAATAAAATCGGAGTTGAAAGATCAAAAATTGTGGTTATGTGTCGACGAAACAACAGATCGGAAGAAACATTCTGTCTTAATGTAATGGCACGCAAATTGGAACCTCATCAATCTGGCACCTTCAATTCTATTAGTCTCCAAACGAATACAACAGTGTACTGCCGAAGTAATTTCAAAGTTAGTGTTAAATACATTGGACAAGTTTGAACTTTCAACAAACCAACTCTTGAAGTTAGTGAGTGATGGTGCTGCAAACATGCTTTCTGTAGGCCGGTCTCTTAAAAAGCATTCTGCTAATTCGTTACACATTACGTGTAAAATTTATGCTCTCAATCTTGTGGCGGATAGTATCAGAAAACGTTATCCTGAGGTAGACGCTTTAATAGCGCATACCAAAGCAGTATTTGTCAAATCACCGAAACGTATTCGCGAATTTCACAGACTGTGCCCCCGTATATCAGAGCCACCAGAACCTATTCTAACTCGTTGGGGAACATGGTTACAGGCCGCGTTTTATTATCATAAATATTTTGACAATATTAAGAACGTGGTTTTACAATTCGATACAAAGGAAGCTGCCGCTATCCAGAAAAGCTAGTCGAAATTTCAAGATAGTCAGGTTAAAATGGATTTAAAAATCATTCACGACAATTACTTCGGGCTAGCAGATGCAATAGAAAAATTACAAAATCCTGCGGTGCCGTTAGAAGAATCTCTACAAATAGTGCAACATGTTCACGCACAGCTATACGCGATTGAAGACGCAAAAAATGTTTCTGTTCTAGAAAAATTTGAAAGTGTTTTTGAGAAAAATTCTGATTTTGGCACATTAAGACACATTTGTGAAGGTGCGTCAACAGAATCGTTAAGTTATTTGAAAGATTATTTTACTTACGCAAATATTACGTCACTAGATGTAGAACGTTCGTTCTCTGCATATAAACGCATTTTTTCCTCATGCCGTACTAGTTTTGCCGAAACAACAGTTGAAACATATCTAATGTTGCAGATATTTAAAGACATTATTCACTTTGTGATTTCACGGGGACTCTTAAAATGGTAAGTGTTTGAGCACGTGTTATTTAATTTTTATTAAAAGATGAGCGAAATTATTTGCGGCAGCAAACATCTCTATTAGCAGAATAACTCTAGTGGAACGCGAGGCCTGGTCGACTCTACGCTACTGCGCGGTACCGCTCGTGGCCAGCTTTACTCATTACTATACCATTCATTACACTTTCTGGTCTTAACGGGTATTTTGGTTAAAGGGAAGCATATTTCGAAGTGATATAAAAAGATATTATGGAAAGTGTAAAATTTTTCGTTTATATCGTTATTACATGTTTTCAAGCCCTCCCATCTCTCATCAGATAAAGCTCTGCAAAAATTAGAAAAGCTAGGTAATTTATCGGAGTTATTTTTTTATGTTAACATATCCTGGCAACATAGTCTTCTTCTTTTTGGTCAACAAAACCATCCTGCGAATCGGGAGTTTCAATAATTTGTTGCAGAAGTAAATTGCATGTATTTTTATAGTTAATTATGATGTAAACATATTTTAAATAAACTTATAATAAACATTTCTAACTATGGTATTGCTTTTTTTCCTATTTCTAGTATTTTTTATTAGCATATTCTCCATGAGGATATGCATATTCAGGTCAGAAAACCTGCATATTTATGCGCATATTTTAATTTTTTTGCATATATTCCGGCCTTCATCATCACTGTAACAAAATTTATTATTAATTTTGTTGCTTCCTTAATGTAACAGATATGAAAACTATAGATATGGTTCGTGTTTCCGCTAATCACATTCCTTTCAATCTCACAGGTCACATCCCTAGCAAAGCACGTATGGAAATTGTAGAAAAGACGAGTCGATTCCTGTAAATTCAATGTCTATTCTCTGTCGTAGATGCGAAAAGTTCAAGTGGATCCCATAGTATTGCGGCGGCTATAGATAAAGATAGAGAGAAGCAACCGCTTCCAGATTCTAAATCGATAAGTTAAAGATGAACTTAAAGAAATATAATTAATCAATTAATCTTATTTTCATCCTTTTTTAGGCTTCGGAACAATTGCAGTCAATGAAAAGCGCGGGCGTAGTTCAAGCGGTTTACCAGACGAATAAATACAATTAACACTTAATGTACATTTGCTTCTTTCTTTCAGATGCCGGCAGCAATCCTTCAGTAAGCGACCCATTTAAAGAAGGCGATCTCGCTACTAAACTTCCCAGAAGACCCAGTAAACCGATTGTAATTGCCTTATGAAACGAAAATTTGAGCGTGTAATGTTGTAGGTTTAAAAGCAGCTCCCAAGATTCAGTCCTCTTTAGAAGAGGATACTCATACGGGGAAAGTAGAAAGTGATACAGTCAAAGGTAAGAATTAAAAAATTATATACCGGGTGATTCAGCGTACCTGTTCCAGTACAATATCTTTGTTTTAAAAAAGGTATTGATTTCATTTATGTTAGTTGATTTAAATTCATATTATCAAGGTTACATCTTTATGTATCGATAGAATTCTTTTTCTAATATACATAGTAGATAATATCATTCCAAATTAATTCAGAAGTTTGAGAGGTTTTAAAAAATCTTTATCTTAGTAGATTTTGTTTTTCATGTAGCTACCTCTGTAAGTACGGAATTAATCCGCTTTCTCATAAAGTAGGCTATGGAAAACAAATTTCTTTTTGACAGTTTCAGTTATACGTATTTATAATTTCTTTTTCTTACTATTATGGATTTTACTAATAGAGGGAAATATGGTATACTTTCAGTATATTAAGAATGTCGTCGTAATTGCCGTGCTGCCTGTAGGTTTTATAATAAAAATTATAATATATGTTTATTGCACATCAAAATTAAAATATAAATACAGAAAAAAAATGTAGTACATATTATTCAAAGTACTAAATGGCAAATGGATGAAATCAGACAGTTAGCATAAATGTGCCAGTGTCTGCTTTTCATTTCACCCACAACTGCTATAACAACAAGAAGAGGTATCTTATGTCGAAAAAATACAAAAAAGAATGAACAAAATTAAAAAAAAAAAAGCAAAATTGCATATCAAATAACAAGACAAAATCGAAGCGGTATTCACTAAATGTCAGAGTTCGAAATGATGTGTCGAACATGACGTGTAAAACAATGTAGTGTTAAACTGAAAACCTGAGCGGGAAGATTATTATTGAATCGCACTATGTTGAACGAGAATGATCTCTCAAAAAGAGCAGTGCAATGGGCAGGAGGTGTGATATAATGAAGAAACCGGATGTTAACGTTGTGAATATCACTCCTAAATCTTAACCTAAGATAAAGATTGGGAGGAGTCTTCATGGTGAGGATCTTGTAATAATCTTGTAATAACCAATTCAGCTCGCGCAATTTATGAGAAACATGTTCACGTCTGCGTAGGCCATAAATGAAACAAAAACAAGAGTTTTGAAGTTTCTGAATCCGTTAAGAAGTCTTGCTGTCAGGGCAAGGTACGTACACAACATCACAGAAATTAAAATGCTATAATATGAGAGCATCAAACAGACGTTTTTTAGATGCAATAGAAAGATAGCTCCTGTGCGAATAGAGACGCTTTAAGCTGGTATAAGCTTTACGGATACATGAACTAACGTGATTTTTGTACCTAGAGTCCGAATCCACAAGAAGGCCAGGTTTTTAACCGAATTGGTTATAGTTAAAATGGAATCATTAATCTTTAACGTTATTAAATTAGTGGCATGTTCAGCATCAACCTTCTTGCTAAAAAGTATCACGAATGTTTTATTTGCGTTAATATGTAAATTATGTTGGTTGGAAAATGTGACAATTTGGTTAAGATCGGAATTAATGCGGTCGCTTAATGAATAATATATCTGGGTATCGTCAGCATAAAAATGATAACTACAGTGATTCAGGCAAGTGCGTAATTTCGAGGTATAAAGTTTGTAAAGAAATGGGCCCAAAATTGAACCCTGAGGAACGCCACTGCGAACAGGCAAAGTATTGGATACCTTATCAGGCCTGACAGCGAAAAAAAGATAACTTTGCACCAAACGACTCGACTCCACACTGAATCCAAGGGATTCCAGAATAACGATGAGTAATTTATGATTTACTGTGTCAAAAGCACGAAAAAAATCTAGGAGGACCAAGCAAGTAAATTTCCCACAGTCAGTAGCTGCAAGAATGTCATCTTGCCGATAGAGCTGTTGCACAACTGTGATTTGACCTAAATCCATACTGATAGGAGGGTAAAATGTCATAACAATTTATGAATCTACGGATTTGACCTTCTAGCAGCTTCTCATAGATTTTCGACATTGCACACAAAATACTTATTGCTCGCAAGTCACCAAATGATGCCGGATATTGCTTTTTTGGAAGCGGCAAAACACGTGATTTTTTCCATATGCTGGGAAACACACTGGAAGAAATACAACAATTGAAAATATGGCATAAATACGGTAAAGTATGCGGGCAGCACAACTTTATCTGTTCCAAACTGATTCGATCTACACCAAAGTGAATTAGAAGACATACCACGAATAACGGAAAATATATCACCCTCGGTAACGGCTTGAAAGAAAAAATGTTGATCTTACAATTTCTGAATTGGAATAGAATTGAATAAATGTCGGGATCTGGATCTGCAACAGAGGA
This sequence comes from Dynastes maya, assembly GCA_029619315.2. Classification (NCBI taxonomy): domain Eukaryota; kingdom Metazoa; phylum Arthropoda; class Insecta; order Coleoptera; family Scarabaeidae; genus Dynastes; species Dynastes maya. Next base: position 19,212,124 of record JAROYE020000011.1, on the reverse strand, counting down.
ACATGAAGCTACAAAGAAGTAATTTATAGATTCCACATCACATAAGTGTGGTGGGAGTGAAGTACAGCGATTATGGGGATGAATGATATTCATATTTCTCTTTTAATAGCAGCAGTCGTTAAATTACGGAGCTTCTTATAAAAGGAAAAATTTGCGAGGTTGTGAGAACATTTAAATTTGAGAAAGGCATTGTCTCTTAGCTTTTGCATCGTCTTGCTGGTATCAGTTACCCACGGTTTACATTCTCGTGTAATCCTACAAGTACGATAAGGAGCATGAAAATCAAAAAGAAATTATTAAAGAATCAGACATCGCGATCTTGTCGTCGATATCTTCAAGGTCGAAAGTCATGGCAAAAGATACATTAATCAGATCAGCGTAAAAAACTTCATAGTTGAAACATTTGAAATCCTTATAGGTTTTGACAAAGGATTAGCTATGGAAATAGAAATTTCGCATGTGACTGAAAAATGGTCCGAAAAACCATGAATAGGTTTCACTTGAACGTTGGTAGTGATATCAGTGATGTGATTTTAAATTCCTTTAAATAGTTTTCTTTTAATAAAATTTGTATAGTTGTATACCATTTTACAAACATTAAAAATGCTAAAGCAACCAATATATTATTGTTGTCTGTAGCTGTTTCTTGCGCGAAGACAGTTCCTTTTCTTGAAATACATTGCGCTGGGTACGCGTCTTTCGGGAAAACGTTCTTGATATAATTTGCGGCCAGCATGGCGATTACGACGATACAAAAACGTCTAAGATAAGGGTTTTTAAGACCCTTTTGAATTAATTTTGAGGATACTACAGAAAGGAATGTATACATGTACATCATTGAAAAGTGAACAAATTCTCTATCGGGTAGGGTAGACAATAAAAAAGTATGGTATTCCGTTTAAAATTCGAAAGTTGATGCGACTTCCGGTTGAACCGGTAATGATATCTCGTTGATAATATCAGGAAAATTTTAAATTCTAACTTCATAATCTGTGAAAAAAAACTTAAACCAATATCTTACAAAAGCATGAGAAGAATTCGGAGTTAAGGTGGAAAAAGATGCAGCAGGCAACGTAAAGATGCTTTGCCGCCCACTGAAAAATTGAAGGAAAGAGAAAAGGAACCCTATTGGAAATATAAAATACAAAAAGGGAGATATTATCACTGAGGAAGATAAAATTATGAAAAGGTGGAAGGAATATTTTGCGGCATTATTAGGAACAGGAGAACAGAAGATGGAAACACCAAAAGAAAACATAGCAGAAGAGGAAAGGAAAATTGAAAGAAGCGAGGTGGTAGAAGCTGTAGAAAGAATCAAAGCAGGAATAGATAATATATGACCAGAAATAATCAAGTACATGGGAGAAGAAAGAATCAACTTATTGCATAACATATTGAAAATCGCATGGAGGACAAATAAAATCACAACAGAATGGAAGATTGCGGTGATAACACCTATATATAAAAAGGGAAATTATAATAATTGTAATAACTACAGAGGAGTATCACTACTAAGCACAGCCCTTAAAGTATATGAGAGGATTATTGAAGGGAGATTCAAAGAAAAAACAGAGGCAATTTTAGGAGACTCACAAGCACCATTCAGGGCAGATAGATCCACACATGATTGAATATTTGTAACAAGACAAATATCAGAGAAAATTACGGCTTCGAATAAAAAAACCTACATAAGGACGATAGATTTAGAGAAAGCATTTGATAGACTATTAAGAAGTAAAATTTGGGAAGTTCTGGAGAAGTGGGGCATAAATAAAAAACTTATAAAAGTAATAAGGACCTTATATGAAACAACAGAAAATGTAGGGAGAATACGGGGGAGACAAGGAAGAATTTTGAGCCCGCTTTTATTTATAATGATAATGGACAATATAGCAAAGGAAATAAAGAGAGGGAAGAGGGGGAGCGATTTAGGCTACAAAAAACTAAGACCGATAGAAATAAGTAAATTACTTTACGTGGATGATTTAATAATCTTTGCAAACGACAAAAAAGAATTAAAAAACGGAATAGAAAGATGGGCAGAAGAGCTAGAAAAATATAACTTAAGAATAATCACAGGGATGTCAGAAATAATGACAAACGAAACGGAGAAGACGGAAATAGATCTGCAAGGCGAGGAAATAAAAATGGTAGAAAAAATACGATATCTAGGATCAATAACAGAAACACATGGAGAATTCAAAGAAGAAGTAATGAACAGAATAAACAGAACAACAGCGATATACAGAACACTGTACCACCAGTTATTTAATAAGAAAAATATATCCCAAAACACAAAAGTAAATATATATGAGGCGGTATTAGTACCAACGCTCATTTATGGAAGTGAATCATTGGTCTTAAGTAAACAATTAAAAAGTAAAATTATGGTGTGTGAAATGAAGATCTTAAGAAAAATTGCGGGGGTGACTAGAATGGACAAAGCGAAAAGTGTTATACAAAAAGTTGAAACTCATCAGCTAAGGTGGTTCGGGCATGTGGTAAGAATGGACGATAATAAGATGGTGAAAGTGATATGGGAAACGGAGACAGGAGAAAAAAAAAGAAGAGGCTGACCGAGGAGGACGTGGAATGATGAAATAGCTGACATATTAAGAAAGAAAGGAATGGACTGGACTCAAGCAAAACGAATAGCTAAGGATAGAAATGAATGGAGAAGAAAACCCTCGCAAGGAGAATAGAAAGTGTAAAAAGAATTTTAAACAAGTATCTGAAAATCGCAACACCGGTATATAATTCCCTCACAAATGGGGAATAAATTATTTGCTAAAAAGAAATTCAAATAAAGACATAAGAAATTTGCAATTAAAATGCTTTTACACTTGAGTAATGATTAGGGTTGCAACTTTCGGTCGGCGCGCCAGGATCGTTGTAAGTATATACAATGGGACAAAGGACGACTGGCAAGCGATGAGGTAGTATTAAAAGTATAAACAAAGGTCACTTTCGTACAGGTTTACTACCTACCATCCAGGTTTGCTTTTGTGCCATTAAACGTACCCACAAACAGATAGCCGACTGGACGAAGCGAATATTAATTTTGCTTTTAAATGAGGATGGTATGGAAAATACCTGTGTTAAGGAAGACAACGCATTTAGTAAATTTATTTTTCGACATAATCTCCTTGTAGCTCTACAGGTAGCGCACCACATTCGCGTCCGTTTACATACAAAAAACGGCGAAATATTTTTGTTAAGAGCTATGTAGGTTCATTAAGAGCAAGTTTTAAAATTGATTTGTTATATACAGGATAACTCAAATAGAAGTGTAAAAACTTAAATGGAATACCTTGTATATTATTGCAAATGTTGATAGTGCGGGCTAAATTTTTTAATTTTAATTGCATTAAAATTATAATAATTTGTTTTTCAGTTATTTCAAAGAATTACAATTTTTTTGTCGATTTTACCCCTGTTGGCAGTATTTCTCCTCTCTGTTTCAGATCGGTTATCGATTTCTAGTCCAGCACTATCCAAATCCTTAGACGTTAAATCATCGAAGGACCCTATCAAATTCAGTTCGTCAATCATCTACAGCTTTAAATTCCCACCTCTTAATAAATACATAAATTCTTTATTGTTATAGACGTCAGTACTCTGGCATCCGTTGACTCCTTGGACGCAAAGAGATCTAAGCAATTGAGAAGTTCGCTAACACGCTCAATACCATTTCCAAGGTATCTACATTTTGCGTATTTTTAGGTTTCAGCAAAGTATCTGACGTGATTCCCCGGAAACAGATCAGCTTCTTCGAAGAAGCCGGCTCCACTCCAAGTGAAATAATAGGTAGCAAGACTGCGTTGGAACAAACTGAAGGTTAGTGAGTAGTCGATGCGTAACTTGTTGTAGAGGGTTCCTACACTCAGAAAAATGTTTAGTAATCCTAATTAAATATATAATAAGCGCAAATAACAACTTTATTTACCACAAGAAAACGAAGATCCTTGTCATTCAGTATATGCGGTAAGTATGCCACTTTACTTAAGAACGAGCACCAACAATGTTGGAAATCATATTTTTAAGATACTTCAAAATATTCCGAAATTAGTTATAAATTCGAAAGAAACATGTTTTTGAACGTCTATCATCGTTTGACAGTTGTCAATACTTCATTTTTTAATTGTATTTTTAACTCAAATTCCAAAAATATACGACTTCCGTAGACAACTACATGTTGGGATGGTGGAAAAATATTATCACGCAGTCTTGGAAAGCAAAATGGAATACTCACCTGTCACCTTTGCAGGTAATCTATTGTTAATGTCTAAACGAATAACAGGGTTAATTTTTTTTAATGGTTGGAGGTACCCGTACTGCACTGCACTGAATTAAGAATGGCAAAATGTTCAGTGAGAAATATTGTTGAACAGTATAGACAAACTGGAACCATCAAAATTAAAGGAAGAAGTACTGGTAGACCTAGAATTATAAATGAAGGGCGCCACAGAAATTTGGGACACGTTAATTCCTGAATTTTGCAACAAACCTGCAAAAAGTATGCCAACATCTATTCGAGCGGTTATCTACTCAAAAGGAGACGAGTTACTACACGCAGAGAAACGTTTACTTGTATCAAGACTATCCACCTCAATTCACGACAATTACTGTTTCAATTATCCACAATACAAGCTGTTTTAAATCAAAAGAAATATTTTCTTAGCGTTTTTTTTCTCCGCTTGAAAGAAGTATATACTTGTAATGAAATAATTGTATTTCTTTGTTGACATTTGTTAACCTGCCTCAAGAAAATCTTGCAGAAAATTTGAAGAAAGAGATTCTTAGTACAAGTAAATGATAGTTTTCTTAATTCCAGAAAGCGTTTAGGTACTGTTCATAAATCAACAGTTTAATTTTCTTAAAATAAAGCATTTATTTACTTAGAATTCTTGATATGCATATTATTTATATCCTCATTATTAATTGCACTTACCTTGTTTAAAACAGTACATATAATGCAGTAAATTATTCTCATTGCTTGTGATTTTAAAAAGGCTAAGGTCTACAGAATAACGTTCAAACAAAAGTGAATTTTAATGTAGAAGTACACATGAAAAAGGTACCTAGAAACAGTAACCAAGATAATGCTGACATATAGCTCATGGTATTGATGGAATCACTCCTGGAAAGAACAATGTGAGAAGAGAAAAGCACTAACGCTTTTTGCTCCTGCCCACATTGCTGTTCATCTCTCAGTTTATGTAGCTAATCTTCAAAAACAGCACTGAAATATTTTTTGGCGCCACCTAGTACCAAGAGATATAGTCATGCCGTCCCAAAACGTAGCGACAAAAACCGGAATACAGTTGCCATACTTACCCATACAATGATATAACCTTTAACGTACAACGTTTCATAAACATTTTCAAAAGATACCGGTTAATGTAATATTAATATTTTCTCAACTTAAAACTAAATGATTTACTTGGATTTTTTTGATTTTCTATCCCAAGAAAATATCTATTTAATACAAACAAAATTTCAAGAAAATTATTTTTTATTTAAATATTTTTATAGTTTTGAAATAAAAATACTTTCTTGAATAGAGACTGTTCTTTGCTAGGAAATGTAATTTCTTGATGCAAGAAACCATTTCTCTGCGTGTAGAGCAATATGGCTGACTGGCAGCAGCTGATATTTACAAATACAACAATGGCAATTATAACCGATGTGCTTATCCTCTCCCAATGAAACATGACAAGTGAAACTTCTCGGCGTAGGAATAATACATTCCATTGGCACTGCTGGATCCAGAATTTTCAAACTAGGATTGCACTCCATTGGAATACGCTATATAAGTCTCTAAATTGATTTTTTCGCTGATGTCATTTCGATATTATTGCTTGCGATATTTGCGGCTGTGTGTTATAAATTGCATCTTTTCTGAAGCTGCTCTGCATTTAAATTTGGTTCTAAATGTAAAAATGATACAAAGGAATCCATTAATAGTACAAAACTATTGCAGAAAATAAAATACCAAATCAAGGCCGCACTGTACACACGATATTCTTCCAAGCCTCATTGTTCCAGTAACTCGTCTATTATTTTGATATGTGATCAAGATAATTCGGCCGCAACTATGATGCATGCATAGGCTACAATTACCTTTTTGATTTGATGAAAATTTAGACAATTAAATGATTTACTAAAATAAAAAAATCTTTAAAAAAGAAAATTGACCTCTCCGAGCATTTCTTCAAATAATAAATTGCTTCAAATTTAATGAATTTATCCCATAATTTTGCCGCGTGTGTTATTGGTGTCAATATTAGTTATTGGTCTTGCCACCTATGCTTGCCACTTTGTGAATGAAAGCCCAGATGAGCTAAAAGGTTGGACACGTCTGCCCTAAACTAACAACAAGTAACGAAAAATGTATAATAACGTATGTAGAGCGCGTGATGTAGGCCGTGATTATTTCAAGATCGACGGATCAGTGAATGCTATGCAGTCGTAATATTCGCATCGAGCTTTCTCCCCAAATGATTCTGCGGATATTTACTATATCTATTCTTTATTTCGTTATTAGGTTTTTAAGGTATTTATTTTCCATATTAAACACTTAACAGCGACGATACAATATTTCGAAAGTCGAAATATAAAATTGAGAGACGCGTTCAATACATTAAACGACACATTCAATAAATTCCGGGTGATATTACAAATAAGCTGATTAAGTTGATGTAGTGTTTAGCAGAAACTCCGATTTAAGTACACTAAATCAATCGTGTGCACGAGAAATACAAAATTCAAATACAGCGGTACGGAATTAATTATTTCCAAAAACATTTCGTAATCCGAAATTTCGTAACTGGAATCAAATGTTCTTATAAGAAATAAAGTAAATAGAGTTAATCCGTTTTCATAATCAAAAATGAATCAGAAATCCATTTTATGTATTTTAAATACAATTGAACATATAGAAAATAAAGTTACGTTGAAAAATCAATAATATGAAAAACTTCGACTGGGTTATTTCTCCATCACGTCACGGCTTGCTGCGCACGACAGAGGATCTTAAACAATGACAACTAATCTTTATTAATTTAACATTTTTTAGTCAACCGTTTAAATCTTTTTATTGGGTTTAAAATTAAAAAAAAAAAACCCTCGCCTCTATCGTAAACACTATCGAACTGCATCGGCGGGACGCCATCTATTGACAAACCTAACCAACTACCTTGGTGTAAATGTCAGTTAATGTCAATTTTTGGAAGCCTCTAGCCCCGTAGTTTGTTTGTGTCATTTTGATTATTCATTTGACATTTTGTGTGACATATGGAAATATATTTTTTTAATTGGTAGTAACTTCTAAACAAAAGAGAATCGGACCCACGTTAATTTAAGACAAAATGTTTATAACAACCCAGCTATCATCTGCCAAAGTTTGTCATAGAGCTCGTAGAACACTCTATATATTACAAAATTAGCGACGCGACAGATGAGAAATTGTTTGACCGTAAAACTTTCGGCTTTGTTCTTTGAAGAAGATTTTACACAAGGATAAAAGGAATTTCGGATAAAGTAAGAATAATATTAATTATGAATTTAAGTCAGATGCGAAACGGTGGAATACTGGGACGTTAACCACGTAAACCATCGCATTATATTGTATATAACTAACTCTTTCTAGCATCTACACGAGTCGCGTGGAAATTATGCAGAATCTGTAAAAGCTCTAAGCCGCGTTGGGTATCCGGGAGTACCTTTCTGTTTTGGAAACAAAAATTCATCCAAATTTTCTTCTGTAACCCGAAAATTCCGTAATAAGGTACCACTGTATATGTATAAAATATAACTCTCTTATATCACACTTTAATTTCGTTCCGCTTAGGGGTTGTGAGGTTGAATGAACGTTTTCGATACTGAAAACGTTACGTACTAACGTTACGTACTAACTTAAAAAAGAAGCCATTTTACTGCAGAAAATATAGAAAAGTCTCTTGTGGTAATAGCTAATTCATTTCTCCTATTTCCTACTTGAAACAAATTTATTGCATATGTACACATCTTCCATTTCAATTTATAATTAACATATGAATTTCGTTTAAATATATTTACATATACAAACTTTGCGTCTGAAATATGCAACATACACTTAGTGTGTCTCTGTATCATGTTTACGATGCGCGGCTCTGAGTGCGATTTTGCCGTTCACTGATAATAACCATGTTTAAGTTAATTAGGAAAATTGGCTTTACATTCCTTATACTTCCAGACAATTTATTTACTTCACTATTTCGTGACCTATGCAAATCTTAATCTTTTTATTATTTATTTAATCCCGTAGTAACCATATCTACGCTCATCCCAAGAGAAGGATCGTTCCAAGAGTCTATATACAACCAGATTATGATTAAACAGAAGCCAACCTTCAGCTTGTTAGACAGCAAACCAAATCTTATCATGCCGATATCATCCGGAAAACTTAATAGGTATCATAAAAAATGCTCATTTATCCATATTTCTGTTAAGATGATTATGTTATTAGTGTCGAAAGGGTATCTAGCATCGAGAAACAGGGCACAAAATCATCTAAATCCAATTTGATAGAATTTAGAAAATTGAGCATCGAGAGTGATCAAAGATCGGCATTAAGGGTTGAAGTGAATAATTTAGCAAGTAGAGATGAGTCTACAGATGCCCAGCATTTGACGAGCCTGTTACATATTGGTAAGGAAAATATTTCAATCAAAACATTTTCATTTAGAGTTGTTTTAATGTATTACAAAGCTCACTTGGCTAAGCTTCTGTTACGATTGACTTTTTGATGATGACGAAAACAAATGGAACATTTGTTATCAAATGGAAAATTTGTTATCTACGAAATGTTGCCATCGCAAACGTTCTAATTTATTTTAATTTACATTCAGATACTTTGAAGCAACTGAATAAAATTGCTGAAAAGAAAAGAGTACGTAAGTAAATTTTTTTTAACAAATTCTCAACATTCTATCGTGACTTAGAGGAATTGTAAGGCGACACTTGGCTTATTGAAAAATTGTAGAATTGCGTTAAGGCGAGAATCTTTTCGAATGCTGTAACGAACTAATTATTTTTGAGTGCATACTTCAAAAACCTAAAATAAAAGAAGAATAAAAGTGAAGTGTAATAATTAAGTTAAAAATGTAAGAAAAGGAAGCTAATTTTTGAAGGACAGAAGCTAGAGTTTTTAGAAAAAATAAGTCGATTTCTATTTTTGTGTCACCGGAGGTGACGACAACTTGCATATTTTAAATAGAACATCAAAAGGCGAATCCAACGATATTACACATGTTATACTTTAACTGCGAGATGCTGCAATAAAGGCTTTGGTAATCTGTTTTTGTTGTTACGCCAAATTGTTTCTTGTGACGCCAGACTGATCTAAAGAGTTCTTTGCCAAGCAAAGTGATCATAACAATTGCCAAACTGTCAAATCTCAGTTCCAAAAGCGTTAATTATTCTTGTTGTTTATTGTTATTATATCCTGCGTTCTTTCTTTGTTCTCGCTATTATTTTCTCTCATTTTAACTTGTTTTGCTAATTGTTATTTCCTTACTTTATCGAACTTTATTGCTATTAATTAATTATGGTAAGTTTGTTTAAATTAGTTAGTTTTTGATAGACAATACGTCTGTTTTTTTTTGTGTTGTTACTTTTATGGTGGCTTGAGCACGAACCATGCAAAGCTGCTGGGTCAATTTTAATATTATGTAAATTTGGCAACAATTATCACCTTACTTGCTGTGGTTGTGCAACAAATTGTACAATAATTTAAATCATGTTATTTTCTGTCAAAGCAGTTCGCCCTGTAAATTTTATACTATCTATCCTTACTTAGCGCACAGTTCAAATATTTTCGGCTGCACAAGGACAGTGTTCATTATGCTTCATTTCAGTAATTGTTGCCGAATATTAAACTTAGGTACTTGAAGTTTATCTTACGTGATTCACTCAGAGGCCATTGTAAAATCAACAACATAAAAAATTGCAACTTAAGCACATTGCCTACCAAGAACTAACAAATTTAAACAATCCTACCATTCATTAATTATAATAAAGTTCGATAAAGTAAAGGAGAAACAACAATTAATAAAACAAGTTAAAATGAGATAAAATAATAACGAGCACAAAGAACAAACATATTACAATTACAGGTTATGATAACAATAAATAACAATTTACGCTTTTGGAATTGAGATTTGGCAATCGTTATGAATACTTTGTTTAGCAACGAGCTCTTTAGATCAGTCTGGTGTCACAAGAAACAATTTGGCGCTCTTTCCTAAGCGACTTTGCGTAACAACAAAACAGCTAACCAAAACCTTTGTTAGTGCATATCCCCATATTTCTTAAGTTAGGTATAACTTGTGGTATCGTTGGATTCACCTTTCGATTGCCTTTCTAAAAACGTAAAAATGTACAGCTAGTTCACAAAAAATAGAAATCGACGTATTTTGCTAAAAACTCTAGCTTCTGTCGTTCAAAAGTTAGCATGGGGGGACACTTTAGGACTTCACTGTGTAAAAAGTTTGCCGCATGTTTGTCAGAAACGTAGGGTTTTTGTTCTAACATTGTAACATTAGGTATATATTTAGTTTGTCTTTATCGGTTGCTTCACCTTTCCAGAAAGTGTAGATTTATTTTTAATGAGCAGCCAAAAAAGATTATGGTGTAAGATTTGCGGATCACTCTGCTTGCCCAATACTCTATCAGCGAATGCGCTTCGGTCGAAATACCTTCAAAAGTGTACTTTATTCAATTTTACGGCAACAGCCTTCATGTTTCGTACATCAACTATCTGCATCAGTAATACTACCCTGATTAAGTAGCTTTGAGTATGTAGCGACATGAAAGAATTGAAAATTCGCGGTTTTTGTTTTATGACATCTTATTTAATAATTATTATTAAAAAATAGACAAATATGTATATCAGACCACATTGTACCTAGTATTGAAGTCTTACTTTGTGTATAATAAGTAGAGTTTGTTAAAAAGGTGGTACCGGATGGCAGTAGCGTAGCGGTAGCGGCGTAGGTAGGGGTAATTTTCAACTCGTAGTCGATCTCGACAGTACCGCGAGAGAGTTCAAAGCTACAGTACGTTGCACGCTGCACGCAAAATAAGTACGCGGAGATGGGACACCCAAAGAGTGTAACGTTCCCTTCGAATGTGAATAAATATCTCAGGCATTTCCCTGGATTAGAATATAGAAGTCCGCATATTTATTGCACAATATGCAATAGCGGATTGCTAAGTCGTGATAGGTGTGAATGTAGAAAACATTGTAAAAGTAAACGTCATGTATTGAATTTAAGAAACAGTATCCCATACTGGCAATTTTGATATGATTTTATTTTTATGTTAAGTGTGTGCAGCATCCCACAACATCTAGTATCTAATGAACACTTTCGTCTTTTTTGGGCTAAGTACGTTCCCTCATGGAAGCTGCCAACATCTATGCAATTACAATACAATTTGCCATGTGTGCAAGGTACAGTAAAGGAATGTATAAAAGACGAGTTGAGAAATAAGAAAATCTGCCTATGTATGGATGAAACAACTGATGCTCAGAAACACAGCGTCATTCATGTTGTAGCGCGTCCTTTAAAACCTGATGGTCCACCAGCTTCATTGTTGTTATCCAGTAAAAGGATTCAAAAAACTAATGCAGAAACCGTTGTCAAGATAATAAAAGATTCGTCGAGAGAATTTTGTAACACAGGAACCCAAGTCACAATGTTCGTTGCTGACGGAGCCGCAATAATGCTGAGAGTTGGTAGGATATTGAAAATATGCTTTCCGACCCTTCTTCACATAACATGCCTCATACACGCATGTCACTTCGTAGCAGAAACCATTCGAAAGAAGTATTCGATGGTGGATAAGTTAATAGCATCTACCAAAAAAGTGTTCATCAAATCTCCCAAACACATCCGTGTATTCAAACAATTATGCCCGAAATTACCACCACCACCTCAGCCTGTAATAACGCGATGGAGAACATGGCCCCAGGCAGTATCGTACTAACAGAAATATCTTTCACAAGTGAAAAATGTCATTTTGAAACTTGATACAAATGATTCTGCAGCAGTTCGAGATAGTCAGCAACTTTTTCCAATTCGGACGTTCAACAACAAATAGATGAAATTTCCATGAACTATTCTAAAGTTGCACAAGCTATTGAGCAATTAGAAAACAGTCGCTTATCTGCACGAGACGCATTAAATTGCATAAACAATTTACAAACCGCGCTAGAAAACTTGACGAACACTATAGGATTCGATGTTGTTCAAAAATTTGGTGCAACTTTAACGAAAAATCCCGATTTACAAAAGGTTCGGTCTATAACTGAAAATCAAGAGTGCCCAGATGAGGAAAAGCAATATCCAACATTTGCAAATCTTACTTCACTGGATGTCGAACGATCATTTTCGAAGTATACGACAACGTATTCACAACACCGTCGACAGCTGAATGAATCGACAATGGAAGCGTTGCTGATGTTGTAATTCTACGCAGCTTACCAGGGCGGTTGCCAATTGCCACAGTGGACATCAAGACGACAGGAAAAGGTAACAATATTATTTTTCACTAATATTGTATATTACGTACCTAGTTTTATGCGGTGCGCCACTGCCAGTACCGCCATTTTAACAAACTCTAATAATAAGATATAGAAGTTTTTCAACTTTAAGAAAAGAATCTAAAGCTCTATGGGAAAGTTTTTATCAAACTAATAAATTCCTGGTGAAGCAAAACCTTTATAAAGCTTAAGAAATAATACATCTGCACTTAACAGTACGATAGGAATAGCAATTTTTTCTATATTATCATTCCCCAACCAAGGTTGCTTTTATGACAAGTAATTCCAAAAAGAATAGCAAATGTATCAACAATTGCCACAAGTGAATTAAAAGGAAACAAGCCATAAATAACATTGAAGAATCGATATTATGAACAAATTGTAAAAAATTTAGCAATACATATTATTTCCGACTGTTGAACACTAGAACCATAAAGTCTAGTAGAAGTAGGCATTCTAATTTACGCCAAATCCGACACAGTCGAACAGGAAACTTTATGAAATGGAATAAAAACATCCTAAATATACATTTATCAATAGGGTATAAAATCAAATAACCCTATAACAGTATTATTTACTTGAATAAGTTAAGATTTAAACTTTAAAGTAATAAAATAGATCTAGACTTTTAACAAAATGAACGGAAAATCACTTACATAATTCCTCATATTTTCCAAAGCGGTTAACAGCGGTTCTGTATTTTTACTGTGATGTTTCAAATGATGATTAAAAATATTGAATAGGGAGATAATCTGCGTTCCTTTTATTTAAGTTTTTCACTTACAGAGATTAAATTTATTACTTACAGTTAATATGCGGGTGTGTTATATGTATTTGTGTGTTCCGTCTTTTAATGAGTCCTAGTTTTCTTTTTTCAGCAGTATCAATATCCAATATCCTCTTCTAAAGCCTCTTTGATCGTTTTCTCGATGAAATTTTTCTTGATTGCTTCCTAAAATCGTGTTTGCTTGATTAAATACTCTTCGTTATTGTTTCTAACTGTTTCTATTTCACTTCTACAGTTCTTCAATATTTTAAACTTAATAATTTCAGCAACGTTTAGTTTTAAAAATGCAATTTCTAGATTTTTCTGTCGAAAAGTGTTTGTTTACTATCAGAATGTTTACGTAACTAACTTCTTGTTTATCGGTTGTCCTAGCATTGCCAATCTAACAAATTGATATTTAATTTTGATGTTTTGAAGATCGAATTCGGTGCCGCAGGCGACGTAAGGGATTTTGATGGTTCCTTTCCAAATACAGTGCGTTTCTTGTGTGTGTTCGTGTAATTTCTACAAATAATGTTTTAAAAATGTAAATAACCTAAAATAACTCGGAATTTTGATTATTCCCTGTAACGTAACATTAACGGAGTTTTTTTAAAGAATAAAAGATTAATAATAAAAATAATCGGAATGTCAGAATTCGAATATTGATCCAAAATAATTCAAATTGCGCAAATGTTCTGTTAAAATCTAATATTTAACTAATTTTGATATTAAATTTGTTAATGTGAATTTAGTAACATTTAAACGTACGCTCTTCACGTCGAACATCCCAATACAATACACAATAATCCACATACCATCCCTAAGAAGTGTTGTAAATATCTGTGCGTACTTCGACGTATATTTTTTTAAATCTTCGAAAAAGTTGTACGAACGCGTATTTTCGCTTTTTACATATATGTACAAATAAGACTATCAACTCCTTTCACAAAACAAAATTCAAGCAATAAGTTTTTACAAAAATGTTGTATGCTACATTTTAGTAACAAATATTTTAATCTGTACTTTTAATATAAAGAAAATGTAACTACATATGAGGAAAATTATTAATTTTTAGTTAACTTTGTTCATTTTGTTTAGCTCTAAAAAGTAACTAAAGCTCGGGTTACACTAGAAATATTGTGAGAATGAGAGCCCTTAAATATTTCCTTCAAAACCCTTTCATTGAAGTTCTAATGCAAAAAACTTTGATTTTGGGAATAAAATGCACTTTTGAAGTCATTTCGACCACAGTGGAATGTGGCAATATTATCAGGTTCCTTGCCGGAGTCTAGAAATGTATTTCGAAATAAAATCGTGATATTTGTGTAGGAACGATAATTTCAACACTATTCGTCCTTACAATATAAAAAAAAAATCTGTGATCAATAATCTCTTCATTGTTTTACACAATATACTTCCTCCTTAACATTAAACTTGATTTTGTTCATAGTGATTTATGAGTACGCCAGTGGTTTGGAATAACTCGTCGCTTAACGTAATTCTATAGTTTCCAACAGTTTTCAGTGTAGCTTCTGCATTAACTATCCCCTTCCAATTCCGCTTTAACAAGTACTTAATCATTATTTTGATTACGATATATTCCTTCTCAAGTTGAAGATGAATTACGAAAGATTCACGCTCTTGAAAGTAAAGAAACACTTGAACCAATCTATCTGTGCCCATGCTTAAACACATTGAACAAGACTACATGTTTCCAATGTACGTGCAAGCAAGGCGTCTGTTTGAAACCAGATAAAAACGACCTCGAAAGAATGGAGCAGGTTTTCGATCACCTTCCTCCAGCTGAAAAACCTAAAATGAAGTGCTTCTTGAAAATCCTCTGCAAAATCAGACAGATTATGAAACTAAACCTTAGCCAAGAGGAAACGGATGCTAAAATAATTAAAATTCTAACTGGTTTGGGTCCTTGCGAATGTGAAGGTGGCCCATGCGAATGTCAATTACATCATTTAGACTTGGCTACTATGCAGAATAATGTGGATTACATGGCCGCTACGATACTGGATGAATTCAATAAGGTTCTAGATGAAAAGTTGCAGTCCAAGTTGGGCATTACTTTGGAAAAAAGACGCGATGTCAGAAATAAAAGGTTATCAACGGAAGATTTGTCCAGTTTTGAAGCTGATACCCCTCAAATGATTGCGTGCCATGTATGCCAAAGTCAAGTTTGTATGTGTAGAACGAAATGAAAAAAACAAAATTGTGAAAATAAATGAGAGTAAATAAAAGAAAATAATATATAAATAACGCACTTTTTTGCTTAAAACTTTGAACACCTTTTAGATTCACTTTTAAATCCAATGGGTTCTCATGATTTTTTCTCTAGCTACGTAGATTACATGATACATACGAGATAGGCGTCATAAATTCTCTTCGATATTACTGCTTGCGATGTTTTTGGCTGTGTGTTATAAATTGCATCTTTTCTGAAGCAGCTCTGCATTTAAATTTGGTTCTAGGTGTAAAAAGAATCCTTTAATAGTGCAAAACTATTCCAGAAAATAAAATACCAAATCAAGACCGCACTGCGTTTTTACTTACATTCAGAGACAGGCCAATACTCTTCCAAGCCCCATTGTTACAGCAGCTCGTGTATTATTTTGATATGTGATCAAGATAATTCGGCCGCAACTATGAAGCATAACGAAACAAATGTATAGACTTCAATTACCTTTTTGATTTAAAGGGAGCAATGATTTCATTTCTTAAATAACAAGATTTACCCTTGCTTTTTGTGATTAATAAAATTTGTTTTTTACTCTTTAAATGACTTTTATTATGAAAATTTAGGCAATTAAATGATTTAATAAAACAAAAAAAATCTGGAATTGTTATTTCTCCTGAATAGCACCTTGCATCAAAAATGCAAGTAGTATGAAAAAATATTACTTTTTTTTTTAAGTTTCGAGGTAATTTGAATTTTAAAATTAAATCTTGGTACCTGAAATTTTGAAAACATTTCAAAAAATCGAAAATTTAAATTTTGAGGAAGTTAAAGAAGAAAATTGTTTTCTGGCCTTCAAATTGTTCAGGTAGCTAAAGTTAACACTACACAATAAAAGAATCTCAATTGACATCTTGCTTAGTGTCCGAAAAATAGCTCGTTTTAGATTTTAACAATTTCGAAAAACCCCGTTCTTTAACTAATATAAATAAACATCACTCGGTATATCTGATGGGGGCTAAATAGGTTTTCAAACAGGTTTTTTTAATAAAAAATAAAAATAACCATTTGGTGACGACTTTATGGCGGTCACTGTAAAAGGAATAGAATTTCTACGTAAGAATTCGCCTTAACCTTGAACATAGTGTCACTCTGGTGATGATACAGTCAATGGAATATTTTCCAAGGATTTAGCTTACAATTAGTCAGAAACATTAAGCTTAACGCTTTCTCCGTGATAACTTTATTGGGAATGGTAAATTAGTTGAATTATCAATGCTGCTATGGAAGGGATTTATGCTGTAATTTCTTTGTATCACTAGAAATTGTTGCAATATTTTTGTTTTTATTATAATAAATACTTCCAAATAATAAATTGATTGATCCAATGCGGCTCTGTGTGAGGAATGCATCATGAAGTTGCAGGAAAAGAAAAGTCCACTTTCTCACAATAACTCAAAATTTAATAAGAAAAGAGCGACCGGTTTCGGGACTAACGTCCCATCTTCAGGCTCGAGTTAATAGTAGTAGTAAGGAAACTATCAAATTAATAAATAAATAAAAATAATAACTACACATTCTATACATCAACAATTGTTGGACTACTTGTGTGGTGGGTAATTAGAGTAAATGACTTTGACCGTTTTTAATATGTTTATACGTCCCAATTTACAAGTTTTTTAAAAACTTCATTTACTCTAATTACCCACCACACAAGTAGCCCAACAATTGTTGATATATAGAATGTCTAAATTTTGAGTTATTGTTTCTTTTCCTCCAACTTCATAATAAATTCATCCTTATCTTAATTTTAAAATATTTTCTCACGTAAGTAGGTATAGGAACCCAAAAAGTAACAATGTTCGATAAATTTTGTAAAAATTTACCTCTAGTGACAATTGGTAATTCAAAATTATTTTTATCTATAATTTCATAATTTTATACTTATAATGAGGAAGGATCTATCACAGATAAAACTAGAAACACTCAGATATGTCTATGCTAATTATTTCCTATTACAATATACAATGTATCCTGATTATTAACGCTGGCCACGAGCGGTACCGCGCATCGGCGTAGAATCAGTTCGGACCGAGAGGAACGGTAGTATTACTTCGTCTGCGGAGCAGTACGGACATTTTCGCAGCCGGTCATTTGCGCAACTGTTTATCTGTCCTAGAAAAATTATGATTTCGTCAGCAAAACGACCGCGGTCGGACAAACTTCGAAAATTTATTGCAGAAATTCCAGACTTAAAATATGAAGGTGCTAAAATTAAATGTGTAATCTGTAAAATCCCGTTAATGTGTTGGTCCAGACAACATTGTCTACGACACGTAAATAGCGAAAAGCATGTCTCAAAAGGAAATTGCGCACGAGACAATGAAAAATTTATATTTAATTTATGCGTTACGTTTATCGCATGTAATATACCGTTTAATTTACTAGACAAGGAACCATTTATCTGTTTTTGGAATAACTATTCGGAGTGCAAATTACCAAGTCGAACATCGTTACGAAGAATTGTGCCATCTGCGCGCGAACATATTGAACAAAAAATAAAATCGGAGTTGAAAGATCAAAAATTATGGTTATGTGTCGACGAAACAACAGATCGGAAGAAACATTCTGTTCTTAATGTAATGGCACGCAAATTGGAACCTCATCAATCGGCACGTTCAATTCTATTAGTCTCCAAACGAATACAACAGTATACTGCCGAAGTAATTTCAAAGTTAGTGTTAAATACATTGGACAAGTTTGAACTTTCAACAAACCAACTCTTGATGTTAGTGAGTGATGGTGCTGCAAACATGCTTTCTGTAGGCCGGTCTCTTAAAAAGCATTCTGCTAATTTGTTACACATTACGTGTAAAATTCATGCTCTCAATCTCGTGGCGGATAGTATCAGAAAATGTTATCCTGAGGTAGACGCTTTAATAGTGCATACCGAAGCAGTATTTGTCAAATCACCGAAACGTATTCGCGAATTTCACAGACTGTGCCCCCGTATACCAGAGCCACCAGAACCTATTCTAACTCGTTGGGGAACATGGTTGCAGGCCGCGTTTTATTATCATAAATATTTTGACAATATTAAGAACGTGGTTTTACAATTCGATACAAGGGAAGCTGCCGCTATCCAGAAAAGCCAGTCGAAATTTCAAGATAGTCAGGTTAAAATTGATTTAAAAATCATTCACGACAATTACTTCGGGCTAGCAGATGCAATAGGAAAACTACAAAATCCTGCGGTGCCGTTAGAAGAATCTCTACAAATAGCGCAACATGTTCACGCACAGCTATGCGCGATTGAAGACGCAAAAAATGTTTCTGTTCTAGAAAAATTTGAAAGTGTTTTTGAGAAAAATTCTGATTTTGGCACATTAAGTCACATTTGTAAAGGTGCGTCAACAGAATCGTTAAGTTATTTGAAAGATTATTTTACTTACGCAAATATTACGTCACTAGATGTAGAACGTTCGTTCTCTGCATATAAACGCATTTTTTCCTCATGCCGTACTAGTTTTGCCGAAACAACAGTTGAAACATATCTAATGTTGCAGATATTTAACAGACGTTATTCATTTTGTGATTTCACGGAGTACTCTTAAAATGGTAAGTGTTTGAGCACGTGTTATTTAATTTTTATTTAAAAGATGAGCGAAATTATTTGCGGCAGCAAACATCTCTATTAGCAGAATAACTCTAGTGGAACGCGAGCCTTGGTCGACTCTACGCTACTGCGCGGTACCCCTTATGGCCAGCTTTACTGATTATTATACAAAAAATTTAAAATATTGATGATTGTTTACCATGCCACACCAAAACAAACAGTAATAGTGATAATAACAACTTTTATTGATTCATAATTCATTATTATTCCACAAAGTTCTACGTGATGCTTGATACAAAAGAACGGTATAACACCTTTGTTTACCTCAATGAATCCCCAAAGAATTTATTCTTTAAAATAGAAAAAAATGGAAAGTAATAGGTGACGACAAAAACATTTATTATCGCAATGAATAGTTCTGTAACAGAAATAGATTGCTAGGTTTCTAAAAGTTAATCTTGCCTTGCTGGTAAATTTGTTAATAGACCATTACGAATTTATCTATTACATGATTGATTTAGAAATGAAATTTTATGTATTTGCCATGTAAATAATTTTAACAGATCCAAAACGTTGCAATTTCTCGAGATTTTTTCATGCTTGAATTATGGAGTTTTGGGAAGTAACCCCTGAAGTTCGGGCTATAAACAAGCAACTAATGACAGTCACAGATACCTTGTTGTTCCTTTGAGGAATTTGTATCTACACGCAGAGAAAAGGTTTCTTGCATCAAGAAAATAGATGTTCTTGCGTCTATTCAAGAAAATATTTTTATTTCAAGACTACAAAAATATATAATATAAGAAAATAATTTTCTTTAAATTTTATTTGTATTAAATAAATATTTTCTCAAGGTTAGAAAATCAAGAAAATCTAAGACAGAATAATGTTTCTTCCAAGTAAATCATTTAGTTTTAAATTAAGAAAAATTTCATATTAAAGGTTGAAATGAAAAAATGGTCCAGATCTCACAAAGTTCTTTTGAGAAATTAGGCGACTGGTTTCGTGTTCAAAAAATACATCATCATCAAGGATATTTAAAAAAGAAAAATTACAATAATGGAAAAAAAAACTAAAGTAAATAATTCAAATTACGAGTAAGTGAATGAACTAATGAAAAAGTTTTTTTATAGGTTACAGTATAATTAAATTATTTCTTTTATAATGTAATTAAATAGGGATAATTTTTATGTAGTTTAATAAGTAATGAATTAATATTTATCCCTTTTATTTATTATGGTAAATAGTAATAAAAAGAAAAAATATTACACTAACCGGTATCTTTTGCAAATGTTTATGAAACGTTATACGTTAAAGGTTATATCATTGTACGTGTAAGTATAGCATCTGTAGTCCGGTTTCTACTATCCAGGGAGGCATGACTTTTTCTTTTGGTAGTAGGTAGCGCCTGGAAACATTTCAGTGCCGCTTTTGAAGATTAGTGGCATAAACTGAGAGATGAACAACAATGTGGACAGGAGCAAAAAGCATTAGTGCTTTTCTCTTCTCGCATTGTTTTTGCTGGGAGTGATTCATGTGTACTTCTACATTAAGTTTACTTTTGTTTGAACATTATTCTGTAGATTACCTCTACCTAAGCTTTTTTAAAATCACAAGCAACGAGAATAATTTACTGCATTATGTACGGATATGTCGTACTGTTTTAAACAAAGTAAGTGCAATTAATAATGTGGATATAAATAATATGCATTTCAAGAATTCTAAATAAATAAATGCTTTATTTTAAGAAAATGAAACTATTGATTTATGAACAGTACCTAAACGATTTCTAGAATTAAAAAAACTATTTACTATACTTAAGAAAGTATTGTTTTGTGTTATAACGGCCGTTTACTTATACTAAGAACCACTTTCTTCAATTTTTTTCTGCAAGACTTTCTTGAATGAAGTTAACAAATGTCTTAAACAAAGAAATACAATTATTTCATTTATTTTGATTTAAAAAAGTTATTGTATTGTGGATAATTGAAACAATAACTGCCCTGAATTGAGCGGACAGGTTCTCTGTGTATAGGAAGATGTCTAAAAATTGCAAAAATATCGTGAAATTACATCATGGATGCCACTAGTCACATTCGCAAATGTTGTAGTATTTTCTAAAGTTAGTTTCAAATGTGTAGCAAAATTTTGCAGTTCTTCAAAACTTCTAATCAAAATCAAGTTGAATACCCACAATAAAATAAAAGAATATTTCACAAAATAATTAAAATTACGATTGGAAGAATATATTGCGTGTCCATCTAGTTTGGCTCTTTATAGTAACTACAGACCTATTTCTTTGCTAAGTAGTTTTGCTAAAATGTTTGAATATTTAATTTTTGATAGGCTTCTCTGTTTCTTTAAAAAACATAATTTACTTAACAATTTCCAGCACGGCTTCAGTATACCGATGAGGTTCTGTCAATACTCGAAAACCGCGAATTAGCATGTGGTATATTTTTGGACTTAAGCAGAGCATTTGACAATGTGGATCACTCTATACTGCTTACCAAACTTGATATGTACGGCATTCGTGGGGTTGCGAGTGATCTCATGCATTCGTACCTTAACAACAGAATGCAATTGGTTGAACTTACAAAGAATGGCAAATCTTCACGATCACAAATTCTGCCTCTTAAAAAAGGATTACCACAGGGAAGTGTTCTTGGCCCTATATTATTTAATCTGTATGCAAATGATATAAGTAATGTTGTGCAACGATCTGAAGATATCATTGTAAACTATGCAGATGATACCAACTTACTGGTTCGAGGAAGTGACTATTCTGAATTGAACAGAGAATGTAATAGTTATTTTTGTGCACTTGATAACTGGTTTCTTAACAACAACTTAGCTTTGAATCTAACCAAAACATCTTGCATGGTTTTTCGAACTTCTGCAGCAATACCAAGGCTTTCTTGTATTGAACTGGGCGGTAGGAAAACTGCTATTACCAGTTCAACCAAATTCTTAGGTCTATATATTGACGAATTTTTGAAGTGGTCAGTGCATACGGATAACATCAGTAAACAACTTAATTCGATAACCTTTGGATTTAAAACTTTAAAAAAGATACTTAATACTCCGGATCTGTTCGCGGTTTATTATGGTATATTTTACTCACGCATGAGTTATGGTATCATTTTCTGGGCTCAATCTCCAGAAGTATATAGAGTTTTTCTATCTCAGAAGAAAGTCCTTAAAGTTATTTTCGGTTTATCAAGTAGAGACAGTCTAAAAACCGTTTTTAAACAGCATAATTTACTAACCTTTTATTTACAATTGCATAATTTTTTTGTTTCAAAATAAAATGAATAAAAATGATTCTAAATACAATCACGTACATAATACTCGTTTAAAAGATGACTTTTATCAGTACCCAATACATAGGTTAACATTAACAGAAAGGAATGTGTATTATTCTAGTCTACGTTTATATAACAAACTACCGCTGTTCATCAAAACTAGCAACAATTTAAGAATATTGAAAAGCAGATTGTTTGAATATTTAGTTAATTTAGAACCGTATTCGTTAAACGAATATTGGAATAATTAAAATTATGTAGTTTTGTTGACTTTTCTTGTATACCTTTGTATACTTCGAAATAAATATAAAAAATAAAAAAAATAAAAAAATATATTGTTATGTGACAAATTTAATTAAAAGATTTGAATTGAGGAGATAATCTGTTTTTGTATTTATTTTAAGTATTTACTTACAATAGAAAAATGAATTTAATCTAATTAAGATTACTTACAGTTATTGAGGCGTGTTTTTTTTTTAATGTGTGTGTGTGTGTGTGTAAAATCCTACTAATTGCTGGTTCCTTTTTCCCTCTTCTTCGTGAAATCCTCTTATTTTTTATTCCCCCTTCCCTCTGCTTCGTTGAGTCCCCTTGTTTGGAAGCCCTCTGATGGTTTTCGTCGGTTAAGTTTCTTCAAATGGTTTTTAAAAATTTCGTGACTGATTATATAAAGTTAAGAATCGTTGAATATCATTTATAGTTCACTAAAAATGTTTTTTATATATTTTCACTGGATATTTTCACGATGTTTTAACTTTCTTGTCTCAAACTTCCAAAAGTCAATCGGAAAGATGTTATTATCTGTCAGAATTGTTTTTGTTGCTGACTTCTCTTTTTTTTTCGTCGTCCCTAACATTACCAATCTAATGACTTGATATTTTAATTTTGATGTTTTGAACTTCCAATTCGGTGTCGTAGGTAACGCAAAGGATTTTAACGGTCATTTCCAAACACAATGTGATTTTTGTGTGTATCTGTGTCATTTTTACAATTAATGTCTTTAATACATAAATAACTTAAAATAAGCTGAGATTTTCACTCTCCTCTGTAACATGTCATTTTTTTTTTTTTTAAAGAAAAGATTGATAATATAAATAATCAATAATGTCAGAAGTTCCGCATTAAACTGTATTAAAATCTATTCTCGGCGAATTTTGATATAATAGTAATTATAGTGAATTTAACATACGCTATTCACGTTGAAACATCCCACTACAATATATTACTGCATTTTTTTACATTTCTCTTCAATTTATGTCAATCTCCTTCAACATATCATACACCTACCTAGCTTAATTCTAAGATAATGTTTCTTTAACGCCCGATATCGTAGAGGCTAAAAACGTGAGTCAAATTTTATTCCATTAAGCATTTCTTGTAGTTAACAGCAGTAAATCGAAAAATAACACATACCGTAAGAGCGAGCGTACTATGACCAGCCAGCATAATCGGCATTTTTCGGGGATGAGGGAGCAAAGTCGTGTCCTACACGTGTAGGTGAACGAATATGGGGTTTATAACGTGAGCAAGATGCACAAATGAATTTGCGTTTACGCAATTTTGTCAACCAAATGACATCCCACAGTGACATTCAACACAGCACACGTTTAGATGCGCTGAGTTCGTGTAAAATCAGGTGATCATAGAACGCTCGCTCGTACGGTATAATGCAGGCTACAATCAATAGCTCTTGGTACTTCAGAATTAAGCACATTAGAACAAATTTCCTTGGATACAATGCATTCAGACATTATCATTGGAATTATAAAGTAGATTAACCAGTATAATTATTACGACTAGTATGTAGGGTAATTAAAAGAATAACATTATGTAAACTAATACTGTCTGGATTTAAAAGAATGGTCATCACATGCATAAATGCAACTGATTAACTTGATAATGGATTGCCATCAGCAAGGTCATAAAATATCGAGAGCCGTTGAATATTTTCCGTTGTAATTTCTTAAAGTAGTAGGTGATTTCAATTCATAAAGCAGCCATGATAAAGGGATTCGCCGAAACAAAACTTATTGATGAAAGTAAAAATGCGAAAATGCTAAACACACTCGGGATGCATGATTGCATTAAATGATATTTGAATATCACCAGCTTACTGTAACTCTACTAAATACTTTACTAAGCACTTTTCATCGATAATGAAGATATTATATTATTCCTAAATAAATTTTGGAAGTGCCAATTCATCTTACGTATATCATATTAGCTCTTTAAAAATGGAATAAGTATCGTGCTTTGGTTACAAAACCAAGAAACCAGAGATCATTTTTGGCATAAAGAATCGGTCTGCAAATTCACTTAAAAAATTAATTCTAACACTCTTTCTACTCTCTCTTGGTGTTTTCTAACTCCATATTTATTTTCATCCTTTAAGAGTCTTCTTTCAACAGTTGTATCTCTGGAGGAATTAGGATTATCCCGAAAGGTGTTATTGCGTAGAACCAATTATTCTTCATCCACAATTAGAAATAATTATTTAACAAACATTAGCTGTAACGATGAAGTCATGATGTTACTCAAAAAGGATTTAATTCTTAAACTACATTCAAAATCTCCAGTTATACCTACAATTAAGCAAGTTAATTAACGCAGTAATTTACGATTTTTGATCATTCATAATTAGAGTAACCAAAACTTGCGGACTCGCATAGGCGTCGGTATTACGGGTTAATATAAGAATAAGAAAAATTCATAAATAAACTTACTTGCTAATTATTCAACAAATTAGAGGCATCAGGACGTGAACTACTGTAAACTTGCATCATTGCATATGTTTCCACAGTTACTTCTTTAAACCTTGTGCGTCGACAAGAAAAAATATTCTTATACATAGAAAACGATCTCTCCATATCTAAGGAAGTTACATTTGCATGTAGAAACTGTTTTTCAAAATCACTTAAAAGTTCACTATTCTTACACTTATTATAAACGGCCTCTAAAGTATTAAAATCGGGATTTTTCCTTAAAACATCTGCCAACTTTTGACTAGCGCATAATCCTGGCGTATTATTTAATGTATGTAATTTATTTTTTACACTCTCCACTATGCTTAATGATTCCTGCAATGACAATTCAGTACATTGTAGTTTTCTGAGGGCATCTAGTAATACTGTATAATTGGTATATTTTGTTGTTAAATCTTCTAAAAGTTGAGGAATTTGAAATTCTCTTTGACTTTCTCTAATTGCTTTGGATTCATTCCGATTAAATCGCATTATAATTGAATTTGTTGAAAATGGATCAAATAGTAAGAAGCTGCTGTTAGCCAAGTACCCCATCGCGTTAAAATTGGTTCAGGAGGTTCTGGAATACCTGGACAAATTTACGAAATTCTTTTAAACGTCTAGGAGATTTACGAAACATTGCTTTACTTCCAATCATCCGATCAACGTTTCCGTAATGTTGTCGAACAACTTCACCAACTAAATGCAAAGCATGCAGCACGCAGGTTATATGTATTAAGTTAGGAAATATATGTTTTAAGGATCGCTCAACACTTAACATCGTTGCTGCACTATTTGTCACAATCATCACAACTTGATCTTGGGCAATTTTAAATTTTTTCAAAGCGTTCATTATCACTTTTTTAATATTTTCCGCGGTACATTGTTGAACACGTTTGCAAGCTAACAAATATCGAGATGCTGTGTTCTCGCTAGATAAAACGCGAGCTATTACATTCACAATACTGTTTTTCTTTATATCGGTCGTCTCATCCACGGTAATCCATATTTTTTTGGAACACAAATCACGTTTACACACATTTTCTAGCATCTCTTTCATTCGCGGCAAATGATTCTGTAATTGTGTTTGTGAGGGTAATGGGTACTTTGGAACGTATTGTCGCCAAAACGTTTTAAAAGCTGCTTTTCTCACCAACGACAACGGAAGATTACAAGAGGTAAACATAATTAATAAATGTATGAGGAATAGTGTATAAGGTATTTCAGTTCTTGCATTTCTCATATGCTTAATACCATTGACATGCCTCTGGCAATCAGTTTTGTCCAATGCAGCCAAACGAACATTGCATATTAAGCAAAAAACTGCAATACCGTCATATTTTAAATGGGGAAAAAGTGACACATACTTATGTATATTAGTAGCAAATCTATTACGAGGCATTGTTTCCTTAGGTATGTAAATATTAGTTCTATATGAAACGATACACTAATTATGTACTTGGTATAATACTACAACACACAAAAAAACACCAGCTATATTTTCAAAAGCGACACGTAAGTACATAACCTTGACCGTTCGACTAATCTTTGCAACAGCTCAACCAGTACTAAAACGAAATCTCTCTCAGCGCGGTTTAACATGATTTATATTCAAGGTCGACACTACATGCCTGCTTCTCTACCGGTTTATTTTATTTATGAATTTTTCGTATTCTTATATTAACCCGTAATACCGACGCCTATGCGAGTCCGCAAGTTTAGGTTACTCTAATTCATAATGCAGCACGTACTAATTTCAATTAATCTCTATTTTTCGTGGCGTCCTCTATTAACTACATTGATCATTACAGTTAATTCGGTAATGTAGAGTCGCTATATTATCGACCGGATTAGGGGGGACATGAAAACGATTGACATATTCAAACTGTTCAAATATAAACCGAACCTTATCCGCCTAATCTCAATCATTATCTTACATAGTACGTTTTAATATGATTTTAACGTTACCCAAAAATCATATTACCAAACATAACCTCGTTGCTGAACCACACTTTCGTGATATTCCAAAACAACGCATGCGTCAACTCTACGTATATGTAATTGAACGTAGAAGTTTGGAGTTTAAAAACTTTTCCGCTTCTGTTAAAATTAAGATTATCAGTTCTAAACATTGTGAACGGACGCATTGAAACACCGTTGTTATACTTTAAATACTAATTCTAACTGATAATTATAGCTACTAGTTTTGAGGTTGTGAATGTAGCTTTATCTTTTGTATTTAAAATCTGTATTGGAAGAAAGGTGCGTGTTGCATTGCTCGCAAATGTAATATACACCTTTCTTTTCACCATCAGAAATAAAAATGAATAACTATTTTCTTGGAATGTGAATTAAAATAATTGTTTGGCATAAAGTGAAATGCTCTTTTCTCAAAACGTAATAAACGTTTTATGTAAAATTATTACCATCGGCATTTAAGATTACACCAAGTTGTTTTTGTGTTATACGAAGTAAATTCTATCGGAAATATTTTTTGACAGTGGAAAATATTATACTGTGATTATTGAATCAAAGCAAAATTGCTTCAACTTGGATCTAATCTGCTCTACAATACCAAGATACGAAATGCCTTGTTTCAACGTGTCTCTAACAAGGTAATGCCTGACTCGTTCTTAAACGTTATTAAAATATATCAAGATTCAATTTTTCGGAGTAAGCTTTAAGTATCCCAAAACAACAATCTGTTAAGTACAATATAAGGTAGTTCATCTTGTCGTTTTATATTCTCTTATTAGTCATAATATTAATATATTTACACAAATGATAAGAAGAGTAACACAGATATAGGCGGCACTTCCCCCTTTTTAACAAATCGAAAATCTCGATAAGATGATGAATCGAATATTGTAAAGTGATAAAAACTATGACACCAAGTGCACGGACCTCAGTCTTCCCATACCATCGTCGTAGTATGGATTAAGTTCTATATAGCTTTGCAGTATCAGTAACGCCGACTATCGTCGTTCAAATGTGAATTATTCGCCGTTTTGTATGTCTAGCGTTTTCACATACCGGAAGTAGAATTCGCATAGTTGTCTCTTTAATTTGATTAGCACGCATCAACAAGAAGTTCTTCGAAATAATTTTAAAAGGAGATTCGTTCCTTAGCGAGAAAATAAAACAAGATGATCAGTTTTGAAGTGGTTGCCAAAAGAAAACTTTTAGTTGCAGCAGTTTTTGCAGGTAAAAAAGATGTTTTATGCTTTTTATCCCATCTAAATCTCATGCATATGCATATGCGGGGGAATAGACATGTATATGGTCTTTTAAATACGTTTCTTCAAAAAATAACAATGTTTATTCAATTTGCTTAAATTTTCTGTTTCTATTTTGATGAATACTACAGTCGCGTTAATCCATTAACAAGAAATGCAAATACTATCAAATTTAGTATTTCTTTTTTACCAAATTATACCTCCAGGGAATTTATTATAACATTTCCATAAATTGACCTTCAGTAAAAATGAAAATATAAATTAGAAAACAACTTTATCTAGTTCAAATAAAGTAATACAGGCAATTCAATACTATCACAATGAAATCGATATTTTTTGTACATCTCAAATAAGTCAAATTTTACAAATCCTACAGGTGAAAATATTTTTTATAGAGTTTATAAGTAAAATATGCATTTGTTAGAAATGTTAACATATGCGCGTATCTGCCTGTATATGTACACAGATTTTAAATATTTATATTGTAATTTTCCAATGTAAAATTTTGTGTTTTGACAATTGAAATTGTAGGAATAAACCTTTCATTGGTATCTTTGTAAAACTTCAGAATGAATTTGAAAGATAAAACAGCATTAAGTATACCGGGTGCGCCATTCATGTATCGGTGGAGTGAAAACTACAAAAGATGGGGAAATGAGATTTGTTGATCATATGTAGTATACCTCAGCGCATTTTGTAAAGTTATCTACAAATATACAGGATGTTCCAAATTTCGGCAACCGTCTTCAGCTTTTTTATTTGAAATAGATTGCTATATTTTTAATTGATCCTTTTGATAGACACTTAAATTACCTTTGTAGTGATATGTGGTTATGCGCACTTTCGATAATTTCTTTTGATTATATTGCAAATTTTGTTAAAATTTTAGTTTAAGCCTGAAAACAGATACAGTGTCGCGAGTTACTCCTTTGCTATCAATTTCGGGGCTAACACTTTGTATATTTCAAGGTAGTATAATGCGCAAATATATTCAGGGTGTTAAATATGTCGTGCAACATTTATCGAAATTCAAACGCCTATTTTTCGATTTTTTAAATAGAACCTACATTTCTTGATATTTCCAGCAATTTCCTTGTAAAATTACCTTCAAAATGGTACCAATACCGTAATACTTATTTCAAGTATTTTTTAAGATATTGCACTTTTATGGGAACTAGGTTTGTAATATCCGATATGCGGGGATCTAATACAGCTAGATAGCCATGATTTTCAAACAAAATCAAATATCAAATGGTGCCTTTGATATTACGCGCGTTTAACGTTTTACTTACTATAAAAAATATTACATTGTTCGTATTTATTCCCAATACGTTCTGAGGTATCACAATTCTAATATGTATCACCAAACAGCGTAGAAAGCAATAATTAAGTACCACATTTCTTTAATTTGGTTTTAAAATTGTGAGATAATAGAAACGGAACCATTTATCTCCACTCAATTGTTCTTTTTTACGCAAATTGCTTGGATTATTTTTAAGTCATAAAAAACCGTACGTACTACAAAACAAAGCAATGTACACGTTTAGACTTTTTCATAATAAAATAATCTTAATTTAGAAGGTATTCAAATATATCTCCATTCTGTTCCGTGCCTATTCTCAACCGTCTCTATACGGACTGGCTTACATTTTCAGCCAAGTCCTCGCTTAATTGAAGAAAAGCATTTCTTATTCGCTGCTGCATGTTTTCTGCCATTCTAGGGGGTGTCGTGTTAACAATGTTTTTATAGTAGGCAATAGAAAAACATCACAAAGGGTATTCCGCTGACATTCTTGATGCTAAGAGTGGATTTCTGTTGCAAACGCTTACCATATCTATGAACTTCTCCTTCCAGAAATTCATTTTTTGTTAATGAAAATTAGTAAAAATTAACAGAAACAAAACGATATAATTGTCAAAATTAAAGCAGTACGTACTAACTAAAGGTTGTCTAATAAGTAGAGGAACAAATTTCAATCTTATATTTTTAAATTTACAAAAACTTGATCTACTTGAAGTATACATTTTTTTAAAAATGTGATAAAAGAACATTGTTTGCTTAATCCCCTTTCGTCCAATTTGTTTGAGCATCTTCATACCATAATTCATAGTCTCTAGACACTTCCGTTGCAATTTTCTTCCATATTCTCTTAAGTCCTACTAAATTTTTGGACTTTTGCATAAGGACCAATATTGTTCAATTGGTCTCGCTTGGGGGAGGATAAGTGGGTTTTGATCTTTCAGTAAAGATTGAATGTTATGTTCATTCAAGTACTCGGTAACATTTCTGGCGTAATGTATGGTTTCCAAGTCTGGCCAGAATCAAATTTGATCTTCATTATGGTACTGGCGAATGAACAGAACCAGGCGTTTAATAATATATTCCTTCAAATATGTTGTCGCATTCATAGTCCCTTCATAAATATAAGGTTCGGATACATTGCCAAATTGATCAAGGGCCTGCCATACTAAATATTTTTTGAAGAATTTCGTTTTTGTACGAATATTATGTGTATATTCTAGTTCTGCAGGGTTGGAACTATGGTAAAACTTCCGACTTGGTACTTCAGCAGAGTCTGCAGAAACATAAGTTTCATTATCAATAATTAGTGTTTTCTGACCGCATTTTCTTGCAATATAACTGGCACCAGTTTTTGCACGTTGGTCTTGATTGTTAGTGTATTTGGAAACTGTTTTCTTTGTCCTAGCCTTAATCTTTAGCTTCTTAACTCTAATATAGCTAAGAGTAGACCTTGATATATTAAGCTTGTGAGCCAATTTTCGTACAGAAACTGAAGGTGACTTCTTAAATGCCTTCGCAATTACTTATTAGGTATTAATGGTACCTACTGTTGTAGGCCGACCAGGTATCGTCTTGTAATTGGATGTTCCTGTATTCTCAAATCTTCTAATTGCATTATACACAGTGTATCTCGATATTCCTTCTCCACAGAAATGACGTACAATACTTCTTTTATCGCGATTGACAACATTTACGTAATAGTGTACAACCCTTTTGCAATAATTTCATTTGCATGTC
Organism: Dynastes maya; assembly: GCA_029619315.2. Lineage (NCBI taxonomy): Eukaryota > Metazoa > Arthropoda > Insecta > Coleoptera > Scarabaeidae > Dynastes > Dynastes maya. Next base: position 19,180,646 of record JAROYE020000011.1, on the reverse strand, counting down.
TTGTCATTTTTGACGCATCGGTTATTTTGTCAGAAAGATCACAATTTATCAAAGCCAACTGTTGGCGCTTTCATACTTCCAAATATTATTAATTCATTTAATACGCACACTAGTAAAAAAATTACCAATTTTTGTTCCTCTATTTATTAGACGTCCTTTAATAATGAACGTACAAATGATTCAAATTACAATAAATGAGCCCTAGAATAACAAACACTAAAACGCAATGACAGCAAAGAGAAACAACGAAAGATAACTTTATATGGAAATTTTAAGCTGAGACTTGACGTTTTGTTTGAAAGTCATGGCCATCTAGCTGTTAGATGCCCCGCATATCGAAAATTATAAACGTATTTCCAATAAAAGTGTAATATCTTCGAAAATACTGGAAATAAGTATTAGGTTATTGGTACCATTTTGAAGGTAATCTTGCAATGAAATTGCTAGCAATATCAAAAAATATAACTTTTATTTAAAAAAATAGAAAACAAAGCGTTTGGATTTCGACAAATGTTGCACGACATATAACACCCTGTATATATTTTTTACATTATACCACTTTGAAACATATAAAGCTCTAAATTGATAGCAAAAGAGTAACTCGCGACGTTACAACTGTTTTCATGCTAGGTCTTAAAACGTCAGAATCTGCAACTGTCAAAATTTTAACAAAACTTGTAACATAGGCAAAAGCGATTATCGAAAGCACACATAACCATATATCCTTGCAAAGGTAATTTAAGTGGATAACACAATGATGAATAAAAAGTATAGCAATCCACTTAAAATAAAAAAGCTGAAGATGGTTGCGGAAATTTGGAACAGTCTACATATTTGTAAATAATTTTAAAAAATATGATTGTATATTTCTGCATTTTTCGTAGTTTTCACGCTAAACTCCACCGACACACCAATGTCGCACCCGGTATATGTACAAGTTGAATGAAAAATTCTTAAATTAAGTACCAAAATACCTTGAAATATAGAGAGAAGAAAGAAATAATACGTTTCAACATTTACATGTACATCATCCGGGATATTGAAACCATTCATGGTTAAACGAATTATATAAATAACTTTACCTTCTAAGGTAATTAAATTAAGAAAGTTATATGGAAAAATACCTAAAAGTTACGGTTTGTTGCAATCATTTACTGCCTAAATCAGAATCAGATTTTACTTGTAGCTAATAGTTGTATCAAACGATATGTCCCAGTTTGTTATGCTAGTATTTTAAAATTGCTTTCACAATACGGTTATCAAGAGTAATTACTGTTAAACACAAACTGGAAAAAAACCAGTGCTCTCGTGAAATTGAATTTCAATACGGTGCCTAATGCAACTAGGCCTAGTACAACGTCCAATTTAATCAGGTAAACAATTTGATAAGTATTTTGTGGCTTCGTAATTTGATATATTTTGGACGTTCCAATTTATAATTATATAACCTAGGTACAAGTTTTAGGTTACCAGATTTATTGATAAAATCTTTTTATAATATTTACTTTAAAGTAAATCGAGAGCAAACTGATTCCTTCTTATCAAAAACCCATGGTTTCCCAAATAATAGAAGCCAACGGAATATTTGAAAAATATTAATACTTTGTTATGCAATTTTCAACACACTTGTTAACCGTCATGAACCAGTTTTCAGTTTAATAAATATTCGTAAATAATTTGCAAAATACCATAACGTTCAGAATTTATTTGTAATCAGTTTCACATATCGGTAGTGCCTGTAATTTTCCTTCTTAAATTGCATACTGTTTTGTTGTATTGATTTCACAAGCGTGCATATTGTTTACTAAACAATTTGCATTCTGTTTTGATTGAAATATATTCACGAAACCCTTGCATAAATGTACTTAACGTAATGAAACTCTTCTTCATTTAAAATATAATTCATAATAAAATATTAAAGAATATGATATGGTGTTTCACGACAGAAAAAAAAGCCTTAAATCTCATTTAAAACTGGTGGAAGAGGTATAAAAATTTCCCTACGCCATTTCGTAACAAATTTTCGTTTTTCAAAGAAATATATATGGTGAAATAAATTATGATCTAAGTGTTGTTAAGGAACTCCATAAGTATATCCATTATCAATACCATCCATCCACAATCATAAAGATAAATCAAATTGTTGTTAGAAGCGGACATTAAAGAACCTGATTGTTGTACAGACTTGATTACCGTTCACGTTCTCGTACCAATCGGCAAGAAAAAACAAAAGGCAATAAAATACGCTATGAATAAGATTTTATACAACTCTAATGTTAACATACCATTCTTGATGGTTTATATCGTGAAACAAAATCTAATAACATGAAAATAATTCTTTTATGTACGCTTTTATTTGCAAGTATAGTACAATTTGCGATATATGTGGTGGCAAATTTCTCTTGTATTTCACGTTAGTATGCATTAGTATAAGACTACCCATTGGTTGATTGATTGATTTTTTACCAAAGCAGGGTTGGTCTTTGCATCCCCAACACTGAGGCTTAGTAGCCTATTGTATTATTTCTGTTTCGATTTTGTTTTACTTGAACAGGTTAGTTCCCTCGATTAGGTTTAAGAGCCTATGTAGTAAATCTTTCTCCATTGGTAGATCATTTGCGCTTCGCATAGCAAATCTGCGTTGAGCCAGCGCTGCACATTCGAAAATAATATGAGGGGCTGTTTCCTCCTCCGCATTGCAAAATCTACATAAAGGTTCATCTTTGTAGATCCCCATCTTATGCAAGTGGCCTCTCAAACAGCCATGTCCTGTTAGTAGACATGTTGCTGCCCTAAGCTGTATCTTGCTTAATTCAAGTAGGTCAGCAGTCAAATGTTGTGATTGTCTTCACATCATCCGTTTGCTGTGCTTTTGTCCAGCTGCATGGTTCCAATTTAATTGGCGTTATGCTATGATCCACTCATTAATTGCACCACCCACTACACTCTTGGTAATACCTAGACCCAGTTCAGGGCCTATGCAATTCATTTTTGAGCCTTCCCGCGCTCGTCTGCAATTTCATTGCCCGCTATACCCCTATGTCCTGGCACCCACACTAGTGTGACCTTGTTGTGTTTAGATAGAGCCACTAGGTTTTTCAGGAACTCCCATACTAATTTAGAGGCTATATGATAAGATGCTAGTGCCTTTAAGACTGGCTGACTGTCAGGGAGAATGTAAATCGTCCCACCCTGCAGTCGCCGACGCAGACTCTCTCACACGCAGGTTTGTATAGGTTTGTGTCGCCCAAGTGATGCACATACTTTGTAGCCCTGGTTTTCCTCATAAACACCAACGCCAGAAGTAGTGCCCGTTTTGGACCGATCTGTATACCAGGTTTGGGTTTTCGGTTTTCTCCCCTCTCCGTCTCTCCATTCTTCCTAATTCAAGAAAACTTTGAAAGGTTTATCATAGGAGATCCTGTAGATTGTTGTCTCGCTATCCATATCAAAGATAGGATTTGTTACTGCTGTTTTTATTCTGGTGTGCCCGGACCCACTGTGAGTTCTCCAGTTACTAGTATTTTTCAGTCTGTATGCTCCCATTCTGGCTTCTCTCTTGATATAGATCTCAAGAGGAGGTAGGTTTAGCATGATTTCCATAGCGGCTGTTGGGGTGCTTTTAATAGCTCCTATTATACATAAACATGCCGGTCTCTGAACTTTCGAGAGACTGGTTATCGCATGCTTCTGTATGATCTTAGGCCACCAAACCAGACAGCCATAAGTCATCATGGGTCTTACCACCGTAGTGTACAGCCAGTACGTCATTTGTGGTTTGAGTCCCCTTGTTTTCCCAACTTTTCTGCGGGTTGTCATCAACACCCTCTCACATTTGTCGGTCATTTTTTGTAAATGTAAGTTCCGGTTCAGTTTAGAGTCCAAGGTTACACCTAAGAACTTAGCCTCCTGGCTGATCTGTACTACTTCAAGTCTGCATAAAGTCGGCGCTCTTAGACCGTCCAATTTCCTTCTCTTGGTGAAGGGTACAAGTGAAATCTTGTCAGGGCTCCTTCTTGAGCCACACTTTTACCGTTTTTAATGCTCTCTACATTAGTTCTGAGATTATGCTGGCATTTCTTCCACTAGTGACTATTACAATGTCAACAGCGTATCTCTGTGTGTAGTAGCCAGCATTGTTTAGCAAGACCAGCAGTTAATCTATCACCATGTCCCAGAATAGAAGGGACTACCCATAGTTTAAGAACAGTGTGAGATAAGTACATTAGCAAGCTAATGCAAAATAATGGAATAACTCAGAGAATTATCAAAAAAAAAAAATAGTTCAGAAGGTTTTTCAGTCAATGCCCGCAGAAAGCAAATAATAGAATTTAACATTACAAAATCATCTGATTAGATGTATGTGAACATTAGATGTATTCACCAAGAAGAACAGAAATGGTCAAAAATATTTACACGTGACTATTTAGTCAAACTGTATTTATATTTAATGATAACAATTGTAAAATTGGTATTTTGTCAGAAATTGAAGAGAATTAGTTTTCATGATCAATTCACTGCTTATACGAGAATAGTCAGAAAAGTGTCCAGCCTAACATAAACAAATATTTCTTTTATCAAATTCCGTTTTATGTCTCAACATAGTCTCCTCGTAAGTCTATATATTTTTCCCATCGATGCTCCTATCTCTTCAATCCGTCCAAATAGTAGTTGGCATCTTATTCTATAAAATAGGCGCTTATGAATGTGATGGATCATTCGATGAAAATATCTCTCCTCCAAGCGAAACTTTGAGCCTAGGAAACAGAAAAAAGTCGCCGGGAACCGTCTGGTGAATAGGGTGGGTCAATTCGAATTTTTGCCATGGGGACCACTGAAGTGTGAAACGTTGCGTTGTCTTAGCGGAACAAAGCTTTCTTTTTCTTCAAATTCCGCAATTATTGCTTTCAGCTTATCAAGTAATGATGCATAGTACATACATCCCCGTTGTTGTTTTTCCTTTTCCAAGATAGTCGATTAACACAATTCCATGACTGTCCCAAGAAACATAACTTTCCCGGCCAATGGAACATTCGTCGCCTCTTTCAAAGTCGATTCACCATTTGGAGTCTACTGTTTCGACCATACATTCGCTTCAGGAGTGTACTGGTATATCCAGGTTTCAACCACAGTAATTAATCGACGCCAAAGCTCCGACTTATTTCGCTTAAACTGCTTCAACAGGGTTTTGGAAATGTTTATTCGAATTGAGTGAGCAAGCGCAGCATTCAACGCGCGCTTAGTTTTTCATGGTCAAATTTTCAATCAATACACAATAAATTCGTTCTTTCGAGATGCCCACAGCCTGCACTATCTTCTCCTTAATTCAATGGTCCTAGCCTTAATTCGATGGTCGTCTAGCACCATTTGATAAACCTTTCCGATATTATCGGTAACCTGGGCAAATATGCGGTAACAGCCAGAGGCGTGGTGGGCGCATAAAAGTTTACACATAAAATAGAAGGTAAGAAATAAATTATAAAACGTGCTGAAACACTTACCGTTTTAAAAGTCTTCCGTGAAATCACAAACTGGGTAGCATCTGTTAAATATTTGAAAAAGGAGTAATAATAGTCTTAATCTCACAAAATTCTTCAGTAATAATTGGCGAATTATTATTAAAGAGATTTTGAAAACGTAAGTGTACACGAATTCCAGGAAATATGAGATACAACGTTACTAAGCTCAGTACCCCTTCAGAAATCATGACAGCTTTTGCTGAATACTTCAAAAGTGTATACTCCGTATCTGATGGGCGTGAGCCTAGCGATTTAATGGCCGAGGATTGGGCTACAGTGAGTGCTGTAGTAAATTAAATTACTGAGGATGAGGTCTTGATGGCTTTAAAAAGAATCTAAGAACAGTGTATTAATGGGCTTTGATGGAATCCCAGGCTTACTTCTTCAGGATTGTGCTGCGATATTCGTTGGCCTATTGTGTCATCTTTACAACCTGATGCTCGCGGAATGCAAATTCCCAGAAATATGGAAAATATACAAAGTATGTTCCGTGTTTAAAAGTGAAGGCTTTTGGGTCAATACTATGCAATCACATAAATGCATTCGTGAAAACGGTACTGTCTCCAAACCAGCATGGTTTCATTCGTGGTAGATCAACAACCACAAATCTAAGCTGTTTCTCGCAATACGTTTCCGAAGCTGTTGATGGTCAGGGTCAGATAGACGTAGTATATACCGATTTTCACAAAACCTTCGATCAAATAGATAATTGCGTTTTCTTGGCCAAACTGGCGCAAATGGGATTTTCACGGAGTCTATGCAACCATTTTAGATCTTACGTTACAGACAGACAATATTATGTGGAGTATCATGGTGCCGCTTCTAATACCTACATCTCTACTTCGAGCGTCGTCCAAGGATCTAATCTGGGTCCCATTTGCTTCCTGATTTTTATAAATGACATCGTCGACTGTTTGCGTTGTGAATATCTTCTATTTGCTGATGATTTAAAGATCTTCTATAGAATAAACAGTAGAAGTGATTATTCTTTACTTCAAAACGATCTCAACAGCATAGGAACCTGGTGTCAAAAAAGTTATTTATACCTTAATGTTAGCAAGTGTAAAATTACAACATATACAAAGAAGTTGAAACCATTGCACTTTGACTATGTTTTCGATGGGGAGGCGCTTGTGAGATGCAATAAAGTGAAAGATCTTGGAGTTACATTTGATAGCAAACTTACATTCGTCTCTCACATCAACAACATGATTGCGTCAGCTTATCGCATGTATGGTTTTATATACAGAAACTGCCGTGGCTTCAGGAATATGAGTTGCTTGATTTCATTGTATATCGCCTTTATACGATCCAAATTAGAGAATGGAGCATCGATCTATCAAACGCACATAAGAAATATCGAGAATATCCAGAGGCGGTTCTTAAATTTTTTGATTTTTCTACCAGACGGTACATATCCGGAGAGAGGCTATGACTATGGGATTATGCTAAATCCTTTCGACATGGTATCTCTACAGCTACGAAGGAAGGTCATAAGCATAAAATTTCTTTATGGCATCTTGAATGATCGAATTGATTGCTCTTTGCTACTTAATCAAATAAGTTTCAACATACCCCGTCTGGAATCGCGGAATTACTCTATGTTCAAGCAAGTAGAACTAATATAATGTTAAAATCACTCATAAACATTATGTGTACAAATTATTACTCTATTTCTGTTAACGCTGATATAAATTTTGATTCCTTAGCAAACATACTTTCACAACTGAAATAGCGGAAGAGGTGGTACTAAGAATATGTTATCTATTTAGTTATTTTTTCCCTTTCCTTGTTTTACACGTTTATACGTTTATTTGTTGTTTTTTTCTTTTCTTTTATGTGCATACATTACACAATTATAAAATTTTCTGTATTTGGGTTCATCCTGTAGAAAATAAGGTATTATTATTATCACAATTTTTATTTTTCAATATAATCTTCCCTAACTTCAATACATTTATTACAACTATCAATTAATAATTCTATACCCTTATAAAAATAATCTAACGTTTTCCCTCAAAATGTTGTATTACAGCTGCTTGCAACTCACTATCGTCCTTAAAACGGCGTCCCCTTGGATAGAGCATTATAAGACAGAACCATTGTTTCATCTCCTGTGACAAAGGACTCCAAAATCGGTTTCGGGTCGTCTCCACGCATGTTTAAAAACGAGAGCGCACTAATGTTATTCATACCCAAATGGTTATGGAGAATTTGGCGAATACTTGTTTCAGAAATGTTAGACATGACTGCTGACATTTAAACGAGGATACTAAATTTTCGTTACCTGAGACATTTTCGTGCACTAATCACGTTGTCTGACTGGCTACTAAAAAATACTACTCTTCGAGCCGTTATATATATATAGTGACGCAACGTAATTTGAACACGCTCACGCTCCAACCTGTATAAGCCTGCTAACAGCCAACAATTTATGGCGCCTACCTCGTACAAGTTAAATTTTAATTTCATCTTCGTTTGAAGAATAAATTGTCTTTACAAAACTGCTGCTTTATTCTGTACACATGAACAAATGCAAAATTTAAGTTATACACAATACAATATAAGAGTGAATAATCTTAATTCATCTTCAGATCTACTTCACATTGTTTCACGAATTTAAAATTGATATATTAACGATTCTTTTGGTTTCAACTAGATGCTGCATTAACCCTTTCTGATTCAACAATTACAAATTTTCTTAATCCAAACGATTTTTTTGAGTTAACTAGTATGGAAATAATGATAGCAAGGACTGTGGGGTAGTATGACAAACAACAGAGAGTATCGGCACACTCCTCACCACACAAAATATTATTAATTAATTCGGAACAGCTGTTTCAAAGGCTCACTGGGCCCCCATTTTCAACCGAGTTACCGAATAAATCTGAACGAAAAAACTAAAAACTTTTACTTTAATTCTACCATGCATGTCTATTCCTCCTCTCGAGGAAAAAAGAAGGGTATATATGTACAAATGTGTCTAAACATGTAACTGTGTATATCTATTTCCGAATACCTACTTTTCTATCGCTTAACTCTAACATGCTGGGTATATGTGAAACGGCCAAGGGTCTTATCCCGCCCTCGTAGAAGAGCGAGCGAAAGAAGGTACTTCCGCTAATCTTGTCTACGCACTCTAAGGATACTAAACAAATCAATCATAAATTACAGAACACCGAGACTCGGTCTTCGTCAAGTGTGGACTGAAAAGTTCTTTTACCCTAATAAATCAAACAAGCAAGAGAAATGAAGTGGCGCATTCTCCTTGTTCAGGACCTGCGAATGTTCTTTCCCTTTTTTCAGGTACATTGTCTCAAATGCGTCCAATTCCCGAGGTCAAGTTACGTTTTTAATTAATTTGAGGTTTTCCAATTTGATTACATGTCCTGTGTTATTCATATGGTCAGCTACACTTGACGCTCCTGTTCGACCGAATCTATAGCATCTCATGTGTTCATTAAATCTAGTACCTATCGCTCGTTTCGTTTGTCCAATATAGGCTTTATCACAGTCGTTGCATGCAATTTTATAAATTCCCGACCTTTCTTTCAGTATGGCTTTATATCCTGTATTCCATTATCCATTGTGTTTCGATCCTTGCAAAGTTTGGTTCTTGTAGTTGTTATTCCCATAACCGTTGCCTTATATCAGATTTAAATAATAGTGCCCACCAAATTTTTCACAGCTATTCTCGATTCAACGTTTTTTCTTCTCTAAAAATTTCGGCAGAAAAGGAATGCGTCATATTTAATCATTAAATGAAGCTTTTTAACCAGTCAGGTAATATAATTACATCTCATAATGTTCCTCGGAGACAATTACGGGAACAACATAGCGTGATGATCGGCCTGTGAAGAAAATACGTAGATACTTATATCCTCTAAGTAATTGTATCCCCCTAATTTTATGTGACAATAGCGTATTTGTTGTCACATGAAGTTATATCTTTCTTGACTTTTTGAGAAAAACAATAGCAGCCTTGGAATACGTAGAAATACTTCAGCAGAACATAAGTACAACGATATATCTAAATAACGTAAATATTGTCAAAGTCGTTAGTTTAATGATTTGTTTTTTCCTTAGGTCAATTATCAAATTAAATATTTGCTACACAAAGTATAAAGCTACATGATGAATGATGAGTTTGTATCTATGCACAAATTATATTTTGAAATTCTGGCCACGAGTGTACCGTAATGAATCTCGCATTATGAGATACAATCGAAAAGTGTGGATATAATCATTTTATAATTGCTCCAGCCACACATAAAATATTCGTTTTAATTGGGAAGCCCCGTTTGCAAGAGGAAGTAGTAAGTAATATTTGCAAATTATTGTCAAAGATTTTACTTATTGTGTAGGAAGAGGTACATTCGATTGTTTAAGCCTAAGATTCTACATTATATTAGAGCTGTACTATCCTCATAAAGGTTTAAATGTATTAAACTGTAATTCGGAGTATTAAAGTAGGGCATCCACTCCAGCAAAATAAATGGTTCTTCGGGAAACTACAGAAACAAAAAACCGCATCTTACACCCTTAAAAAAATAAGTGAAAGTTGCTCCGAAAATAGGAGGCAACTTTCCTGTATATGTGTGCTTATTCAAATATATCAGAAAACAATACAATAAGATAAAATATTATTTATGCAGGGTGAGTCGGAAGGAATGGACCAAACTCCAAGAGTACATTGTACACATGAAAATAATGTAAAAATACTCATATGTTAATTCTTATCCGACCTTCATTTTTAACTGGCGTTCTTGTAAATTGTCCAAATTTTCGCATGTTTTCGAGTCAATACGGCTGAAATAAAATAAAAATAGCCTTGCATTGATTACCCATATAAAACAAAAAATCACGTACGTTCGACATTAAAAGCTTCTTTCGTTTCTTATCACATATAACGTACCGGCTATCCGAACCATTCCTTTCGAGGCTCATAATAATTTCAATAATTTTGTTACTCCGGGTGAAGGGTTTCCGGTTTAAAGAGGATGCGAATCGTCAACTAAGCCCTTCTTCGCATCCCATTCGATTTTATTTTGAAAAAAGTTTCAGAGCTAAAACCAAACACGTAACCGAGCACCGTTTTCGTGAAAGATGTATTTATGATTGATATTTAATCGACTAATTATTATTATTTGTAATTGTACATGTATTTGGACGAAGCTATGGTTGAAATGATCCCATAATTGCAATTTTATTCGAAATTTTGTTCAATTTTACGAGAAAATTTACAGCCATGCTATTTAACCACGGTCTTTAATTTCCTATTATGTGGTGTTTTACCTAATCAATCATTTCTTTCCCACAATAATTTTTAAGCAGGGTGTTTGTAGAACAAGTTATTATAATTGTTGCAATGCGTTCACTGCTGAGAACATGACATTTATATATATCAGTATCCAAGTGGCTATATTCGGTGATATAATTTAAGGTATATTGTATTAAAACAGCACGTTTATTACACACATTTAAAAACATCTCTTCGTGTTCAAAAATAATTTTGTTAAATATAACGTAAAAATATAAAATTATTTGAACAATAAAATCTTCACGTCTTTTCTTAAATACAAGGGACAGTTAGGAAATTGAGTTGGAATAGCATCTTTTTTAGGCTTAGGATTTTTTAAACTTACAGTTATAGTTTCACCGGTCCTTGAATGCGTGGCTGTTGAAAAATAAATAATAGAGTATCTTCCTTTACAAAATGTAACTCACAAACTCTAGTATGCATTCTTGGAAAACAGCCGACGCGACAGTATTATAAATAGATCGCCCGAGTCACGCTATTATCGTTTCAGAAAAGGTTTTATCGCTTATACAGCACTGGAAAAACATTACAGGTATCACCAACAAAGTACAGAAATATCACTACACAGTATTATTTTTAAATAAAACCAATATAATTTGAATAAACTATAAATGTCAAAGCGATAAATATGGCTGATCGTTTACCTAAACTAATATACGTCACAGCCTGCTGACGTCAGAGCAGTTAGGCCTTGTTATACCGGGGGTAACGATCAGCGTCAGTTTATTGGGATACTGATTTAACACACTTATTCAAATTTAGAATATGCAAATATGGTGTTTGTTTATGGTTTTTGTAATGGAAATGCTACAACTCCTGTTGAAGAATATCGTCAACGGTTTCTACATCACAGAAATCCTAGTTGTTATTGTTATTATTGTATTAATGGGCGAGGTTATGCACCTCGTACTACTAGAATTTTGCCGAATCCGGAGGTGTTCCAACCTTTGGTAGGGATTTTTAACGTTCCAAACACCATATTGACAAGGGGCCTACGGTTTTACTTCCATATCCGACAAGAAGGCATACTCTGATGTTTATCCTTAATTAAAAACCAACCGAAAACGTATTTATCAGAGTTTTCAACAAACTGTGCGAGATCGGAATGCCTTCTAGTGCTATAACATCTCAACGAGCTACTAGACAAGGATTAGAAGGAAGTAAAATATATTCTAGATTTAGTCGAAGAAGATGCAACGACCAGCTCACGAAGAATTGATATTCAATTGGGTATTCCACAAAAAAGAGTTCACACACTTCACGAGCAAGGTTTATATCCATACCATACTTAGCGTGTACAACACCTACAAGCGCAAGGTTATGCTAAGCGTATGGAATTTTGTCAGTGGAAATGATAATGTATGGAATTCTAACGCAACAGTCGAAAATAATTTTCAGCACAGGTTGTCGGTAAACGTGTGGTGTGGTGTGGTCCATAGTTATCTAATTGGCCCCTTCATTTTGGAGAATCGTCTCATTTTGAGAGCACTTCTTAATTTTTTTACAAAATGAATTACAAGGACTACTGGGGGATGTTCCTCTAAACATCAAAAAGTCAAGCAACATTAGTACGATAGGTTTCCCAGAGCTTTGGATTGGTCGCGATGGTCCTATTAGTTGGACCCAAGATCCCTATACTTGACGCCATTAGACTATTGTTTATGAGGCTGATTCAAAAATGAAGGTTGGAAGGCAAAAGTCGATTCTTGGGATGCACTAATTCGATGTATTATGTATATAAATACTGTTGCCGATGTTAAAGAAAGACATGAAGCAATCAGGAGAGCAACAGACGCCCTTCGTAGACGAAGCATAAAATGTTTAGAGGTCAATGACGGTGCTTTTCAACATTTATTAAAAGGATGCTATGTATGATCTAAAAAAATGTTAATGTATATAAATAAATTTTGTCTATTTATAATTACGCTATAACTTAAAAACAACTGAAAATCGGATAAGAACATAAGCTTTTTTACATTATTTTCACGTGCACAATGCACCCCTGGAGTTTGGTCCGTTCCTTGCGACTCACCCTGTATATTAAAGTTATAATACAAAAGCATTGGCTGAAACGAGTATTTGCAAAGGAAACAATATATTCGTGTTTGTTCGTAAATTACCGCAAAATTATATTTGCGTGCTGCTGGAATTTAAGGTTAAAGATATTAATGAGACAATTAATAATATAACTTCTCGGGGATAACGTTTTAAAAAATATTTAAAGTGTGAGATCTCACTCAGTTTTATTTTGCGAATATAATTAAATAAATATTAAACAATTTTTAGTGCCAGAGTTTACAGTTTATTGATTTAAAAAAATATAGTGCCTTTTGACATTTTTTAAGTTTTAGCAATTATCTAAATCAATCCGATAGGTAACTATGAATTTATTCACTTAAAAATGTGTTTGAATTTTTTAAATTCTTGAGTTTTTCATTTATTTGGCCAACTAATGAATTTTGTACCTGCTCACTGTAGTTCTTCAGTGAAAAGTTGTATTTCCATGTCCCTGCTTTAAAGTCTTAGCTCAAAGCTGCATCCGACTCAAAACCAAATAATTTCTTTTTTCAAATCTTGATTAGTGTTCATAATTTTGATGTTCGAGGATCTAAATTGATTTAGTAAATGATATTTAAAACTTTATCGTTGAAATAGTTTCGTAAATTCGTGAAATTTGTAAGAAAAACATTTCAAGTACTATTTTAATATTTTTAATCAAAATGTGTGGTATTTTGCAAATCGCAAAATGTTCTTTTACAGTTTCATTTCTTTCAAGTTAGCTGTAGTAGAGGATAAGTCAAAAAGTGCGGAAACAATTTTAAATGAACATGTTAAAAGAAATGCCTCAAGTTTGAGAGCAGCCTATACACATATGGCCAAACGGCTCAGTGACCCAGTGGTGAGAGGACCCGCTCCTGACTGTGGCAGAGAAAGACACTATGCGCTCGAGCCCTACCAGGATTAAGCAGCAAATTTTTCTAGCAGCTCTGGTATAATCTCTTACTTACCCCGTAGTACCGTCACCACACATAAAAAACTGTCTACCATTCAGATACTTTGCTGGCGCTCAAAATAAATAACATTTTCGTAGATACAAAGGAAAAAGCATTAGATTTAAGCAAATGTTGTGGTTCCAGCAGATTGATACTTGAAGCATTCCAAAAGTTGAAACTTGATAATTGTATTTCTCAGAAGCACTTTAGTTACAGAAACAGATATTAACTGAAACATTGATTTAATTTAAAAAAATGAACGTGCAAGCGTACTTAACACAAAGTTACAGTGCTTAGTTCTAAAAATAATTATTCTAATGATGTAGTTGATTTGGGCAGGGCTGCTGTAATCCCCACAATTATAAGTAACCTGGGCAAATATGCGGTAACAGCCAGAGGCGTGGCGAGCGCATAAAGGTTTACACATAAAATAGAAGGTAAGAAATAAATTATAAAACGTGCTGAAACACTTACCGTTTTAAAAGTCTACCGTGAAATCACAAACTGGGTAACATCTGTTAAATATTTGAATCATTAGATATGTTTCCACAGCTGTTTCAGTCAAGTGAGTACGACGGGCGGAGTAAACGTTTTTTAATGCCGAAAACGACCATTCGACATCTAGCGAATGTTATATTTGCATATTTAAAATAATCTTTGAAATAACTTAATGCATTTTCACACGCACCTTCGCAAATTTGTCTTAATATAAGAAAATCGGAGTCTTTTTCTAAAACACTTTCAAATTTTCGTATTACACACCAATTTGTTTCGCCTTCTACAGCGCATAACTGTGCGTGAACATCATTCACAATTTGAACAGAATCCACTAGCGACATGGAAACATTTTGTAATTTTTCTATTCCCTCCGCTAGTCCGAAGTAATTGTCGTGAATAGTTTGTAAATCTCTTTTAACCTGACTATCTTGAAATATTTCCTGGCTTTTCTTGATTGCTGCAGCTTCTATCGGATTAAATTTTAAAACTACCTTCTTTAGTTGATCAATATATTTGTTGTAGTAAAACGCAGCCTGCAACCATGTTCCTCAACCTGTAACAATCGGCTGTGGTGGTTCAGGTAAATCAGGACACAGTTTGTGAAATAGTCGGGTACGTTTCGGGGACTTTAGAAACACTGCCTTTGTACTAGCAATCAATGCATTTGCTAGTGGAAAATATGTAGGAATCGTTTGTGCAGCAAGATTTAGAGTATGGATTTTACACGTTATATGTAAGAAGTTACCACTGTGTTCTTTAAGAGATCGGCCCAAAGAACACATGTTTGCGCACCATCACTCATAAACATTAAAAGTTGCATAGTTGAAACTTCAAATTTGTTCAATGAGTTCAACACCACCTTTGAAATCTCATCGACAGTACAATTTATAACTCTTTTGGAAGCAAGTAAGAGGATGACGGTCGATGTAGTTCCATTGTACGAACCATTACATTAACCACAGAATGTTTTTGACGATCTGTTGTTTCGTCCACACACAACCACAGTTTTTTATCTTTCAATTCCGCTTTCATTCTTTTTTCTATATGTTCACGAGCAAATAGCACTACATTTCGTATCGATGTCTGACTAGATAATTTACAGTCCGCATTTTTTTTTCCAGAAGGAGGTAAATGCTTCTTTGTCTAGTAAACGAAACGATAGATTACATAAAATAAGAGTAACACATAAATCAAATGTAAATTTTTCCTGGTCTCGTATGCCACATTTTGCAGAAGAATGCTGTTTGCTTTCGATGTGACGTTGACAATCACTTCTGGACCAACACATTAAAGGGATTTTACAAACTAGACATTGAGTTTTAGCGCCATCAAAAATTAAGTCCGGCATGTCCACTATAAAGTTTTTAACTGTGTCTGCCATTGGTCGTTTTCGCGACGTACCTAACTGCGACATTTTTAAAGCAAACATAAGCGTACAATTACGAAATAAGCTACGACAGCCTACATATACACAGGACTACCCGCATACAGCATCGATTTAGTGGTGACGCTGTGAACGCGTGAAATAAAAAATCGCCGACTCCGCACCACATATCTACTGCACTGACTGTTACCGCTGTTTGCCCTGGCTAATTATAAGGAATGGTTAATCCGTAAGCATAGGTGCGCCATCGGTCAAATTCAATTAGCACGACGGGAATGTTATCTCTTATCTTCTTCCAGTAAAAGTAAATGCATGTAATAATGCAATTATGATTACGCGTGGGCTTTCCAAATGTAATTGTAATTGACCAATGAGGGTTAAGTTTATTCAAAATTGTTTCCTATAAATTTGTTAGCAAATCGTCACACTTTTAGTCGTTAAAAATTTCACAATGAAGACCATCCTTAGCCAAAAAGGAAAAGTGCGGTAGTGTTACCAAATCAAATGTTAAGTGGAGGTGCACTAATAAACATTGTTCGGCGAAGATATATACGGATGAAGCGAACACTACAATCTTGGATGTATGTATTTTCACTTTTTACACATAATTTACAAATAGGTCTATCAACTCTTTTCACAAAACAAAATTCAAACAATTTACGATAATGTTGTATGCTACAGTTTAGTAACAAATATTTTAATCTGTACTTTTTGTCTGGCTCTAATGTAACTAAACCTTGGGTTACACTAGAAATATTGTGAGAATGAGAGCTAATAAATTATTTCCTTAAGAACCTTTCATCGAAATTCCAATACAAAAAACTTTGATTTCGAGAACAAAGTGTACTTTTGAAGCCATTTCGACCACAGTGTATACAAAACGTTTAACAAATTCGAAACATTCTACGGATTCCACTAGTATTTAACAACTTTACGAATTTATGAAACATCCTGTATGCTTGAATGTAACTGAAAAATAACCATTCATAGGAGCACAAGGTTTCTACACCTCACAAATGAATCACTCTATATTATGGAGTACATAGTTCGTTTAGCTAGTACAGACGGGGTAAACTTACTATGCAATTGGATGTATAAATCAAGGTTAAATTTGAAAATTTCATATCAGAGATCAGAACGGCAGAGATAATACAAACGAATAATGAAAAAAAAAGAAAACTGCAAATATTGTCAGAAATTCAAAATTACCAAGGCAAACACAAAATCTAACTAGTAACTAGTAATTTTTTGAGAAAACCAAAAACGAGTTGACTTGTAGCGGATGAAGACAATACAATTCGCCAAGTCTTCCAATCGTCGTAAAAGACTTTGTAAATACTACTTTGTAATTTCCACTTCAATATTCAACTGCTCGCTATATAAGCAAGGCAATAGACGTCATCAGCCAAAGTGAATATTCTGTTCAGTTCTAATGACGCAACAAGTCTGATTATGGTTTTGACTACACTTTGGTATATGAATCATTATGTTTGTTTGCACTATCAATCGATCAAATATAGTTTTAAAGTTATCGACACGAAATACCTAACATTTTAAATTATAATTTTGCTTGGTTATACTAATTATTAAGTTTCACAGCAACAAATTTAGAATTTCCAAGATGCTACGTTAAACTTGGATGAGTAATAAATGCTTTGGCTTATTATCACATTCTAAAAAAGAAAAAAAAGTTATTTATTTGTCAAAATTAGAATATAAAGAATGCTGCTAATATTTTTTTTTCACAAGGTACTACGAAATATAGCACACAATATAAGTATTTGTCCTTTATTTCAAGAGATTTCTAACTAATAAACTATCTACGATGAAAGTTATTTGGGGACGATAAGTCAGATTATGTAACATCCTGAGTATAATTTTCTTAAAAAAAAAACTATCAAAAGATGAATTACAACAAACTGTTATAAGAAATAACTTTAACTTTTTATATAAACTCGACGCAGTTAATTGCTTTAGGTTATCTAATAAAAATATCAAAAAAAAAACGAATACAATAAAATGTGTCGAATTTATTTATTAAGTGAAAGTTATTTCTTATACTTTAGAGGTGGGATTATTGACGGTGTGGTGATCTTTAGACTGCCCAAATGAGTAGCGAGGAGAAAGTACTGAAAAGTTGTAGGAGATCTTGTATGTTGTTGTTCTGGAAAAACTGTGCTAAGATTCTATGAGAGACATTGAAACATGCTGAAAAAGATCTAAGTGGAGCTATCGAATAGCTTGACAGCTTAACTTTAGATACGTAATTATTTAAATGGAATAAGTAGATAAAATTGGCTGCTGCGAGAGGCCACTTAGCTGGCGCACAATTAGTCCTAACCTACAGTACGCATCCAAAGAATATACATGAGTAACATGAGAGAAAGGAATTATATTTCTGTAACAATTTTGCAAAACTACGAACAATAAAAGAAGGTATAACACAACATTTTTTGGAAAAGCAGAAGCTTTGCGTGGAGTTAAATCTTGAAATACGAGAAGTAAGAGGACGAAATAATTAAAGGGCTTGCAGTACAAGAATATTAAAGAAGACATTTTGAAAGATTTGTTGACACTAGAACAGGATAGTAGAGTTGCCCAGAATCGAACAGATAAGAAATTCACATTTTATGTAAAACGAAAGTATAAGTTATTTTCAAGCCCGAACAAGGAAGTTACAACAAAGGAGGAAGCAAATTCAGTGCTATAAGGGCAAAAAGAAAGGACACTTAAGGAGGGATTGCTCCAAAAATAAGCCTAGAGATTTAGTGAACTCTATAAATCTAGAAAAAATGAACAATTCGTATGAACTTGTTAGGTGAGTTTATTTGAACAATGACATTAAGGTAAAAGGTTTGGCGAATAATGGTAGTGTAGTGTGTACAATTAATTAACAATTGATATGGTAAGAACTGGAAATGCCATTAAGGGTGAGGGAAAGAAGAAATTGCTAGAATTGTTAAGAAATTACAGAGAATATACAGAAGCTAATAGTACAGCGATGGCAGGAATAAATAAGAATGTTAAGTACAGCCAGTAATCCTCTTTGGAGGATAGTAACCAAAGTTCGGCGCAGCCTCTTCAGAGTAGAGATGTCATCGTGAATACAAAGCAAAAGGTCGAATGTCATGTCGACCGCATCGAAAGTGTTACTGGTGGTCAAGGAGGTTGAGAGGATGGTGGAATTGTTGATGAGATCTTGGGGTAGGCTGGTGAATCCGCGCACGCTGGGTACGATTTGGTGTCTAACAGAACGTTGAAATGCCTCCTTTCAGTTGCGACTGACTTTCTGCTGATCCCAATCAATTCTATCTTAAGTCATTTTTTTAATTAATATTTGGAAATATGCGCTGACAGTTACCATACCAAAACCGGACAAAGATCGGACGCTTCCGCAGAATTACCGCCCCATCAGCCTTCTCTTCGTCTTCTCAAAACTTGTGAACCGAACTTAGTTCGCAAATTCGATCTGTCTACTTTAACTCATTTTCGACCCTGATGAAGCTTTAAATAAAAGCGAAATATTGGTGAGATTTAAAAGAGTTACATTTTTCTAAAACCTTGGTCATCATCCCGACAACCACGTGAAAGAACCTAAAGTTAATAATTACAATTAGGAGCAAATGAATGAACTAATGAAAAAGTCTTTTTATATGTTACAGTATAATTAAATCATTTCTTTAATAATCTAATTCAATGGGAATTATTTTTATGTAGTTTAATAATTAATTAGTTAATACTTAAGTTTATTTATCCCTTTTATTATTATTATTTATTATATATTTAAACAAAACTATAGTTAAATTAGTACACGTGATAAATAGTAATATAAAGAAATAAAATATTACATTAACCGGTACCTTTTAAAAATGTTTATGAAACGCTGTACGTTAAAGGACATATCATTGTATGGGTAAGTATGGCATCTGTACTCCGGTCTCTATCACTACTATCTACGCATGACTATATTTCTTGGGAGTAGGTGGCGCTAGGAAACATTTCAACGCTGTTTTTGAAGATTAGTGGCATAAATTGAGAGATTAACAATAATGTGGGCAGGAGCAAAGAGTCTTAGTGCTTTTTTCTTCTCACACTGTTTTTGCCGGGAGTGATTCCACCAATACCAGGAACTATTTATTGGCATTATCTTGGTTATTGTTTCTAGGAACCTTTTTCATGTGTTCTGTGTTCATGTCGACGTTGTTTTAATTACATCCTTAACTTACCTTCCTTATACTTCGTACGGTCATTAAGCAAACTGTTGAGCACTACCTTTTTTTTTAACTTATCAATATTGCAATATATTTAAACCTGTAAAACTTGTCTGTATTGTCTATGCTTGTCAACATTTCTTTATCTCTAACAATAAATGAATTTTATTGTAAAATTACCGTTTTCAGATTATTTACTGATTAAACACTTGAGTGAACTGAAACCGTAATAAATGGCATTCAAACACTAAATATGAATTTCATGAAATGTTTTTTTGTTAATGTTGACAGTATGCGGTATAAAAAGGATTTGCTAAAATTCACTAAAATTTGCACTATCTTTACCCTACCTATTTTTAAACAGCTTCACTAATTTTACAGTTACTTTGTCTCCTTGTTTTAAGCTTATATGAAAGGACCCCAACACAGAAACCAAGTATGTTGTAGAGAAAACTAAGCGCTTTTAAATGGTTGTTGAGTCAAGAAGCTCTTAGGTTGAGATATAGACGTTTAAAGATATGTTAAATTTGCTTCCAAATTTTTGGGGTCATGTTCATCTTCAACTATCTCAGAAACCATTTGTTAAAGAAGCTTAAAATTTGAAATAGTTAAAAACAACTATTTTTTCACTAGTTACACAGAAGATGAGCTTTCTGCATTGATTTCGCTGGAATATTATATTATTATTATTATTATTATTATTATTATTATTATTATTATTATTATTATTATTGTTATTATTATTATTATTATTATTATTATTATTATTATTATTATTATTATTATTATTATTTTATTATTATTATTATTATTATTATTATTATTATTGTTATTATTATTATTATTATTATTATTATTATTATTATTATTATTATTATTATTATTATTATGGTCGGGCTGTGGCACAAGTACCTTTAGTCACTGCGACCTTAATAGGTCTTTGTAACAAAATGTCTTTATGTGTATTAGAATAGTTGGAGGCTTTTAATAAAACCTTAGTACTGCTCTAGGATCTGTTCAATAAGTGGAAGGAATGGTCTACTGAAGTGTTGGTGTCGTATGCGACTAATGGCAACACATTCACATAGGATGTGTTTTGCTGTCTCCAGATCTTCTTGGCATAAACGGCAGATTTGATCTTCAGCTTTTCTTAGTTTAAATAGGTGATATTTTAGGGCTACATGGGCTATCAGAAATCCTGCCAGTAATCTGAGGTCCCCCTTGCTGAACGATAGCGCTATTTTTGCTGTCTTTGGTGAGCCTGATATGAGTGCCTTCGCCTGTTTTTGTCCTGGACTATTATCCCAGTACGAGGCCTTTCGATTGACTTCCCATGTCTTAATAGCTTGTTTTATGTGGCTCTTTTGGAGACCACAGAAGGGGTTAGAACCAATGAAGGGCATGTTCTCAGCGTCTTTGGCCAGCTTATCTGCCTTTTCATTTCCTTTGATCCCTTGGTGGCTTGGGACCCACCGTAAAGTAACGTGGTTATTGCGTCCCAGTTGTCTTGGATTGTGTACACATTCGTGTATCAGAGCAGATCCATATAAGTAGGCCTTAATAGCTTTTAGAACTGCCTGACTGTCGCTGAAAATGTTAATAGTTGCGCCTCGTGTCCCTTTCTCGAGATTCTTTATGGCACACAGGTTTAAAGCAGAAATCTCTTGAAATACGTTGGTATGGGGTCCTGTAGGCATTTTCAGGTGGAAGTTGAGACCACTAGTGCCTATGCCTGTTCCGACGCCTTCTACTCTCCAGCCGTCCGTGTACCATTCCACGGTACCTCTTTTGCATTGAGGCTCACCGGATGCCCACTCAGTACGGCTTTCGATGATCACCTTATAAGGTTGATCAAAATTGTATTGCATAGGGGTCGTGTCCTTTGCAATATACATCAGATAATTTATGTTGGGATCTTTAAGGATTTTGAGATGCCTTCTAAGATCCCCAGGCTGTAACACCTTCGTTCTACTAAGAGTGAGGACACTCGATATAGCCTGTTTCTGAATATGGATGTGAAGCGGCATTATTCCCAGCAGGACTTCCAGAGCTGCTGTGGGACAGCTACGCATCACTCCTGTGATTTTAAGATATGCAAGTCTCTGAATATGTTGAAGGTGCTGTTGCACAATCTTCTGAGTTGTTTTTGGCCACCAAACCAGAGAGGCATAAGTGATCATGGGTCTGATTATTGCTGTATAGGACCAGAAGGTCATATGAGGCTTAAGACCCCAGTTCTTACCAAGCAACCCTCGACATACTAGTGATGCCGTAATAGCTTTTTTCTGTAAGTTGGAGATGTGGGAGTTTCATGTCAGTTTTTTGTCAAACGTAACTCTCAAATATCATCGCTGAAGCTAATGGTTTTCCCATCGATGGAGGGTGATTTAAGACAGACTTTGCTTCTCCTTGTAAAAGGGACGATTGTAATCTTTTGCGGGTTTATGCGCAGGCTGTGTTTTTGACACTACTTATAGGTGTCATCGCTGGTATATAGACTTCCCAGAAATTAGGATTTTTTTTTTCGCGACAAATTTTCAACCAAGTTTGAGTACCACAAGCAAGAGGACTGTTTTTGTTAAAATTTGGAAGTTTGAGACACTGATAACTAGTACGCAAGCACAGCAATTTTCAGCCAAATATCTTCCTTACTTACAGAATAGAAGCTTGACAAAGATGGCAAAAAGTGTCCGTGAGCATCTGCGACATTTTACCAGCCCTCACTTTAGAAGCTCTTTCAGGTCATGTAATGCATATCAGGTGCTAAGAATGTAGAGAATTACCTTTAGTCAGTTGTGTAACCTACTCGCAAAATTTGAAAAAAATCTGAGATGGTCGAGCGTGGGGACTTGATCACTTGACATGGAATAACCCTATACTACATAAGAATTGCTTTCTTCAAATTTTCTGCAAGATTTTTTTAAATCAAGTTAATAAATGTCTTAGAGAAATACAATTATTTCATTACAAGCATATACTTATCTTAATCGGAGAAAAAATCACTAAGAAAATATTTCTCTTGACTCATTGACTGTTTAAACAATTCCGGAAGTTATTTAAACAACGTAAGAAATTACTTACAAGGTTATAAGGGCCATGAGTGTATACTTCAAAGGTTGTCTACCTCGTTCACATAATTATTATAAAAAATAGCACTTATCTTACATCGTTAAAAACTATAAACTTGGCTCATATAGATTAGATATTAGTCTAATATATTATAGATCAATCACCCTACACATTGTAAGTTTCGACAATTAAATACTGATTTTTTTTTCAAAAGCGCGACTACTATTTTGTCACCGTTCGTGTTATACATCGATTAAATTTCCTATTAGCCTATATATCACATAGACACACTCAAGGTGTTCACTCATTGATATGTAATCTAACATCATAATTACCTATGTGCCTGATAGTTTAGATTATTTTTAAACCATATTATTCGTGCTTCAAATAAACACGCGACCACTAGAAAAGACAATAGACTACAACAATACTTGACGCCAAGGTAGAATAACACCTCATCAAGGATTATTTACTAGGTATCACAATGTTATACAGTTTATGTTCGAAGTTTATAAATAATATTGAAGAAAAGTCTACTACAGTTCATGAGAGATATACCTGCGGTGTTCGAATACTTCTAAATGCTATTATGCAAATTGCATCTTACATTAATGATTATGGTTCGAAATCGAAACTGAGTATTTGCTTTATCTTCGTAGATGCGTCGATAAATAAATTTACCTCTCGAG
Source organism: Dynastes maya (assembly GCA_029619315.2). Lineage (NCBI taxonomy): Eukaryota > Metazoa > Arthropoda > Insecta > Coleoptera > Scarabaeidae > Dynastes > Dynastes maya. The sequence continues at coordinate 19,156,963 of JAROYE020000011.1, read as the reverse complement.
TACTCTGCATTGGCTTTAAGTTTCGTGCCACATGTTATGTTTTGATTGAAATTTATGATTCGAACAAGGTGTAATCGTTAATTTATTTAAGTACATCGAACTTTTTTTCCCAATAGGTTTTTCAAGGTTTATGTCTTTTATTTTTAATTCAATTAATGAATACGTGATGTAAAATAGGTGATAAAATTATTAATTTATATTACCTACCTGGTGCGTTGTAGAGTTTTATCTGCAACATTTTTATTATTAGAAAATGTTTAGATTGAAAATTGTATTAAAACTGCTTTTTCTTATTTTACTAGTAAATGTGCTGTAATACTTACTACAAAAGACATTCAAAAATTTTAAAATTGATCAGTTCAACTTGATAGTAATCAATAGGGTTGGTCGATGTTAATATTCACTTCGCCTAGTCGCCTATTTGTTACTGGGTCCATACTTACAAGGTAGACGCCATAAATTCTCGGCCTGATATAGAAAAAATAAACTTGGTAAAATATAACAATTTTTATTTTTCAATATGATCTCTCTTAGCTTCAATACATTTATTACAACGATCAATTAATACTTCTATACCCTTGAAAGTTTTTCCCTCAAAATGTTGTATTACGGATGCTTGCAACTCGCTATCGTTCTTAAAACGACGTCCCCCAAGATCTTTCTTTAAATAAGTAAATAAATAACAATTGCTTGGAGCCATGTCCAAACCATAGGGTGGATATTCTAATTCTTGCAAGCCGCATTCGTGGATAGCAGCTTGTGAAATGACGGCAGTATGGACGGGTGCATTGTCGTGCAATAATCGAACACGTTTTGCACGAATATTGTCCCTCAATTTATATAACAAAGACGTATAATATGTGCTGTTGATAGTTGTATTGCGCTCTTTAAAGTCAATGAGTAAAATACCCTCACAATTTCAGAATATTGTGGCCTTCACCACTTTCGCCTTTCTGGGACGAGGGTCGCCGCCATTCCATCAATTCCTTTTTGGGGAGAGGATCATAATACAGAACCATTGTTTCATTTCCTGTGACTATATGTCCTATATGGGCTACAAGATCGGTTTCGGGTCGTCTCCATATATGCTTAAAAGCGAACGTGCACATTCGATCCGATGTTCACGTTGGAGAGCAGAAAGAAGATACGGTACCCATTTTACACTAATCTTATTCATACCCAAATCGTTATGGAGAATTCAGCGAATACTTGTTTCAGAAATGTTAGACTGCCAATTCCTTCACTTTCAAACGGCGATCTGTTAATACAATTTCTTCAATAATTGAAATGTTTTGAGGTGTTATCAGTAACTTGGGCAAATATGCGGTAACAGCCAGAGACGTGGTGAGCTCATAAAAGTTTACATATAAAATAGAAGTTAAAAAACAAATTATAAAACGTACTGAAACACTTACTTAAATAATCTTTGAAACAACTTAACGCATCTTCACACGCACCTTCACAAATTTGTCTTAATATAAGAAAATCGGAGTCTTTCTCTAAAACACTTTCAAATTTTCGTATTACATACTAATTTGTTTCGCCTTCTACAGCGCATAACTGTGCGTGAACATCATTCACAATTTGAACAGAATCCACCAGCGACATCGAAACATTTTGTAATTTTTCTATTCCCTCCGCTAGTCCGAAGTAATTGTTGTGAATAGTTTGTAAATCTCTTTTAACCTGACTATCTTGAAATATTTCCTGACTTTTCTTGATTGCTGCAGCTTCTGTCGAATTGAATTTTAAAACTACCTTCTTTACTTAATCAAAATATTTGTTGTAGTAAAACGCAGCCTGCAACCATGTTCCCCAACGTGTCACAATCGGCTGTGGTGGTTCAGGTAAATTAATATTAAATTACTAGTGGAAAACATGTAGGAATCGTTTGTGCCGCAGGATTTGGAGTATGGATTTTACACGTTACATGTAAGAAGTTACCACTGTGTTCTTTAAGAGATCGGCCCAAAGAACGCATGTTTGCGGCACCATCACTCATAAACATTAAAAGTTAGTTAGTTAAAGCTTAGTTGAAACTTCAAATTTGTTCAATGAGTTCAACGCCTCCTTTAAAATCTCATCGGTAGTACAATTTATAACTCTATTGGAAGCAAGTAAGAAGAAGGATGACGGTCGATGTGATTCCATTGTACGTACCATTACATTAACCACAGAATGTTTTTGACGATCTGTTGTTTCGTCCACAAACAACCACAGTTTTTTATCTTTCAATTCCGTTTTCATTCTTTTTTCTGTATGTTTACGAGCAAATGGCACTACATTTCGTATCGATGTCCGACTAGGTAATTTACAGTCCGCATATTTATTCCAGAAGGAGACAAATGCTTCTTTGTCTAGTAAAAGGAAACGATAGATTACATAAGATAAGAGTAACACATAAATCAAATGTAAATTTTCCTTGGTCTCGTATGCCACTTTTTGCAGAAGAATGCTGTTTGCTTTCGATGTGAAGTTGACAATGGCTTCTGGACCAACACATTAAAGGGGTTTTACAAACTAGACATTGAATTTTCGCGCCATCAAAAATTAAGTCCGGCATGTCCACCATACAGTTTTTAACTATGTCTGCCATTGGTCGTTTTCGCGACGTACCTAGCTGTGACATTTTTAAAGCAAACATAAACGTACAATTACGAAATAAGTTACGACAGCCTACATATACACAGAACTACTCGCATGCAGCCTCGATTTAGTACTGACGCTGTGAACGCGTGAAATAAATAATCGCCGACTCCGCACCACATATCTACTACACTGACTGTTACCACTGTTTGTCCAGACTAGTTATCAGTTCAAATGGCCGGCCAGGGCGCTCATCATCTTCAAAGGATTATTGCCCCAAACGCAAACATTTTGTTCACTATTTTACAGTGGAATATGAAGGAGATAAATAAATCACTATAAACGCCGTCTAAACGTTGTTTAATGTGATTAAGCGTATGCCCTTCCTTTGTTAAAAATTTAATGACCGCGCGGTTTTCAACTTTCGTTACCTGAGACATTTTCATGCACTAGTCCCGGTGTCTGGTTGGCTACTAAAAACCACTACTCTTCGAGCCGTAATATACACATAAGGAAAGAAAATGTCTAGCTATACGAAAAAACGTACATGCGGCAACGGTAAACACGAATGGGTGATTCACTACAAGCGGAGGGGTTAGCGACAGTCGACGGCTCACGACGGTTACCGATGTGGTTAGCTACGAGGTAGACTGCATTATGTGCGGACGACCTTAGTAAGAATTTCTAGGGTGTTTATTTTTCTTTTCTTTTATTTCATCAGAATCTTGTTTTTATTTTCGTCTTTAGAATTTCTTATTAGTTTCGTCTAAGCTTCGCAGCAACAACAAAACTCTCATTTCCAGGCGACCGTGACTTCAAATTATTACGTACGCTCTTACATACAGTAGATCTACATGCCAACGTTGTTATAAGCGTACTAACGACTCACATCGAATCGATCGGATTCCACTCAATCCCCTCTTCGCTCTCTCGCCGTACATATATGTTCAATATTTACAACGACAACATCAACTGTCAGTCTCAGAACGTATAGGGCATTCAGGTTAGCCACCCGTTGGTAATGAAAAGTCCCTCTTGCGGGTAAAGATTTAATTTTCCAAGACACCATTTCTACCCACGCCAACTGGCCTTGGAGTGCGGGCATTATATAATAAATATAAGTCGAGATAACGAGGATCGTAGGGTAACACGGACAAATCCACTTTTCTGTATATTCTCCTAATCTCGTAAATCGTCAAATTTAATGTAAAAGTCATCTAAAACAGACAACAGGGTAAATTAAAAGGTATCTCAAACATCATTTCATAAATTAAATCTTTGTCCAAACGTTATTAAGTAAATCGGTAGTAAATTTCGTCCTATTTATGTTGTCAACTGGTAGCGTTACCGCATGCATTCTTCTATGCTATTTTTACAAATAATTTCCTTTCATCGGAAGGCATCAGGAAATTTATATTTGGATTTAAATAATCAAAATTAGCTGTGGAAGTAAACAATCGCGTTCGCGATTAAAACAAAGCAAGGTAGGGACACCAAAGAAGTCATCAATTCTGGTTAGACTTTTGTTAAGTTAACTAGTGTTTTTGACTACTGTCTCCATTGAAACTGTTCGATAGCGAAATTAAAGTATAATTTTAAAGAAGGAAAGGTTCGAGATTCGAGCTGGCAGATTCCTGTAAAGATCAACATAAACAGAGTGTTTATGTGACAGCATCATACGAATTCAAGTTTATAATTTTAATTCAAAAGTTCGTTAATTTCAATTTATTTAATTGAAAATTCACAAGCAAATCGCCGAAAGAGTATCCAGAAATATTCCCGATCCCACTAAGAACTTAGAAATTTAGATTAATTTAGAAAATTTGAAATTTTCCCCAAAATTCCCCTGAGAAATACATTTCAATAGATATAGGTAA